>OU896714.1:20712998-21312998 GCA_918026855.4 Phaedon cochleariae | reverse complement strand
TATATTGTGTTGTCAAATTGAAAGTAATTTTGTTTGAGACATATTGGGAAAATAGGATTTATAAGCAAGCCAAGGTTAGTTTAGTTCATTGTACCAGTATATGGGTTAGGTGTGTCTGAGAATTTTGTGTAAATCTTATCGTTTGTGAAGTTTTTACATCTGCCATGAATTTCTATCAAGTAACGGCCGGTCAATTCAAATAAAAAGGCAAGCTATAGAATGAAACACACGAATCATGAATTCATTTTGAAAAGTAAGAGACGACCACATTAGAGATGCATGCGGGGGTGAAGTTTCACTGTGTATGAAAACACTTCTTGTTATTTTGTGAAGGCTTTATGGCATATCTTTAATTTAACATTAAAATATCTTTCAGATAACTATTGCATCAAATGGAATTTAGGGATAATAATTCTCGACCTATAGTGCTTCATCTTCGAACTGTCTGTCGAAATTCGATGGTTTCACGAATATGACATTCCTATAGTGATGAAATAATAGCAGAGATATCTGAAGAACATTTCCCAAGGAAGTATCTATAGAAAAGTAATATCTAGGTCGCCGAGTTTTCTACGGTGTTTATTTAAAAAAATGCAATCATAGAAAGTTGGTCTAAATTAATTCGATATACAAATTAAAATCTAGTGCCTGTGACGATTTTGTCTGAAGTATAGTGTGAGTGCTATATATAGAGTGGTACTTATTCCTGAATATGAAAATATGAAAATGTCCAAGACAGCTTGCTGCATAGTAATTTTCTTTTATATTTTGATAAAATTTTCAATGAGGAAGCGAAATACAAAATCGTATTTAGGTATCTAGCAAGCAATCTACATGCGGAAGACAATAACGAAAACATAATGTTTTCGAATATCATCACAGACATTTCAACCAATCGAAGACGTGTATTTTGAAATGAGTGGAATAATAATTTTGATCATACTCAAAGGGAATGTCTTGTCCTATCTATTAAGTAGGTAACGAATTGATGAAATTTGCCATACTATCCTAAGCGCCATAGTAATTGAACTGTGTTTAATATCTGGCAACCCTACAAAGATAGGAATAATGGCTGATTCATTCAGACGCCTAACTCCCACAAAAATACCGATAAATTATACATAACATCAGGAAACTACCTAGTTGTGTGACATTTCGGTCTAAAAATAGTTTGTTGTCTGGCAGAAAAGCATCCAGACAAATTAAAAAAAAATAATAAGATGTATTGACGGTCGGCCAAAATCCTACTAACTATATTTACCTTTATACCTCCAACTATCAGGACGATTCATTCTTATGAAAGGCAATCCGATTAAAGAATTAGAGATAATGATTTCAATTCATTACGCTACAAGCAATAAGGGGTGTTTTTGAAATAAGTATACACATATTCAGTACATCAACATGATACAGTCTAACGAACATTCCTATGATATCAGATTTCTTCAAATTTTACCTGACTAGAAATTATATCGCGAAATATGAAATGAAAACAATTACGCCACAATAAAATAATTCGAATGATTGAACTCCGCGTGATTTGGCCTTCCGCACGGAAATTTGAACAGAGATGACGTCAGAATTGCTTCAGTTTACAACTTCGGGTGGAAAAGAGGGGTCTAACCACTTATTCCATTTCGATCCCTATATTTTTTTATTGTTGCCATTCGATATAGTATTCGTCGGGTTTTCTCAGGGTTTGAAATATTTGCACTCATTACAATGCCAAACTGTATATATAGATATGGAAAGATGTATTTTATCATCTATGTCATCTTCATCTCGATGCTCATAAGCATTAGTCTCTCACTACAAAAATGTCTTTGTTGTAGGACTTTCAAATGAAAGGAATCCTCATTCACTCACGGTTTATTAAATTTTATAAGAAGTACCTACCAAATATCTAATATGATAAGAATTACTAGATGTACATACCTTATAGCCTTATTCTTGTGAAAACATCGAAATAATATTAGAAGTTTGGATCATCGAAAATAAATTTAATTTGAGGCACTATTTGCATGAAGAGTTTCCACTCAACTTGGGCAAAAGTACTGCTTTATCCAGTGATGCATTATCATATTTTCTACTCAACAACCAAACCTCAGCATCGTGGAATTTGGCTGACTTTGAAATGCTGATGTACTTACTGAAACTTAATGTGAGGATTTCGAAACTCTTCCTTATTCTCGTATACTGAATAAATAATCTTTCATGGAATGTGACATTTGAATGTCTCATTTCCCCAATTCGAAATGTTACAGGATCACAGATTAACATGTAAGTTATACAAATTAGTCAAACTTTCAGAAGTATCCTTCTCTACAAACATGGTTTTGAATTTGTATTCTCAAATGGCGTTGAACCGTGTTTTCTCGAAATTGTTTCGTAACTATTATGTTATCTCACATTATATATTCTTTCAATATTATATTCCACTTCGACCATCCATATCTGAAGTATACATCTTCAGGTACAGCTCTGGTTGTTTCTTCAAGACTGATTTTCGATTTTTACCTCAACCAACATTTTGTGCTTGATAAGTGTGTTCGTTATGATTTTGAGCATATCCCTTGTACTATCAGAATCATCAGAGAAAATGAGTGGATGTCAATAAGAGGTGGAGATCTTTATTCAGGGACCCATATACTTTGGCGCTGTTTGGACAGAGACTACTGGAATTTATTTCCCGATTTCTCGGGCGCCAGATTTTTTATAAAGTTGATTCAATACAACTACTCCTTCATACTGACGACTTCTGGAGGCCTGGGTACAGGAGGTGATTAGTTTACCTCTTTACCTACAATATAGTAAACCAGGAGTCAATACTATTGAATCGACCTGAAATCAAGGGACCAAGAGAGTGTAGACGTTAACTACGAACCCTGGGTTCGACCTGCAATACTGGTTGCTATATTTGTTCTGGATATTCACAGGAATCAAGATAAATATTTGTCGGAAGTACTGTGGTTAGGTCATCCATACAGGTACTACCCAATCCTCTGATTCGAAAAAGATTTATATGGTGATTATTACTCCACCACAAAAAATTTAATGATAAAAATAAATAATAATGATAATAAAAATAGAACAATATATGGCAAAATGAAAATGTTCTGAAGAAGTCCAAAATTTTCGAAAATTGTGTGATTCTACTCACCATAGTTTAAGATGCACTGGTTTGATGCGGCAACGCTACGGCCGGTTGCGTTAGTATTCGTCTCAGCATTTGCACCCAGGCATTTTTGCCAAGTGGCTATAATTTCGTTAGTTTTACCAGTTATCATATTTGGATTCAAATTATGACGGAATAGAGACACTGAACTCGACACTGAATGGAACCAATTAATTTTATATCAAAAACGTTAACGAGTTTTGGATAATAAACAGATTGACAATCGAAATGAGCTCAAACACAATCTTTGCTGAGCCTCGCACAGAGTAATGAATGCACGAATAGAAGCATCTAGAGACAGGACGCCGAAGAGACAGGGCCTCGGACAGGGCACACAACCATGCGAAAGCAATACAATAAATTTCTGACCCGAGCTTCGCTAAAGGCCAATCCTAAGAAAGAACTCCATGTTTCTTGCGACCTCATGTACAAAACAGATTTATACAGGAGGAGTAACCCTAACCCTCACCACTCGCGGATCATTTGTCAAGCTGAGAACTACCATGTCGCATCTTGAAAATCAATTTGTCAATTCTTTCGCGTGAAATGTCCCTGTTTTCCACAAACACATACACAAACGAAACTAAATTGTTTTCATGAAATGTTTGTCCTAAAAACAACAATCACTTAAAAACGGTATAGGTCACAAAATTAGTAGAGGTTCAATCGGTCGATTTTGAAGGTTCGCGGGATTTGGATGATTGAATGTAGCGACTTATCACATCTCGGAGAGGGGTCCCTGGACAATATGAATCCACTTGTTGGACATCTCAGATACGCGTCATTCGCCCCCTGCACCCCCTTCAAGGGTGAAATTTCCAAACGCCAATATCTGCGTTATTAAGTGAGAAGTACAGAAGTGAAAAAAATATCAAAATACTTGGAAATAAATTGCCTATAGAAACTTATTCGATGGTTTGTAGCGATTTCTGTATTCTTACAGAAATATTTCGAAAGAATCGTGAAAAAATATGTTTGACATCTCATTTATTTCAAATAACTCGAAAATTAAAGAATTCTCCGCAAAAATACACCTATAAATAATGATTCATCATACTTTCAGCTATAATTTGATATATATATATTGACATTCAAGAATGAACGAATCACTCATCAAAATTCAAACTTGTGGGCACCTATAAAGAAACTCCAACTGAAACGTTGCAGAGATGCTTCTAGAAGAAGTTCAACTAGAAGTAATGATTCTGTGAAAGTCCTGAAGGCAGATAGATCATTATTCTCTAGACTCCTGGTGATGAGTCATTTAAGACCAGACATAAATTCAAAAGAAATCATTGGAAAATATGAGTTTTCAAGTGTTAGAAGAAGTTTTATGAAAGGCACCTCGAAAGGCACGCTATCTCAATCACCTCATAATATTGAGAAATACACAGTGAAAGATAAGGAACGACTGAAGATTCTACAGTCATTCTTCAGTGAAGAATAAAGAATAAAGAATGAAATGAAGTGAAGTAAATTTCAGTAATTCCCCGAACTTCGATAATGGATACGCATGCGCTTGAGGATGTCGTTCGACCTCGACTAACTGGAAATAGGGACACAAATTTGGGCAAACTCAAAGCCAGAAAATATAGGCAACCCGTAGGTATGTCTTAGAGATTTCGACCTCTCTGACGCATCAACTTCAATGAAAAAGAAAATCTAATTTTTTGTCTATTTCTTAAAATGTGGGAATTAGAAAAACAATTTATAGTTTTTGTCCTATCATCATCCAACCTCTAATGCTCTAATAGTCTAATGCATGAGATTCATTGGCATGTAGTTGAAGAATGTTTTGTTGTGTTCAAAAGTAGATATGGTATAGGTAGATTGACTTTAGGAGTCGGATTTTTTTGTAATGAGGGCTTCGTTTCGTTTGTTGAGAATTCAACAAAGCTGGTAAAAAATATAAAGTGAAGTAGGTAGATTGGTAATTAGCACCAAACTTATTGAATGAAATTAGTTTTCTGTGGAAAACTTTCATAAAATTCCTTGAATTAATGTTTTTAAGTTTGGTGCTATGATGCATTCTACACTCGACACAAAACACGCAATGTAATTACAGATTCGAGGCTCTCATCTTAACTTGCTGGTGAAAAAATAATCAACCAATTGTATAGGGTTACTTTAACAACGTTTTCACTTTTTCTTAGAATGAAATTCCTCTAAATCTAAGTAATCAATCAACCTCCTTAAGATTATACAACACCCTATACCTCCCTGCCCTCGAATAATCGACGCGGTCGGTTAACCTGAAACTTGAATTCTCAATATCATAATATACAAAATACTTTTTTTTGCAAAAATGTATTTTTTCATTTCGTTTTGTGTTTATGTCTGCTATTACCCATTTCAAGGATCGCTTCAATTTTGGAAACACCCTGTATATTATTGAAGAAGAGAAGATATATTCTGATGGTCATTAGGTATTTTCCTCAGGAGCCTCGATTCGTAGTAGGAGTATGTACATCAGTTCCTCATGACTCACCCTGTATAAATGTCTCCTTTCAACGTGTTATCACATACCTACCTAACAACAACTTTCATACATGCTCTTTTGTCTAACGTAAGATTTCTTGTTACGAAAACATATCTGATTGTCTTGAAATTTCATTTGTTTTCGACAATGCCTGACAGTGTTGAATCGGAATTCAACGAGCCACTCTGAAAAACATTACTCTGATGATGATTCAACACCAGAAAACAAGAAAGAAAATCACAAAAATCTTGAAAAATTAACTTTCCTCCTATTAAATTATAGACCAGTAGTTATAATGATTCTGATGTTCTAATATATTATCCGTATATTCGAACCAACGAATCGGCAATTCAACGTGAATAATACTGACGCTTCTACCACATGGCTACCTGGCCTGTTTCACTATCATGAATTTGTTTTCATTATTCATATCATACAGTTTCATTTCAGCCCGGGAGCCAGTGACATTTTTCGATGTCAAATTTGATGAAGCTTTTGGTTAATTTTTTTTAACTGTTGTAATAATATTATAGCCTATCAACAAAATTCACTCCTGCCACCTCAATCGCGAGACAACGATGATCTGCAACTATAAAAGTTGTTGAAAAAACGAGTAAATGACAAACATTATAAAAGCTAAGCCTTTACCAATCGTTTAATGACATATCGGCTAGGCAAACAATCACCTACTGCCACCTCTTTCGTAGAACGATCTACTCATTCCATGGATCTAATGATGTGGGAAAATAGTTATTTATTATACAAGGGATAAAAGTAGTAGATTTTAGCTCCAGGTTGTGTTGTCTCCCGATACGTAGCGGAGGAGACAAAAAACCGTGAGCTAAAATCTAATAATATTTTCCCCGTGTATAATACACTATTTTTTTCTGTGACAGAAGAAAGGACGAATCAATATTGAGAAGATATTACATTATTTTGAAATCTGAAAATTATCGACGTGAAATGTTTTCCACATTTGTAAGGTATTTTGTGTATGAGTGTGCAAATGTTATAATTTATAGGCACGACTACTCTTTTGGTCTTGTGGCAAAAAAGGGTGGGTTCAATTTATATATTTCTTTGTTTATTTTTTTGAAACTGAGATCTCCAGGGAGTTGCAGTTAATCAAAAGAAAAACTAGATTTGATCTGAAGGTTACTCTGATTTACATAATTTGGGGGCAAATGAATATAACAGGATCAGTCTACTGGCATGATTATTACCTATTATAATGTGAGCATTCATTTATATTGGAATTAAATGATGCTACTCCTTTCACCCCTCCGTATTATTGGCCAATATTATAGAGTTGTGAGTGTTGAGCTATGTGGTAGAAACTATAATTCCAATGGGAATTGCAAGGAAATCTACTTTATAAGAAGATACAAATCTGATTGACAATATTTATTATTATCGACAGACAACTGAACTAATATCAATAGAATGAATGGCACACTAGATCAACATATACAGGATGTTAATTTTATAAATTTAACACTTCCTCCTGAAATCATCCTGGATATTTGTACATCATTCGTCAAGGTTCCGTATATACACACTGTACACCAAGCAGTTTTCGAAATTCCAAAAATTTCACTCTCGATAAAGGTTTTGTCAAGAGGTCTGCTACTTGTTCTTCACTAGGAATGAACTACACTTCCATAACGCCTTCTTGATATTTATTCCGTATGAAATGGGAACGTATTTCGATATGTTTCGATATCTTATGAAACTCAGGGTTTTTCACAAGTTTAATAGCACTTGCATTATCCATATATAGGGTGACATGTCCATCAAATGAAGTGATTTCACCAAGTAGACGTTTTACCCAAATCAATTCCTTGGTTGCCTCGCTTGCAGCAATATATTCTGCCTCAGTGGTGGAGAGAGAAACACTCTTCTGCTTCTGACTGAACCAGGTTACTGCAGATCCAGCATACATACATACAACACCAGATCTCGATTTCCTGGAGAGTGTGTCACCAGCGTAGTCGGCATAACTGTATACTCTGAGAATTCTCTGATTTTTCGCACTGTAGAACAATCCGAAATCGATGGTTCCTTTAAGATATCTCAATATGCGTTTGACAATACGCCAATCGGATATCTTAGGTGAACTTAGTTTTTCTGAAACTATACATTATGTCTGGACGAGATCCAGTCATAATGTACATGAGGCTGCCCACTGCTTCACGATAGGGTACACTGCTATCCAATTCTTCACTAGAATCACCAACAAGATAAACTCCAGTATCACAGGGTGTTGCAATTGGTTTACAATCTTGCATATTGAAACGATTCAGTACTTTATTTATGTATATACTTTGGTTTATGAATATACTACCGTCACTGAATCTGTTCATCTGCAGACCAAGATAACAAGCAAAGTCCCCTTCAGTGATCTTGAATGTATTTCGTAATTTATTGAGAAATGATGATATTTCTCTATCATCGCTGCCTGCAATGAGTCCATCATCGACATATATAGCGACCAGGAGTTTTCGATTATTCCTCACACGGATAAACAGGCATGGATCCGATGAACTGCAGATCATTTCTTCATTTTTCAAGAAGTGTACAAAACGGGTGTTCCAGCATCGTGGCGACTGCTTCAAACCATACAAGCTCCTATTCAGCTTACACACTCGTCCTGTATTGTCATTGAATCCTTCTGGTTGATTCATGAATACTTCCTCCTCAAGTTTACCGTATAAAAACGCTGTTTTTACATCGAATTGTGAGAGTATCATGTTTTCTGAGGCTGCTACACTGAAAACAATCCTGAGGGTATCAAAACGAGCCACGGGGCTGAAAGTCTCATTGTAGTCTATACCCGCTTTTTGGTTGAAACCTTTAGCTACCAGCCTAGCTTTATAACGACAAATTTTACCATCTGAATCTGTTTTCACCTTCAGAACCCATCGATTAGGAATGAGTTTACTTCCTGGAGGCGAATCAACCAAACTCCATGTGTCGTTTTCTGCTAAAGATTGCATCTCTTCAGCCATAGCATTCTTCCATAGTTCTGCGTCACTTGACTTCATTGCAGCTTCATATGACTGTGGTTCATCATATTCTGCAAATAATACATAGTCGTTCAAGTATGACGGCATTCTGACTATACGTCTGCTGTCATGATGCTGTAGGGATTCATCGTTTCTTCGCTCATTTTCTTCTTCCTCATGCTCATTTTCTTCCTCCTCCACATTGACTTCGCTCACTGGATCATTCTGCAAAGTCGAAACTTCTTCTTGGATTGAAAGTCGTCTCTCTTGGTTCTCTCCTGCTACTACTTGCATGTTCAGCCTCAACTGTACCTTGTCCTCTATATCTTCCTTCATCTTAAGCTGTACCTTTTTCTCTACAACTTCTTCGGACTTGAAGATTACATCTTTGATCATAACAACTTTGTTTCCATCTGGAATCCATATACGATAACCATCTTTATCTCCACAATAGCCGACGAATCTACCTTCAGTGCTTTTCTTGTCCCATTTTCTCCTCGTTTGTTTGGGCACATGAACGTAACAACGAGTACCAAAGATACGTAGGTGACTAATTGTTGATATTTCTTTGCTTTGCCAGAGCTCAATGGGAGATTTTCCAACTACTGTTGTTGGACCAGTACGATTGAGAACATACGAAGCTGTATTCACAGCTTCTGCCCATAGCTTTATCGGCAAATCTTTTGTATGCAGCATGGTTCTTGCACTTTCCACGAGCGTTCGATTTTCTCTCTCTGCAAGACCATTTTGCTGTGGACTGTATGGCATTGTTATTCGAATAGAGATTCCTTTTGATTGCAAGATGGCTTTAACTTCGGCGTTGTCGAATTCTTTACCGCCATCACTCAGGAACTCTACGATTCTATGTCCTGCAGCATCTGTTTCATTCAGGAATATCTTGAGACTGCTTGTAACTTCAATCTTCGACTTGATGAAGAAAACCCGCCGATATCTCGTGAAATCATCCTTGAAACAATATTATGTTTGTTTCCGCCTAGTGAATCCACTTGCATTGGTCCACAGACATCAGCATGGATTACCTCTCCTGGTTTGGAAGGTCTGTTTTGTCTTGATCTGAATGGGGATCGATGTTGTTTCCCCAGAATACAGCCTTCACAAAGCATATCACCACAATCATGCTGTATACCAATGTTATGACGTTCCAAAATACTTTTGACATGATGTTTATTTTATGACATAACCTTTCATGCCAAAGTTGAAGGTTTTCGGATGACGAAGTAACATAAACCTCACTAGAATTCTCCGGTTTGCAAGCAATCATATTCAGAACATACAACCCTTTCTGGTTTCTTCGTCCGCTCAGACGAATCACTCCACCTTTCTTGATAAAACAGCTATCCTGGTTAGCTTCAAAGTGGTAACCCTTGTTGAGAGTTTGCCCCACAGAGAAAAGGTTTCTCTTGATATCAGGTACATACCACACGTTTTCAAGATGATTCATGAACGTTTTATTGTTTACTTCCATCTGAACATTGATATTTCCTTCACCGTAAGCCAAAATAACAGCACCATTACCGACCTGAACTTCTTTTGGAGTTACAAAGGGTTGAAAATCGATGAAATATTCATTGTTACTTGTCATGTGAGCCGATGCACCTGAATCAGCTAACCATTGCTCGTTGCTTCCAACATTGCTCTTCGTGCTCTTGGTCACACTAGAAAATGCAGCTCCTTCAGCATCTGCCTTGTTTGCTTCATCCAAGCGTTTCTTATTTGGACAGTTCTTGGCGAAATGACCGACTTCATGACATTTGAAACATTTCCTAACTGGTTTTGATGATCTTCCTAATCGTTTCGTGTTAGATTTAGCAACAAAAGCAGTTGTGTTGTCATTGGGCTTCACAGACAATCTCATCCCAATCAGGCGTAAACGTTCAGTCAGCTTGTTGATCGTTCTCTCGGTCACAGAAACTGATTCCCAAACACTTTTAAATTCGAAGTACTCACATGGAAGAGTAGACACAATTCTACTCATTAGCAACAATTCTGGTAATTCTACATGCACTAGCTTTTTCATTTCATCGTTCAGTTCACGAAAATTTCTTTGGAGTCTAGCTATGTGAGTAGCTATGTCTTCAGAAGGATCCTTTTGTGAACTAAAAAACTGTTCCATCAGTCTATCGATCCGTTGTCCAGAGCTCTGTTCATATACAGACAAAAGTTTCTCCCATATAGAATTCGAGGTGTCGCAAGTCGCTGTTAGTTCGACATTTGCGTCATTCATGCTACCAACTAAAATCAGCTGAGCTAATGCATCTAGTTTCTCGAAACGTTTCAAATCTGCATTAAACTGAATGATAGCTTCTGGTGTAGCAATATCACCTGGATCACCTGGAGATTGAATCTCTCCAGTTGTAACTTCGAGAAATTCATGATGTCTCAGCAAAAGCTCAATCTGTCTTCTCCATTTTGTCCAATTTGATGCTCCTTCTAGTTTATCGATATGTGCTTTGAACTCCATATCGTAATTTCCTCTCTTGTTTCTGCACTACTTTATGCGTAGCCTGGGCCCGTAACCTGTTGAGCTATGTGGTAGAAACTATAATTCCAATGGGAATTGCAAGGAAATCTGATTGACAATATTTATTATTATCGACAGATAACTGAACTAATATTAATAGAATGAATGGCACACTAGATCAACATATACAGGATGTTAATTTTATAAATTCAACAGTGAGAAATATACCCTATCTTAAAACTCATATATGTGCGATATGATGCTACTTCAGTTTAATAGACACTCGAATAGACATATGATAATGACAAATTCATAAGTTTTCAATTTGAATATTCGAGTCCATGGAACGAAAATATATTGGTGAGATATTCCAAGCATAAAGGAATGATCTGACCTTAAATTTCATCTTTTTGTGAGCTACTCCCATGTGACTTGGATTGGACCCAAAGAAACTCCCAGGGAGGAATAACCAGGATGTCCTGAGCCGGAATCAATTCCAAGGTTCACACTTCCACGCCGAGTGTTACTGGAGGACCACGTGGAAGTCCAGGAGTGAGACTAGTACTACAGACTACAGGAAGTAAGGATGTCAGTTCACGTTGTCCCCATCGGTTTAGCAGTTCTGCATAACTCCATGCACACATAATAGGAGTTAGTGATCGCCTGATCTGAGTCCAAATATTCCAATTCCGCCGACTTGGTGGAGTACGCAGGTGGAAGCCCCAAATCTGCAGCTCTTCTCCAACAAAATGGCGTCGAGGGCCAAAGGCTCAGAGGCCGACAGATCTAAAATGAGGTCCCAAAAAACTAGAGGAATAGCCTAGTGGTGCAAGAAGAAGAAACCCTAACCTTCCTACTGGAATTGCCTCCTAAAAGGAGGTTGTCTACCCTCAGGTTGTTGTTCAACGAAAAATCTCATTTTCCCGACATCATGCTAGATACTTGCCTCATGAATTTGACAAGGCGAGAGAAGGAGCAGGAAACTCGACACTAAATCATGTGCAGGAATTCTGTGAATTCATACAGGAAAAACTATCAAAATCCTAAATATGATCTGCGCAATGACATCTTTCAGATTTTATAGTCCTCAGCCTATGTTGCTAAGAATAGTCATCCCCACGCCATCGCTATAGTTGCCAATCATTTTTCTTGACACCATATGGAATTCCGTGTTCCGAGATCACTGCCCGCACCAAACGAAAAACTGTTCTCGAGGTTCAAACTCGAACGATGGAACCTTGTTATTTTTATATAGACCTCTATAGTCGAAGATTCGTGATTGGGTTTTTTCTCAATTCAGAATTTTTTTCCTGATGGTCCTGATGTATGATGATAAATATCAATCAGTCATACATCCATCAAAAACAATTCGATTCATGCACTGAAAAAAAAAATTGAGTGAAATTTCACTCAAGGTCCACGCAATAATGAGTCAATTTCGGTCCACGCCCGATTGAGTTGAAATTTCACCCTACTTGACTGTGTGAAATGGTAATTCATGAACCGATTCAATCAAATTTGTTATAAACATCCTCATCGATATGAGAACTTGATGAAATATCTAGTTTGAATTGACAATTCACTCAAAAATTTCAATCAGTAAATTCACTTACAACCACATATATGCATTAACTCAGAGGAATTTTCTACAGTGTGTTGATTTTTATTGTTCCTATAGCTCTTTTTGGAATCGGATTAGATATGTTTAGGTAGATAATTATATACTTATAGTTAGTATTTTTCAGTTCTTCAGTTTTTAGAGGTCTGCCTGAGTATAAACTAATTTTTGCATTACAATCTTTACATGTCAAGTGTTTTTTGAATCATTTCATCTCCTTGTGAATCACCAGTGAAATTGTATACATTGTTTCCTTGCATCAAAATTTCAAAAGTTGAATGCAATAAAACGCTTAAAAAATATTCACAAATTAGTTTCAAGTTCTCAAAGAATCGGTATACATATACTAACTCCAATAAAATGCTTTTTAAGCTTTCACATACGAATTTACCACTCTCAAAGTTGACATTTCGGTAAACTGGTCGCGAACCAGTACATTAGCCCCATATATTATGAAGAAACTCTTGCACAATTTGATAATTTTACAGTTCCATTTGACCAAAGAGGAGGAAATTTTGAATGTTAAATACTAATGTTCCAGTCGAAATATACCTTGAATATACTCCTAATTATATAATGACTCTCTGGAAAATTTTGCACTCAAACGAATAAATTTATAATATATATAGGATATAGGTACTTATAGAAATTGAACATATTATATAGGTGATATTCTTTTAGCTCCAAATGTGAAGCAAATTCAAGTACATAGCCCCAGTTTGAATCAGTATTTGAATAAGTATAGATATTCAAATAGGTATACCTATAGGTATATTGCATTTAATTGTATATTTATAATCGTAAACTATAGGTAGGTATATATATAGGTGATAATTTTCAACCCGCAATTTACTGGAATAAAGAGGTAGGTATCGGTTTATATTAATTTAAGAAATTACGCAAATAGGTAAGTATGCACACTTGTTTGTAAACCAGAAGATAGCAGCCATTTTGCGATATCCTCTCACTTCTCCTCAACTCCGACTTTGGCCTCTTCTTTGGCGAATTTCACCAATATCAATCAAAATTTATCGTACTTTTTTAGGCTTAAAATAATGCAGGTCCATCGCAATATCTTGTCCACCCTTCAAGTGAGGGTTCTTGTGCGGATCAAGGGTGGAAACAGGGAAAATGAAAGAAATTCGCAAACTAAGGAGGTGGGGTTTCCTAACAGTGCGCTTGCCTGTCGACGTTGCTGTATCTATCTCGCTCTCTCTCAACGTAGAATCGTATCTGCCAAGATTCCGGCGTTGTCGGTTGGTTACTATGCAATAATGTTTTGTAAGTTGGAAGAAGGAAGAAAACAGTTAAACAGTCGCGCTAAAGCAGTTAGGTAGATGGTACGTTGTGTAAGGTCGGTCGTAAGTGAATTTGGACTAGGTAATAGGTATACCATCCCACCGATGAATTCCGTTTGGAAGGACCACTATACTATGCAACTAATAAGTACACCTAATCCAGTAAAATGGTGAGTTCTATTTTCTAGTTTGTACCTATATTATTCGTTCGAATTTAGTTGTTCATTTAGTCAGAATTTAATTATTCTGTCAAGGTCGTAAATTTGAGATGCTGAAAATATTGATAGACTAGACTGTTTTTGTATCTAATACCTTCCTATCTAGTTCTATCTCTTTTTCGTAACGGATAAAACAATCATTAAATGTCAACAAGATCTTGTTTTCCTCGTGTTTTTGTGTCTGTGGAAAATAAAGATATAATTTTACCTGAAGGACCAACGTACCTTCTAATTTTTCGAAAACTTGTGCAATCTGATAAGGTACCTTGGTAGTATATATAGGTGGTACCTATTCCATTTTTTATCATGTGGCAAACAAGTGAAAGTGTAGGTGTAGGTGTGTGTAATTTCCATTTTCCGGAAGTAACAATATATGTACTACCTACTAAGGTCACAGATTGATAGCAACTTTTTTGAAACGTATTTTCTACAAATTGTAGTCATGATAACTAATTTCGCCATATACCATATATATGGTATAGCCCCAAATGTTAAAATGGAATTGTCATAGACGTGTGGGGAGGGAGGGGGGACCGACTAATGTCTAGCCAGTTGAGGCTCCCTTTAGGAGATGAATTGCCGAATTACATAGTCCCATTCGCGATTTTTTGTTGCTGGCAGTTCATTAAACTGTTTGATATTGGTTGGCTTCATTCATTATTTATGTTAGATAATTCTCCGCTAACGGTTGTTTTTCTGGTCGAAATTAACATTTCTGTGTAATCTGCATAAAAATTATTAGTGGTGGGCATAGTCGTTCCAATATATCACTTGTTTTTTTTTTATTCGATAGAGGGGGTTTCAATCGGTTTCAATAGTTTAACGCACTCACGGTGCTTTCGCAGGACTCGCAGGTTATAATATTTCGAATTTGTCCTTGACCTGAATAGTGATTGGAGGGTAAAGAGGCACACGTTGGGATATTTTGCGAGGAACTGGTGATGTCATATATATAACTAGACACCCCGATCAGAAGCTGGTATTTGATAAGATATAGACCCACTTGATTGAACATTTCTCGCTTTTAGAAAGTTGATACTTAGTTTGATAATTGACCAGGTGTTGCGACCAATCGAAAACATTCTTGTACCTACCTACCGTGAGAAACAGGAGATAGGTAGGTAACTATTGCATGCAAATCGAAGCTGAAGTGAATTGTTGATATGAATGATTGAAATCATTTGAAATTTGAAGTGACGTTTCTGAAAGTTGTAAATAAGTTGTATAGGTATTCCATTTACGGAGCAGTATTACATCAAATAGTATAGATTATAAACCCAGGGACTAAATTCTCACCTTCCTCAAAATAGTCTCATTGTGTTTTATTGACAAATCTATACTTTTTCACTTATCAGCTGTCATGAAGTGCTGACCGAGGTGCTGACCTCAAAAAACTAACATTTTCGATAAAAAACTAATTCCGAGATTAATTCCAAAGAACAGAATAGTACTAATGGGGGTTCTGAGTTCTTCAAAATAGTCTCATTGTGTTTTAGTGACCAATCGATACTTTCTCATTTATCAGCTGTCATGAGGTGCTGACCTCCAAAAACCAACAATTCCGATAAAAAATTAGTTCCAGAGAACTGAACAGTTCTGATGGTAGTTCTGAGTAGCGCTCGACGAGTTCTTCAAAATAGTGTCATGGTGTGTTAGTGACTAATCGATACTTTTTCATTTATCAGCTTTCATAAGGTGCGCTGACCCCAAAAAGCTAATATTTTGGATACAAAATTAATTCCAAAGAACAGAACAGTACTAATCGAAGTTCTGAGTAGCGCTCGACGAGTTCTTCAAAATACCTAATCCCATTGTGTTTTAGTGATCAATCGAAACTTTTTCATTCATCAACTGTCATGAGGTACGGACCTCAAAATACTAACATTTTCGATAAAAAATCAATTCCAAAGAACTGAACAGTTCGGAAGGTAGTTCCGAATAGGGCTCGACGAGTTCTTGAAAATATTTTCGTCGTGTTTTAGAACTCCCATCAGAACTGTTCTGTTCTTTGGAATTAATTTTTTTATCGAAAATGTCAGTTTTCAGAGGTAAGTACCTTATGACAGCTGATAAATGAAAAAGTAATGATTTGTCACTAAGACACAATAAGACTATTCTGAAGAAATCGTCGAGCGCTACTCAGAACTCCCATCAGACTGTTCTGTTCTTTGGAATTAATTTTTCATCGAATGTGTTAGTTTTTTGGGGTCGGCACCTTCTGACAGCAGATTTTTTTCAGATTCTATATCTTCTAATTATTTTCCTCTTTTTTTCTCGATAGCTTTTTCTCTTTTTCTTCAATAGATTTTGTGGCTTATTTAAATTTGCGAAATGAAAATACGTTCCATATAGACAAGAATGCGAATAAACGAATCGAAATTATTCGTCTAAAATAAACTCGTCCTTGAGGTTCACTGACCCTGCTTTCCTACGCATGTGAAAAAGTGCGTGTTGAATTATTCTCTGCTTAATGATACGGGATATTTGGTTTAGCAACGCCTTCGAAATGACGTCAATATTCTCAGCTTTTAAACTTTTAAATCCCATAAATACATAGGTACAGTATTTGAAAGCAAAGATTACGGAATTCTATAAGATGGTTAACTTTTTTCCTAAACCGTAAATCATCGCACCGACAGACTTATTTTAAAGGGTGTATCCTACTTAGGTACGATACGAGAGTGATTCGTTACATCGTTTTGAGAAGGAAAGTTCCTATGAAAATAGTTGATTCGTTAGTGATATACAGGGCGTCAAAGTATATATATATTGAAAAAGCCTCTGAATTGATTGAGTCAAATTTAATCACTAGCTCGATATAAAAGAGTGAAAAAGTAAGGACCAAGTTTGGGCAAATCTCGGATATTTTTGACTTTCCGGAAATGAATTCAATGAAAAGCAGTCACACGTGGCAGCTAATAAAATTGCCAACATTTCGTTGTTTGTAAACAAACTCATGAAAATTGATTTTGTTTTTTCGCTTGGTGCGCACGAAAAGGAATTCCTATAATTTTTGGACGATGATTTCAATGCCAATGTTTTGTTCAATCGATAAAGGAGCGTCCGTTCGAGTCATAAGATTTTAAACTATTATGGGTTTTGTGGTAGGTCCACAATGAGAATTGTTGCGCATTTTCTTCAACTCAATAGTGAATATAATGTTCGTTTAAAGGGACGCACATTATTTATGTCATTACCTTTGAACGTTTTATATTACCAACCACTCATTTCGTTTTTGAAGTTATGTTCAATAATCAGATGATCGAATGCTAGTACGTTATTCTGTTATTTACTATCTGTTTTGTGTTGTACCAGAGGTCTCCAAAGAGATCCATGTAGAGAGGAAGTCTCCTAATGTCACATCAGTTGAGTTTTTCGAGCTGGTTCAATAATCAGTTTTAACAATAGTTGAGCAGACATATCTATGAAATATGTATAGAAAATCCTTTTTAGTGCAGTCGTATGCGAAGAGAGTATTACGCGTCTCTTCGCGAAGTAGAACTTCTCAGCCGTCACTCATAGCAACGGCTGCCAAACCAAGCGTCACTTTCGACTTCGATATTCAGAAACTACGAGAAAAGCAAGGTTATTCAGTGACACATCATGGTCAGATAATATTCTCGTTTTGTCAATAACCGTCAAAATATTGTGTATATCATGGCCGCGAAACTTCTTGGCGACCATCTCACGATCACCTTGCCCGGCTCAGAAACGGCTTCAGCGATAACTTTCCCTTGGCAGACCAAAAAGTGCCTTCACGGCCTAGGCATACTAATAATTATATTTGATTCTGACTGAAAATGAACTATTCGTTACCTTCGGAGTTCTCCTATCATCCGGTTAGCACCGGCATCTTTCCCAAGTGCGATGAACAAAATACTGTTTGATTTTATTCCATGTATGCAATAATCTTTATGTCATGTTATCAGCTGTACAAGCTCCTTTCTAAGGGACACTAAGTTTTTATCTTGCTAATGAATTTTGGAAAATTTGAAATGAATGGTTTCCGAACTTTGTACACTGATGGGTTGAATGACGAATTTTAGCTGCTCTGGTATTTTTAAATTCTAGTAAATTTTCTTGTTTTCATAATTTTTTTTTCATAAAATTCAAAAAATGCATCGATATCCTCTGGGAGGAGGGGATTTTTACCCCCTTTGAAGGGCCTGTAATGCATCGAAAATCTCAGGGGGTTGAATGGGAGAAATATTTTGGATAAAAAAATGTTCCCCTGAGTTAACCTGATAATTGTCTGAGATCTATTTGTTCTTCTGAATGTTGAAAGATGTCGTCGAATACAAAAAAGTGTTTTTCATCTATCTCTACAAAAAATGACCTCCTATGATCGTATTTTCGAACAAAAAACCTCGCAAAAAACAGACTATCATCGAAGGCAAGTACTTTTCGTTCTCAAACACTTTTTGTCCGCTGCAGGGTTGCCAGTTCCACCGAATTTTCAGTAGATCTCTTGATTCACATATTGATCTACTGATCTACTGAAACATTTCATAACCTACTGAATAATATTATGACACATATATCATTTCAATTACCTATACATTATTATAATTATTTGGTTTATCACATACACTTATGAATTGCATGATATTTCGGCACGCTCTGTTTGAATTAATTTTTGAAAAGAAGAAATAAATCTACATATACATATCTAATTCAGATCAAATTCAAATTTTTATATTCTTACGTTCAACTCTTTTATTCGTTTTGTATTTTTGTTTCTCATTTTTACTATTCGTTCCTGTTCTTAATATACTCAAATCTTACGAGTACGTTTGTAACTCTATTTCTTGATATTTGTGACTATTTTTGAATTGAGAATTAGGAATATGATTATTTTTCAGGAGAATATTTGTTTTGTTTGTTTCCATTTTTTTTTGGAAATAGGTTACCTCTCTGTTTACTGAAAGTACATAATGTATTGACATCATATAGGTGCATTTCATTATCCTTTCTTTGAATTCGTATTGCATGAAATAGATCTGAATATTTCAGATGATATTGACTGATGAAATAAAAATCGAACCCTGGTCCGCGCAAGGAGTGAGTAGATATACCGCAGTGCACACTGCACAGTGTACTTTGGTTTCCAAGGGTATATTTTGTACCTATTTCGAGTGTATATTTAATTCAAAACATTATACAAGATGGTATATATGAAACTTATAATGATGAGGTGGTTGGTGGTAGTTTATCCGAAATAACAGTATCCCTGATGCGTGGAAGAACTCGCGAAGTTATGAGCAGCATATTGTGGATATAGAGAGAAAATAAAACATATATATATATATATATATATAAACCGCGTCTAGAATCTATAGATTCTGGAGCCATTTTCAAGAACTTAAAAGTAGAAATAAAAATATGATGAAAATATAGGGAGTGATTTTTTCACTGAGATCTCAATTTGCCTACTTCTCAGTTGATATCACGGACGTTATGTGACTTTACGCCGGCGTCCCAATCTGCCTACTCCCCAGATCTCGCGTCACTGGTTCTCTCTAATGTCTCAATCTGCCTACTCCTTCGAGAGAACTGAGGGTGTGTGGGTATGCTGGAGCGGTATTTATAGTGGACATGGTGGTCAGTTAAGCGGAACTAGGAGCGTTGTTTGTTATGGCGCAGGGTTTGAAAAGGCGCGTAAGGAGAGGTTTCCCTCGAGGTGCTAGAAATAGTATTGAGGCAATCAGGTCGCTTCTCTATCTCATGGGCTTCGCGGATTATCCTTGTATGCAGAGTTCTTTCGGTGGCGATTGTTGTAGCGTTTTACACTGTAGAAAATTCCTCTGAGTGAATGAATATGGGCTTGTGAGTGAATTTACTGATTGAAATTTTTGAGTGAATTCTCAATTCAATTTAGATATTTCATCAAGTTCTCATAACAATGAGAATGTTTATAACAAATTTGATTGAATCGGTTCATGAATAACCATTTTAGACAGTCAAGTAGGGTGAAATTTCAACTCAATCGGGCGTGGACCGAAATTGACTCATTATTGCGTGGACATTGAGAGAAAATTTAACTCAATTTTTTTTTCAGTGTAGAAATCTATTGAGTGGCCTGTTTCTTCGTAATGTTTGAAGAGTGCCGAGGAAGGGTCTGATTTTCGGACTGCAAGTTGATGTTCGTAAACTCTGGTGGTAACTATTTGTTTGGCCACAGGTGATTCTAATCCTTTAGGTTGGAAAAGTAGGATATATGTAAGTTCAGGCAAGCCAAAGTTAGTTTATTTCATTGTATATACCAGTATTTCACCTGATGAAGCTACTGTAAACATGTTGTGGAAATCTCATACTTTGTGAAGTTTTCACGATTGTCTTGCTCTAACGGTTTTTGCGTTATTCGCTCTTGAAGAAATTTATGTTGTACTCATAACATTTTAATAATTTTAAACTATATAGTTAACGAATTGATAGTGGAAAAACGACCGCAATCAATGATGACAATCACTAACAATGCCAACAACAAACAGAATTTGACATTATATGTTCGAACATTTACTTTGAAACGATATTTGAAATACTGTTTGTAGTGGGCGCCTATAGTTTTTAATCTTTCTATCTTCATGAAAACTAAAAATGCCAAAACTGCAGCGTGTAAATTCGTTTTTCATTTTGACAATTTATGTATATAAAATCCTGTTATATAGCCGCTGCGATTTTGTCATTATACGACAGCAACTTTTCCAGCGACAGAACGGAAACTGAACATTTGAAAGCATGACAACCAAAGTTTTGAAGAATTATATGATGGTGTTAATATCATTTTTCCTCCAACTTACTTTGTCAAAGAAGTATATTTCGAAGTATATTTGATCTGTGGAAATTGGATTTGAAGTTTTCCAGTGGAGAAATTGAAAAAACAAACAACAATAATGTAATGTACAGTTGTGTGCATAAAGACGTCGTACAAGGTTTGTATGGTGTAAACCTGTCTATGATATTCCAGATTTCATTAAAAATTAGTACACGTACACATTTGCGCGTTACTTAACAAAAATAGTTTGAATTTTGACACTACTTGTCACAGTCGACAAGCAGATTAATCAAGATTGACAAGTCTGACTCACAATAGCCTATAACTGCTGTACGACCTGTTTATGCACACCAACTGTACGTCTTCATTGAATCGTCTTCAAATTACACTGAAGCATTCATTTCGAGTGGAAGTATATAAACATGAAATGTATAATATCAATATTTTTGCCTCTAGAAAATTTAAATTTCCAGATGAATTGAACAAACCGAATTCAAACCTAATGATCAATTGAGAAGCATTCGAGCTTGAACAACAAAAAATGTTTGACTGCTGCGCTTTATTTGCGTTCTGATGTAACTTCCGCGTCACGAATTATTAACGTCGCGTGGATTAGTCGATATCACCACGTTGAATCTTATCAAAAGTTGGTTTGTATAAATATTATTAGTTTTTCTGTATCTCTAATAATAACGGAGAAAATGAAATAGAATTGATTTTTCAAAAATTCAGTTTTTTCTATAACTGAAAAATTATAAAGAATTTAGAAATATGTTCAAGGCCGTTGGTATTTTCCTCGGATCGCGCAACTTTTTTACTATTTAACCGTGTCCGAGATCCTCAGACCGTGCAACCTTATCTTGGTCACACTGTATACTTGATGGATACTTACATCATACACTTTACACCGCTACGTAATTCACCAACATTTCATACTCAGTTGTAGGGGCAATGTTCAAGCGATGCAGTTTGTTATTTTGTTGTACTTTGGACATGCATTTACACATAAACGGGTATGCAACAATGAATTTAATAACTCATTGGATCTATAATTAGAATTGAGGTTTTTCTCTACAAGTACGTAACAGTTATTATTGTGGCTGAATGAATGCACTATGAATATACATAATCAATAATTTTTGTAAAAAAATACCAACACTTCATTGATTACGGCAATAAGAGTTGGTTTCGGTAAAATAGGTTTTAGTTATAGTAAATTTGTAAAGTTTTCATTGAAATTATATGAGAATAACCATGAGGAATTGAGTTTGTCAGCATTGGTATAGAAATACAGGTGTTTTTGAGGTCGTCTTCATATATTGAGTGTCCAATAGGATATAACTACTGGAGTGTTTCAGCACCCAGTATACATCTATCTTTGTTAAACTTGCATGTGTTGAATATAGTTGAATACATATTGAATACTTACACTGTAGAAAATTCCTTTGAGTGAATGCATTTGTGGTTGTGAGTGAATTTAATGTTTGAAATTTTTGAGTGAATCAACTCAAACTAGATATTTCATCAAGTTTTTCCATCAATGAGAATGTTTATAACAAATTTGATTGAATCGGCTCATGAATTACCATTTTACATCACATCAGTCAAGTGTGGAATTTCAACTCAATCGGGCGTGGACCGAAATTGACACATTATTGCTTGGACCTTGAATGAAATTTCACTCAATTTTGTTTTCAGTGTACGAATAATCTGTGTAGGTACCAGTTCCTCACATCAATGGATCTCGCTTAGGGCCATAAAATATTTGAAAGACGATTGAATATTCAATTTGTTTATATATTGTTCTTTGTTCTGAAATTGTTCTTATCCATCATTCGGTTGCCCCCTTACGAGCAACCCTCATAAGTCTTCAAGATAGCGAGGGATGACGGGGGTCTTATATTTTAACGTGTGATCTCACTTAACATTTTCTTAGGCCATAGGAAAAATTTCTGCGGTCGTAGTCGGAATCGAATCCACCTACCGGTAATCTCCAACGTGGATAGAACATTGACGCTTAAACCACGAGGCTACGCTGGCCATATCCATGGCAACATAATAATATGCTTTGGCGGTCTTCGAGTTCTGTAACTTCAGCCGATGAGTTAAAAGATATCATTTTTCCAGATGTCACAATGTGACGATTTCGTTGTCTCAACCAATAGCAATGCGTAATTCGCATCGTCCCTGATGAAACATTGTTTCCATTTAACTGTCAAAATTAATCTGACTTACCAGTGTCCGCCAACTTATTTCTTTGGACCTATCCTTATGTGTAAGTAACAATCAATTCAATTATGAATTTTCTGAGAAAACAAAACGTTACCTTTTTGATCTTCCTTTAACTCAATAACCGAAATAATATTTCATTTCGATCGAATATTGATTAGAGACTTGAACTACATACTGTACGTAGACCTCCACGTAGAAGTTCGGAAAATTAATTACGGATTATCCTTCAATTGAGCTGAAGTCATCAATGTCATCGTTTTCGTTATCGGTTTGTATTAGTCCTATTTGGTTGTTTGGGGATCCAGGCTTCAATAAACTTTACTCAATGGCACATTTTGGTTAACGTAGGTTAATATTTGTGGTACGTTAAAAAACGAGAAATCCGCATCCGTATAGCTGTCAATTTTTAGGTATATACCTCGGTATATAGGTACGTTCACGTTCATAACAGTACCTCAAATCTTTATTATTTGACGAACACATCCTCGCTTGTAGTCACCGAAAATCGAGGAAAATGTTATGCCACACCAAGGATTATACGACTATGCCACACACAACATCATGCATCATCTTTACAACCATTCGATCAATCATGATAGGACGTAGAATTGATTTTCCTCGGGAAATAAGCTGGTGTATTTTGTATCTAAATTGGGTAAAAGAATAATCTCACCAAATTAAACTCGTCCCTCAAATTTTATCTGATAATTTTTTATTTTCATCATTCAAACTTTTTTATCTAAGACAAAATCGTTCAAACAAACCGAATTAAATACCAAGAGTCCTCAATATTTCATCGATATATGTTTTTGAATTTTCTATGAAAACTTTTATATTCGGGAAAGATTTGAAAACAAACCGATTTATAAATTTACGATTCTGTAAAGAACGTGTAATTGTATCTAATTCGATTTGTTTGAATATGATTTTGCCTCCAATAAAATATTTAGGTCGATTGATGATAATAAAAAATAATCGGAGACAATTATTTGAGGGACGAGTTGTATTTGGGATTATTATTTTTCGCCAATTTGTTAACAAGACACTTGGAAACTCCACGAGTCTAATTAATTCTAGTTCCGTCTATCATGATGATTGATTGAATTTGTGTCAAAAGGTAATAAGTGTGGTAAGTTCTCATATTTTTGCAGTGACTGCAAGCGAAGATGCGTACCTCTACTTTCACAGTATTGCGATTTCTTGTATGAGTTTCAACTTATTTTTGTGTGTCAAGAACATTTATTGTCCTTTGTTGAGGGATTTTATGTCCAACTCTTCTACTATTTTCGACTGGTTCTATAAAATATTGGGTAAATAACATGTAAAATTTGAAGAAAGAGTTGATGATTCAACAATATTTGTAGTCCCAGTAGGTCTACAACAACGTTTGAGTTGAATTAACTAAAGCATTTGTACTCAACGGAATCATCAGTGACATTGTTGTTCGAATTACATCTCAGTGAATTTTTAACAATATTTCATTTTCAATAGGTAATCATTTTTGGGTAGAAAATTGCATGCCGAATCTATTTTGATCGAAAAAAAAAATTGCATGAAATTATTATACCATCATCATATATGTATAGCTCATATCATGGTTAGCAAAAATAGTCTGCCAATATCCTTAGCCCAAGTTTTTTGTATCTCGAATGACACAAACCTTGTCCTGTATAATAATATGAAAAAAAATATATCGAATTATACTAGTGACTAGTAACACTATTCTGCCAACATTATTTTCTATCACCTCGGGAAGGATCTTATTTTCTCTAAAATTGTTCTAAAATTGTTCTATCCGTCCTTCGGTTGCCCCCTTACGAGCAACCCTCAGAAGTCTTCGAAAGTCTTGTGCGAGCAAGGAATGACGGTGCCCAAACAGTTGGCATACAATTCTTTTGACTATGATATTTGATGTCGACCTTCACATCTAGCAAGTTTCTAATATCTCGAAAGGACTCTGAATATGCACCATACTTGTCCTGTAAATGAAAGAGAAAATATGTCGAATTACAACATTAATTTTTATTATCTCGGAAAGAAACTGTTTTTCTTTGCCCCAACAGATGGCAACATCTAACTATTTTGACTCCGACTTCCACATTTAGCAGACAAAGAACTCGTCCTGAAAATGAAATAAAAAGTATGTTAATTCAGCGAGTGTAGAGTTTC
Source organism: Phaedon cochleariae (assembly GCA_918026855.4). NCBI lineage: Eukaryota > Metazoa > Arthropoda > Insecta > Coleoptera > Chrysomelidae > Phaedon > Phaedon cochleariae. The sequence goes on along the minus strand of OU896714.1, from coordinate 21,287,547 downwards.
ATTCAAAAACACCTTGTACGTATGCAACTACCTCAGTAATATCGAAAATTCCAAAATAACAGGGACCGGACCATCTGCATTCAGCCTTCTCACAGTTCGATTACTATGAACCTAATGAAGTAATGAAATGAGTTTCTTCAAGTTCTATCGTTCGATCACCTTCACCAACGATCACGGATATACTACACGATCATTTCCAAAAGAGATCGAGCCGGATCGAGCCCTTAGTTTCAAGAAAATGTTCATACCAAGACTCGAACTATTGTTGAAATTGAGAAAGTTGTCAACAAATCTTCAACAAAATTTGATGAAATAGCATTCAACTAATCATGTATCAACGATTATTATGTGAAGGTATATCAGAATCACTATATTGAAATCATCGCAATAGTTAATTTCACTGTGTACTATTGTTTATTGTCATTCAGACAATTTCAAGAAATGTTTGTCGATATAGATGTTCTTGATAAAAATACAACAGGAAATATATGATTTAATGAAAGATATCTTGGTATTTCAGCTAGCTTTGTTATTTCTATCTTAGAAAGTCCTTTCAGTTGTTTTAATAATGAAAGCTTATGTAAATTGCCTACAAATACCATTGACATCAAGATGAAAAGTTATAGTAGTAGAAGTATTAGAAAAATGGTGATGAATTCATCAAAATGATTTCAACAATAAACGAAGTTGTTGAAAGTGACTACTAATTTCCAACAGTGTATGGCACCTCGCTTTCCGAAATCAAGTATTGCTTCTCGCTGCGAACTCCTAATATATATAGCAAGCTCGTTGACAGTCACATCAATCTGCAGACAAAAAATACCCATTAAGAGCAAAATGTTTTCATCAGAGCAGATTTGTCGTGGGTATATGTTACCTAAATAGAGACATATTCTCAAATAATGTTTTCTACAAATATTTTATAGATCTCATGATTATCACAAATGAATTATTATTAGATCTTCAGTCACTTATGAGTGAAAAGCAAACACACGAACATGGCCGATCGTGGCTGTGAAAGAAATCAACGGCGATTCGGATTTGATTATTTAACTGACGAATATATTGATTTATCTAATCGTCAAGGTAATCTGATATGATTATATGAATAAACACTGTATACAATCCAATGAATAAAAATCACACCATTTAAATGGATATTTGATACAATTCACGATCATGTTGTTGAAATCCATCATGTATTTTAAGATTATTTTCCGAATTCAACTGGTCAGTGAATCTACTGAAAATCTGTGTTCCGAAATATAATGTCAAAAATACAGAACTGTAATTCGAAACATGTTTTCATGGGTTTCATCAGTAATCAGCAGCAGTTGATCAGCTGGTGAAATTCGTCATTTGTCATGTAGTCACTTATATGTGTAGTTTCACTTCCAGTGAATTTTTCGATTTCGGTTTAAAAGATCAGCTGGTTACGTATACCTTCAGTTGAATTGGTAATATAGCTGAAATTAAACTCGCACTTGCAGTATACCCCAACTTCACAGATAATCATGCCAATAACAACATGTTTTGTACTTCAACTCGCAGTGAGTACTTCCATATACCATTATAATTCATTTTACTGAAACGATCAGCTCAGAGTGACAGGACTGTTTTCATGTACACTTCCATCAAGACTGACGCTGCGTGATCAATCGGACAAAAAGGCCTATGCTTGATCTCGACTAGCTCGAGTTTTCCTTTCGCCGATGACCAGAGAGATTTGGAATTTTTTTACTTCGGAGTTTTTCATTTGGAATTATAACATGATATTGTGGTGACTTAAAACGGCCGACATATGTTGTTTCCAAAGAGACTGACACGGTACAGTGAATAAACGCTAACAAATACTGCATCATGGACCGGCCCGTTTTCCAATTATTTGATGAAACCGCTAGAAAATGAGTGATACTCACATTATTCCTTCAATGATTGATTAGAAGCCACTCTTATATGGTTTTCTGGTTTGCTCTAATCCGAATTTTGTGCTGCTCAATCAAATTCATCATAAACATTGTCATTATTGGGGGAAATTGTGAAAATACCCAATTTTTATCGAACATTCACTGAAAATTCACTCACTAGCGAATATGCTGAACGATTTCTCACAGTGTACTTCGTATAATGATATATAATAATTATTTTTCACGCGAATAAATTATACGCAATAAGCCACAACACATAAGGGGAAATTTCGAGACAATTGATGTTTGAGAATTTATGAATTTTTGAATAACTTATATTCCCACTCGCCTATTGATAATTGATTATATTACCTACACTTACGATAGGTCGATAGAAACAAGATGGTGGACACTGTTGAGTCAGTTGTATCGAAGGACCATGCACAATAACGTCTTTACCATAAGGGCACACGGGGAGAATCACTCTCACATTCGTTCTCAAAATATTTTTGTCGAGCACAGTACCTGACAGCGCCACCGCCAAAATCTTTTTTTTATTATTATTTTGAAATGACTCGACGGTTATTTGAAGGAAATCCATTTACGTCAAAATCTTGGGTTGCACTTATTAATGATAATTCAGGACGTATATCCTAATTTAGGCAGCGTACCAAGAAATCGATAGTAGATTCAGTTTTCTTTGTCAGTCAACAACAATCGAATCTGGCGAGTACACCAAAAAAATGCAAAGTATTTGCAGAATTTTATCATGAAGACATTAATGCATATATGAGCTTAAAACAGTATGTTTTCATTCAAGTCAATATTTAAAAACCATCACAAAGCAATCAGCTGATTTAGATATTTCAAGCTCACATAACCTATTCAAGTCAGATAAATCACAAGAAACATTTCCAAACGTTGAAGTTGCAACATTAATATTTCTTACCCTATTGATTACCAATGAGGGCTTATATTTATTGTCCTACTGAAACGTGAGGTTAGAGTCGGTAGAACTGATAAATATAATTTTCCATTTTGTCTCATTCCTACCATATCTTCTTCTCCGTCAATGTAAGAATTGGTCGTAAAGTTCCACATTGAGAGTAAAACACGTAACTCTGCTCAAGTCTCTCCATAAATAATTAGGGTTTTCGATTTGTTCATCAATAAATAGGTGAACCTTCAACTGATTCAAACAATGGTTTTCTTCAAGTACATCAGACCGACACGGGGCCCTGATACTATTCTACATTTTGATATAGGGGGCGCCAAGTGAATGATTCCTGATGATGGAATCGCCTGGTTACATTTTTTGGCGAAACTTTTGAGTGATTTTGATAAAAAAAAAAAATGACTTAAACATCATTTTTACGTAATATTGGTACTCTTGTTTGAACACGATATTTTCATCCATTTTCGAAAAAAACGCTATTGAACAGTCCAGAGTCTCAGAAGTTAATTACAAATATTATTTCAGTCATGAAGAGTGTGCTTTGAACTGTCAGAAAATGTTGCTGGTAATGGTATTTCTTGTCAGAGAATGAATTTTGGTGCGAGTTTATAGTCAAATTTTTTTCGATTGAACTGCCTCGTCACAATCATTTTATAAATGGAGAAATACGGGATGCAGCCAGAAGGTATGAATTGTAATATCTTTAATATCTAGGCAGAAAGCAACCAAATCACGAAACTTTTTAAAATATATTCAGTGAAATTACTAGACAAAAATCGAAAAAAATCAACTTTCACGCCCTGTATCTCTTTTCACATCAATATTTTATTAAGGCATGTTGGTCCAATCGCCATATTTTGGTCCAAACAATCCGCCCATAGCCTATGTCCCAGTTATGACTCAACCTGTATATGTAGTTCAGCACATGGATTGCTTTTTGCAATTATTTTGTAACTGATAATAGAAAATTATCTCAGTGCGCACTGGAATTACTTCAACCGTGCAGTGATGACCAGAATCTATATTTTTTAAATTTTGGCGCTGTCGCGCGATGCCCCTTTTACTGCTCCCGAGAGCATGATTTTGAGCTTTTTATCCAAAATTGATCTTTTAGAATGAAATGATTTCAAAATGCAGAATTCTTTTCTTGATGTGATAGATTTAACTTGACTCCAAAAAGGACTCCACAGTTTTGAAGTATGGAATAGGATCTTCGCCAATATTATTGCTCAGTTGACTCCGGAATTGCCTCATCTGACTCTGGAATTGCCTCATCTTTTTATCACCGAACAATATATGTATGTACATAGACTTTGACGCATTCAACTTCAAATTATGTTTATCTTTATCACAAAAAAATATTGAATGTCTCTCCGATCGAAGTCACCGCTCAGCTCATGTTTCGTGAAACCACGGTACCACTGGAGGGTTAAAAATGCTGCCTTTATTGTAGTGGAAAATCGCACGGTGTATGGATAGACAAACATTTGTTTTATATTATTCACAATGATTCAAAGAGAGGCCCACGCTGGAATCTATTGTGTCATCGAGTATGAATGTGGGCTAGGATCTAGTCGTAGTGGCGGCTGTGGTATGCGAGCCGTGGGTGAGCGTTCTTTTCTCTGCTGTTCTCGACCTCCAGTATCCTTTGAATTACGCCGTGCACCTTATATGGTCTAGCAGTCTAGCGCCATGGTTTACTTACAATTATTGGCGGAATGGCGGAGTTGCCAGATCTGCGGAAATAGTCAAGGCCGTGCTCAGGTTTCTTGGAGGAGGGGTCAAAGAAAAAAAAGAATTGCAATTTGAAAATTTGTGTTTGAACTGAAGGAAGAAATTCGGGGCACGGCCTTGAAAATTGTGTTGTGTCTACCGAAAAGATTTCCACATGAAAATATAGCGACATCACCATTGTGGCTCATGTATGTGGCTTCATATTATGTGGAAATGCAGCTTACGTTCTCCAAATGATATACTCCTCCACATACCTATAACTCCTCATTATTGCATAATGTCTAATTTGGTCCATATATCTACTGCTTCCATTTCTACCAATTTTTGTCGGGATTGTTACCAGGATCAAAACTTTTAGGTGGTTGTGAAGATACTGACATAATGAAATGATATACTTTCACGTTGCCACCATATAATGTGATTTTATTTAATCAATATAAGTGAAAGAGATATCTTAAATATCTTAACTCTTTAATGACAATTATAAATTTATTATCACATTGACGAATCATCTCATAGGAAATATATGTATAACAGTAAAAATTCCGGAAAAATATCAGACGTGTTACGTACCTATACTATTTTTCCGTATCGATGGGGACGTGGCTATGTTAATAGTAACTTTCCTAACAAGTGTGGAAAGTGATTCTTTCCCGCACGCGACTGCCGTTGATATACGAAAGACGCGGAGCGGAGTTCGAGCAAGCAGTCGAGTGCGGGAAAGACACTTTCCGCATGAGTTAGGAACAATATTTTTTCTACAAGCATAGGAAATTGATTGATTTGTTCTATTAATTATTCATTCATATAGGAACAACTAACAAGAGAGAGAAATATATTCTCTATCTACTGATACAATAGCTATTGTGAACTCACAGGTTGACGCATTATGTATTGGTTTATTGCGGAAGCCAGCAGGCCCATAAGGTGTTTGGTCTCTATAGGTTTCAGACACCTCTAGGGAATGAGCCAAAAATCACTTATTACCTCTCCTAAGAATATCCTGGAAGAAATGTCAGGGGGTTAGGGTGCAAAGCATGCAAACTTTCCAAAACCAAAATGTCAACTAATTGCAGGTCAAATAGATGTCAGTCGTTATGTCACTGCTATATATGGTACCTACCGAGATTTTCATATTTACAATGAAACAACGTTGAGATTGTTCCCGGCCTAGTCCGGAGAGTAAGTACCTACTAAAAATAGGCAGCAAAGTGGTACATTCTCAAAGAAAAAGCATCCGGGAGGTAGATACTTCCTGGACGGTTGATAATGATCACCTGTTGTTCCTTCAGTGTAGTACCAATGAAATGGCCTGCTAGATCTCCTGTTCAATCGCCTTATGTTCTGGTTCTCACGAAAAGGGATATCCTGTTATGTTCAGAGAACATCGTGAGAACCAAGGGAAATAAGGTAGGAATTGGTGTTCTTCTCAAATTTCTGGAGGTTATATGCCTTGGGGAACACCTCCCTTGGCAATGTGTTCCAGAGCCTCGCTGTTCGTGGGATGAAAGAGTCTTTGGAAAGAGATGTTCTGCAGGTCTCCAAAGCACAGTTAAAAGAATATACAATATATTATTCTTTTAACTGTGTCCAAAGTGACCACGAAGGGGTGCGAAGCCTCAACTCGACGGGTTAATCTCGCGGGGACTGCCAAGGGAGGAACAATTGTTGATATTTCAGAAGAGCATCGTCCATGAAAATATCTTTAAAATAGAGCCAGATCGCCAACCGCGTATATTCTCACAACGAAATTTAAGCCAGGCCCAGAATTGTCAGAATGGCAATAACAAATCAATAGAATAGATCGTCGTTACTTAATTGAGCTCAAAATATATAATATTATAATGTGTAAAAACATTTCGCATTTGTTCGCGAATTAATGAATCACTTATCTCGAGAATGCAATATTATTTTTATTCTCGTTATTTCTGTTGCAGATTATCACGATGTTCTGGAAATTCCATAAACATTACTAACCGGTGAGTATTAAATGATTTCATTTAGTTATATCATTGGAGCTAATTCAATATGAAAGCATTGACGTAGGCAGATGAATAAATGGGGGCAGATGCCATGATGCCTTACTTGGTGAACTAATACAGAATATGACACTCACTCATATATATTTTTATATATATGTATATGGTTCGAGAAATTGGATTGGTTGGTTGTTGGATACTAAACATCAATCAAAAACCTACGGATCGTTCTTCCATCACCTCACCATTGTAAAGGCCTATAGGTATATCTCACAGTGAGAAAGAGTAGACTGGGTCAGTTGATTCAGAAAAGATCTTGTTTCTATAATGCTGAATTCGAAAAAATACAATATATCTTTGTTCAAAATATCGTACGTATCAAAGTACGTAGCCCTCCTGTTTATTGATACCTCCTGGAAGAAATGTCAAAGTTCACTGGGCTGAACTACCATTGGTCATCAGTTCTGGAAATATTAGCAAATGATAATCATCTTCTGGATCATCGTAGATGGATTCAGAAATGACCTTTTATCACTATCGAATTTGGGAAAATAAAATATTTTTTTAACTGTGTCCGTAAAGTATGGAACAAATTCGATATTTCCTAAACTAAAAGCCTTTTCAAAAAAATCAGAAATACGTCAATTTTTGATTTTAATATAGAACAATGAAAATTTATTATACCTAGTAGGTTTTCGATGTATTCCTTCTTACATCATCTAAACCATTGTTTTTTCAGATCATGGTGCATACGAATACGGTGTCTTATGCCATTTTATTGTCTAAATTATCAATTCTTCAACTTTTTCATTTCTATGTAAGTAAGTATTCTTTGTATCTATATCCTATGTCATGGTTGGTTTTTCTAGAACTGAATTCTTGTATTCGGCTGATGATGGGCTTATATAAGCCCGAAATATGTATCTCTATGTGATCGATCTCTGATCGTCAAATAAATGTTGTGGAGTCGAGTTTGGGTTTCTTCTTCTATGGTATATTATTCACGTCATACGCAAGACTCACTAAGCCATCTCCACAAATTTATTATCAGAATTATCAGTATCTGAACATGTTTCGTGAGTATACATAACCTAAGATATAATTATGTGTAACTATAAAAAACTTTTCTTTGTAGTAATTGTCTTGAAATGCTTCTGCTGATGATGAACTATTGATGGTCCGAAACATGTTTAGACTCGTGTTTAGATACTAATAATTCTGATAATAAATTTGTGGAGATGACTTGGTGTGTCTTGCGTTTGAATTTATTCACTCCACTTTGTGATACCATGGATTACTACCATAGATTATTATTCACGTGTTTCTCACACATTGTATATTATTTGAACACATTGATGTACTTATATTTGAGCAGCATGAAAACCACATACCAGTTCTGAGTATTCTGAGTTGGATCACCCATGTGAAATGCAATTTTTATCATCTCTGGTGGCTTAAACCTGCCTCCGCCCCTGCTCGTATTGAAAATTCCTTTCCCACCATGAGTGCATTAATTATTATTGTCGAACGTCATGCCAATAAGGCGTAATTCCATGTCGGTCGGTCGGAACTCGGAATGTAAATTTAGATTCTCGTCATGGCGAAAGCACGAAAGGATGAGCGCGTGTCTCACATGCATAATTATGCGTAATCAGTGATCGTTTCATTCAGTAAATTTCAGTCCTCACCCTACTCGCGTAGAGTAAGGCACGGGCATAGAATCAATGCTTGAATAGGTACAAGGACTGAACGTGGACTAAACTATATGTAGAAATAACAATAAAGAATGATCAATGGATATACTTCCCAATGTCTCATACTTTTTTTCATGTTCTGGTTTCCCACGAGAAGGGATATCCTGTAATGTTCAACAACGTGAGAACCAAGGGAAATAAGGTAGGAATTGGTGTTCTTCTTGAATTCCTGGAGGTTATTCGCCTCGGGGAACACCTCCCTTTGCCATGTGTTCAAGAGCCTTGCTGTTCGTTGAATGAACGAGTCTTTGGAAAGATATGTTCCGCAGGTCTCCAAAGTGATCACGAAGGGGTGCGAAGCGACGGGTTAATCTCGCGGGGAAGGCCAAGGGAGGAACAATTGTTGATATTTCAGAAGAAGATCGTCCATGAAGATATCTATAAAAAAGAGCCAGATCGCCAACATTTCTACGGTGTTCCAGATAAGTGAGTGAGTTTGTGAGCGAGGCATCACCCACAAGACGAATTGCCCTTGTATGGACAGAATCCAACAGTTTCAGGGTATGTTTGGGTGCTGCACTCCAAATATGGAAACAGTATTCCAGGACAGGTCGGATCTCTGCCTTATAGATCATGAGCAGCTGACTGGAAGTGGAATTGCTCCTAGCCTGAAACAGAAAATGGGCTTTTGGGTTCCACTGCTAGCAATTGATCTCACGTGATTTTTCCAAGAAAGGTTATTGCTGATAGTAATACCAAGCATCGAAATGGATGTATTCAAAGGTATGGTTAATCGTGACAAGCTTATGTTGTCCACAGTGAGATCGGCTTTTCTAGAGAAAAGGCATGCTTGTGTTTAGTTTGCACTGAAATCTACCAAGTTATTGGATCCCCATTCGAGAATTGTTGCCAAGTCCATGTTTATGTTGTCAACATTTCTTCCTCGTTCGTTTCTGGTTTGCCTGGCTGGTATTGGAGCCCTGGAAGAGAAGGCGGTAAGGAGGGTACTATCATCCGCGAAGCTGTGTACTGGACATGAAGTTGCTTCCAACAAATCTTTGATATGGAGAAGAAATAGTGTTGGTGCTGGAATTGATCCTTGCGCAACACCTGCGTTTATGATAAGAGAGTAAGATGAAACTCTATCGACCACTACATGGAGATATCTGTTTGAGAGAAAACTAGCTAGCACAGATAAGCATAACTGGGGAGGCAAGCCATAAGATGAAAGCTTGGCGAGGAGTCCGTGGTGCCAGACTCGATCGAATGCCTTGGAGATATCAAGTGCCACGGCTAAGGTTTCACCATATTTTTCAGTAGATTGGCTGCCATATTATGTGAGACGTAAGCGAGCAGGTCACCAGTTCATCCCTGATGACGTAAACCGTAAAAATGTTGGCTGCTTATATCTACAAGGTAGGTAAGTAACTGCGAATAAGTGCGAAAAATTAGTATCTCTTGGACTATTTGTTCGAGTTCGATGGTCGACTACTCATTCTTTTCACGAAAAAATGGTCTGAAATAACATCGGTATAAAATCTAGGGATAGGTTGGAAAAATTCTGATTTTTTTATTCTCCAGCGGTTTTTGTAAATCACAAATATTTGAGATACTCCACCATTTTTTTTTTCAATTATGGAATTTTCAAATATTGCATTGTATACTATGGCCCGAGCTATAGCCCTTTGGATACACAATGACGCCAAGAAATTCAAATGCAGTTGAAAAATGATGAAACCACAAGGAAAATAAAAACTTCCGGTTATTTGTTACCACCCGATATAAGTTCCATGTCATGCGCACATGTTCCACTGTGTCAGTGGATGTTGTTATTTAATTATTATTTGAGACTATTCCTACCTATACCGAAACCAATAGTTTCCCAATGTACGGGGTATATAACAGGTTATGAAGTAACATTTTTATTTTTGACACTATGGAAAAAAAATCCTCACCATCAGGGCAGTAATAGTAATCTTCATTGATATTATTAGAACGTAATGAACGTATCAGTGATTTTGTTAATATTAATAATTTACAAACAAACCTTTGGAATTCCTATGAAAAAAATCTAAAAATACTTCTTAAACTTCTCACTGAAAATTCTCATTCGTCCAAAGTGGTAAAAAATATCTCATTTAGCACACCACTCACACTTGAAAAGTTACCTGGCAATAATATCAATATACCTGTTTCCATCCCAGTCACTAGTTTTTTCAATGCCTTACCTTACTTCAGAGAGCTAGCTCGCAAACTATCAAGAATTCTCTCTCCAATTACTATCATAAACCTTAAAAAACTGTTTTGCCAATAAAATCGATATTTTCAAATTGAAGGACAAAGTCCCAATGACATCTCACTGTAGTTTACTGTATTACTGCCAGGATTATGACAAAAATACATCGGCCAATCTTGAAGGTCCATTTCCGATAGAATAATTTGCCACAAGAGTGACAGTATAGACTACATCCATCAGAAAGATGTGCTTTGGCTGGACATGTCAATGAAATCGATCACAAAAAGAGTTATGCATCTGTGTCAATTCTAGCGAAAGAAAATAACTACACAAAAAGGGTTTCTCTAGAAATGGTTTTCATTTCTCAGGAACCTGAACGAACTGATGTAGATCACTTGGAGCGCACGGAAGGAGTCATATATATCGCCACATAAGATTTGGCATCACAGGCCGACAGTACAATATTGTTGAATGATTCTTTCAGATTTACTTCCTGCCCAGTCACCTTAATAGGAAAAATAGCGGGAATCGGAGCCAAAGTTTTGCAAAATGGTGTACGTGTTTCTTTCGACATCACTTATGACCCAAAAAAGTCACCACCCATACATGCAGAGCTAGCGCCACCATCTTGGAAAATAGGTGCAATATTTCAGTTTTTTACGTATATCTCGGTAAATGTCATCTTCATCGTGATCAGAGTGGTGAGGTCAAAGAAAACTGATGAAATTCCTCGTGAAAAGTGTTCAATAATTCATTCGATATGTTGTACCGGTTTGGACCTACATCACCATAACGATTTGGAAAAGTATATAAAATCGACTGCAAACCCACTGGATGAACTATATATTAGTTGTACACGCTCCTGATGACATGCAAAGAGCATAATAGTTATAATCGTTCTAAAAATCATTATCACTTGCGTTTCATCGTCTCAGTCATCGCTTAGAAAAAATCGCATATCATCGTCATTTGAGAATACATCAGGCATTGGGACGGTATCATCCGGAACATCATTTCCATTACTTGGAAGAGGCGAAATAGAGAATGCATTTCACCTCGGATCCCAACGTTTCGGCTTCCTCTTGACAAAAAAGGTGCGATCAGGCAAGATAGGTACTCCAAGCCATCATCCGCAAATAATCGAGCATGTGGGATCCGCTTTTCTGCATCCGTAGGCTGCCATGCATCCTTTCTTGCAACTGCAAGAAATCCTCTGGAACAAAGAATCTGGAGAAGCACGGGTACCAGTCCACCCTCAAAGCTCAGGCAATTCCCAATATCCAACAACTTTTCTAATTATTGGTGATATACTCTGAAAAAGTACTGCATCGAAGCTAATCCTGTTGGTGGCAGAGAAGCCAGATATACTTTTTTGTGGGTAGCAGATTCAGCGAAACGATTGTACCGGTGCTTGTTCAATGATGTTGCCGTTGTATGAGTTGAAACGATTCGTTCAGCTACTGCCGCGATTTCTTCTCTCATTGCTTCCGCGTTATTGAAAGTCTCCGCAACCTCCAAATGCATGTGAAAAAAGAATAGTGAATAGTTCGCGGAAAAATAGTACCTTCTTGCACCTACATTGCTTCTTTCGAAGCTATATGAGTATAGTAAATCTACATCTTCTCCGATGATGACTTGAGTAGTAGAAGACGTGGCTGTTTGTAGTAGTTATAGTGAATCCGCATCGTCCACTGCCTGGTTGGTGATGGTCGCAATTTTTCCGATGAAATCGTAATCGTTCGCTCGTTGTTCTTTGTATTTCCTTATAATTTTATTCTTGTGCGATAGCGACTGTCATGTTTTCATCAAAATATAAGTCCGCACACGTATTCTTGAGAGCACGTCGTTGCTGCTCAGCCTCTTATCTGCTATCAGAATCATCAGAGTATCTAGTGGTGCCCGCGAGAGTCTCGTTTGCGAGAGTCTCGCATGGTCTCGTCTCGTTTTCGAGACGAGACTCGGACAAGATGAGACGAGACTTTTATTGGTCTCGTCTCGAGTCTCGTGCAAGACTTCTCGTGTCTTGTGCGAGAGTCTCGCAGGTATATATTTCTGCGTGCCGACTGCGGACTTGAGAATTTCATTCATAATACAATATATTTTATAGATTATCAGATATTCAGGTTGACGAAACATTTCATTCATAAACGGCAGTGGAGGGACTAGGACGAGAAGACTCTGAAGCGGAAAAGTCGGAATTTCTAAACGATTTTGATGTATCGTACGGAGTAAATCCTATACCTGCCGAAGGAGTATGGATGCAGGAGCTTCAAATAGTTATTTTTGTATCTAGAGCGCGAAATGCTACTTTGGTGATCGAGATCTGATTTTTTTAACGAGGCTACGCCGAGGTGTCCAAAGTATTTCGCGCTCGAGTTGCAAACAAAATTTTTTCTACAAACGACAAAAAATATAGTTCTAAAGTAAAAATATGCTTAACTTGATATAAAAAATAGTGTTGAACTGGCTTGAAAGGTCTCCCCCTATCCTCCCTAGGTACGCACGATGTTCCACGAACATAATAGGAATTTCCTTTCATGCGCTCCAAGAGAAAAAACAAAGTTATTGTTGAACATTCAGAAATAAATGATTTTGTGGATGTCTGCTCGATTGAGGACCATAAAGTTGAAATATAAATATCTCATTTATTTTTCATAACAATGCGCGAAGTAGGTACTTCGCGCACTGTTTTACTTCGCGCATTGTTTTGTGCAAGTAATGATGGTAACGTAGGAAACTGAAAAAAAGTGTCACTTCGCAATCTGTGATCAATGCGCGAACCTTGTCATTTTTTGACGTTTGTAGAAAAAATATATTATTTTTGTGCCTCGGTGTAATGAAAACACAGATATATTGCAATGGTGGAAAATTCATGCTTCTGAATATCCCATTCTAAGTTTGATAGCACGAGATCCCCGGCTACTTCAGTCCCGGCGGAAAGATTATTCTAGGAAACATCGGAATCGGTTTAATAATGAATTTGCACGATGTTTGTTATGTCTCAACGACTGGGTGAAAAACAAAAACATTTGCGATCGTGAAGGCTGATCTGATTGATGAAGGTTTTTTTCTTAGATACCTATTTCTTAAATGAGTAAAATAATGTTGGATTAAAATTTTTGTTTTGTTTATTTGTTTAGAATATACGTATTACTTTTCATTTTATTTTTATAACTTTCGAATATATAATGCTATGTTTTTTTCCTAGTTTAGATGTATGATGTAAGTATGTACCTATTAGGTAGGTACTTACTTTTCAATAGATAATGTTATTTGTGTTGTAATTTTCTCTTCCCCTACTTCTACATGATACCTAGAAAGCAGGTAGAGGTATATATCCCGTACTAGACTGGAACAAGATTATGCATGACGAAATTGCGATACATTTGCGAGACTCTCGTACGAGACGCGAGACAAGACGAGACCCGGGCCTGCGAGACGAGACTCGAGACAAGACTTCATATTTCATGGACGAGACGAGACTTTATGAAAGTCTCGTCTCGTTGGTCTCGTGTGAATCACTATTAAAACAATCACCGAATTAGTACCTGGCACAAGCCAAAGACTGACAAGAACGTTTTATTTCGCTGGCTCTTTCATAATTTTGCACTCTCATTCCTTTTGTCAAATCTCACTAATCTTCGTCATTTTTATATCTGCTTGAAGTTAAACTATTTTCACATAATGGCGGGAACTATAACTGTATTTTGATATTCATTCAAGTTACCTCTGAGAATTTTTCAAAATCTGAGTTACTTCATTTCTTGTAGGGTCCACAATTGATTCATTTGATGCACTAAACGTGTATTTAGGTGGATAACTTTTTTTCTCTAATTTTAATTACCTTTTTTTCACCTCACCTACTTGATCTCGATAGAGTGAACAAATACTGAGTAACTGAAAAATACCACCTATTTTTCAAGATGGCGGCGTTGGCTCCATAGGTACAGGGGGTGATTATTTTTTACATGTACACCAATTTTCAAAACTTTGGGTTCGAATCCTGCTATTCGTCAAATTTGATACTATAAGGTGATTGCGAGGGTGATTGGGCATATTATATTTTCAACTATACTATGATGAACTATAATTATAGTTTCCTTATCAAATAAATTATACCACAATTATAGTAAAATTCCCTTCTATATTTTGTGTGTGTGTGTGTGAACAACCAATTACTACAGTTCCTAGCTGACACCTGGCAACAATAATAATGGATAGGAGTTGTAGTTTATTTCAACTCGGGTTTATTTATCAGACAAACATACTACAAAGTAAATGTTGCAATCACTGTCAATATTAAAATGTTGGAATACAAAATTATGCAAGAACCCTTGGTTGGCACATTTATTAATAATCTGAGTGGGCTCTGAAATGCACTCGATTGGAAGTACGCCCAATGTGTGTGTAGATCGAATATGGCCATGCACATCAGTGCCCTAAATGGCATTTCTAATGTTTAAGAATGAATATTCAAGCAAGTGTTCATGTCAAAACGCACGTTATAACCATACCTGTGGTACGCGCAAGTATTCAAAACATCTAGCTGAACTGTAAGCATTAAGTTTCAGTGTTTGATTCATAACGTCATTTCCAGATCATTGTTCAGCAAATTATTCTGCAGCGAAAGCAAGAGCAAAGGCCACTATCTTCCAGAACGGCACGTTAGGTATATACTAAGAATTATATGCTTATCTCGAGAACGATCTGGTGTGTTTATTCAGAGTCGAGAGTGATTAGTGCTCACACAGGAAATAGACAACAAACAAAATTTCAATAAATAACCTTTCTAAAGGGCTCGCCGAAATATTCTTCGAAGAAATGCTCTCGATGTTTTCTCGGAATAAGGTGATTTTTCAACGTTGAGGGTACCTTATAGGCCACCCAGGCCAGAGAATTCTTCCCCAGAAGAATAAAATTGAATAATGGCATGGTATATAACTCAATCGATTGATGTTTTTATTGAATTTGTGATGAATAAAATATTCCTCAAGTACTATACATGGTGTTCCATAATACATATGTATATAATAATAATTCGAAACTGAAAAGTCGGAAAATAACTGAGATAGATTTACATGTTGAAGAAAATCTCTCACTACGCGGGTATGGTAAATAAGCTACTTGAAGCTTAATAATATCATGATCATTATATTATCGACACTATAATCAGTATTACTTATTTCACTATCCAGTAGACTAAACGATCTGAAACTGTATAGATTGATATTTCATCGTATATGAAGATTGAATTGAACAATGATAGTGTCAATTTAATCGACAAGAGTGGTACATTCAAGTTCACTAGTGTCAGTAAACACTAGTACGAATTCAATTTCAATTGTTTGTGAATTAAGTTATCTGAATTGCTATTTTATTGAAATTTCATCATCAATATAGAGTGAATTCAATACGGGATTAGTGCAAAGTCAATCTAGAATTAGTTTCAAAAGAGATAATCTGCGAGAAGTGTAGTTATACAGTGTGTCCCACTTACCATGCTCACCATGGGTATCTTTTAAACGGCGAGAGATACGAAGTCGGTTAAATGACACCAAATGTGGAGTTTGTCAAGGTCAACTATAATGTGAAAAAAAATTTTGATAAAATCTATTCGTTTTTGTTTTATACGCAAGAAACAGATTTTGATCATTTTCATGTCTCCTCCGTAACTTCTTTATTTATGAAAATATTCAAATAGGAATTTCACATTCTCATGGCAGTTTTTCAAAGTGATTTCGAAAAAAATTAGAAATTTATACCAACTCTTCTAGAATTTGAGATATCAGCACCAACTTTAGTTTTTCAAATGTAGGTCATAGCTCACTATGACTTAGTTACAAATAACTTTTTTTTCTCTTCCAGATGATGTGTCGCAGTAATAGTTTTGTGTTGATAACAACGGAGTTATCGTCATTTATACAAGAACAAAAAAATATTTGGAAGCCGCCATCTTGAATTCATAAATTTTAACAAAAAAATCATGATCTCCGACCCCCACTTACCAATTTTGAATGGAAGCGGACCAAATCTTGTCCGCCATCTTGGAGCAGCCATTTTTTTTAATTTCATCAAAAATTCCATAATGTATTGTCACCGAAACTATGAACACCTGTCAAATTTCAAGTTAATCGGAGTTATGGAATTTTTGTTGAAATTGAAAAAAATGGCTGCTCCAAGATGGCGGACAAGATTTGGTCCGATTCCATTCAAAATTGGTAAGTGGGGGTTTTTGAGGTCGAAGATCATGATTTTTTTGTTGAAATTCATAAATTCAAGATGGCGGCTTCCAAATAATTGTTTGTTTTTGTATAAATGACGATAACTCTGTTGTTATCAACACAAAACTATTACTGCGACATATCATCTGAAAGAGAAAAAAAAGTTTTTTGTAACTAAGTCATAGTGAGCTATGACCTACATTTGAAAAACTGAAGTTGGTGCTGATATCTCAAA
This sequence comes from Phaedon cochleariae, assembly GCA_918026855.4. NCBI lineage: Eukaryota > Metazoa > Arthropoda > Insecta > Coleoptera > Chrysomelidae > Phaedon > Phaedon cochleariae. Next base: position 21,270,586 of record OU896714.1, on the reverse strand, counting down.
TTCTAGAAGAGTTGGTATAAATTCCATATTTTTTTCGAAATCAATTTGGAAAACTGCCATAAGAATGTGAAATTCCTATTTGAATATTTTCCTGAATAAAGAAGTTACGGAGGAGACATGAAAATGATCAGAATCTGTTTTTTGCGTATAAAACAAAAACGAATAGATTTTATCAAATTTTTTTTTCACATTATAGTTGGCCTTGACAAACTCCACATTTGGTGTCATTCAACCGACCTCGTATCTCTCACCGTTTAAAAGATACCCATGGTGAGCATGCATGGTAAGTGGGACACACTGTAGAGTTGATTGCAGTATCAGAGTGAGTTTGTCAGAGTATTTTAACTCTAAAAACATATACTCTGCGAATTCAACTCGGAGCGTTTTTTTACTGTGTATTTCTATTCATTTCCTTGATAAGGTCGTATGCTTCTAATTGGGGCATTCTGCCCTATTAAAACCGTTCCTCATCGAAATTGTAGACCATTAGAAGAGTGTTATTAAATCCACTAGACCGTTTCACTGACGATCTCATTTGATTTAATGATGAACACTTCATGGCGTACTGAGTGTTGAAGTTACCTCATTGGTGCCGCTTCAATTATCGTATGTAATACAACGAGTGTATTGATGATTATCGAACTACAAATCTCTTCGATTTTGGGAAACAGTAGCCTGAAAGCAACATAATTTTTTTTCGAAAGAGAGTAGAGATTTTCGATAAAGAGTAGAGATTTTCGATAATCATCAATGAAACGAGTTGTATTTGTTGAGATTATTTCATTCATTTTGTCATGAATGAAACAATAATTTCATGCCATATCTCCATCTTCAGTCGGTTATGCAACTGACTATTCGTGGCGATACATCGATTGCTATCTAGAGTTGACAAGCAACTAGAGGCAGGACGCACCAAATATTGTGCGCGTTCGGTCTCTAGTCGCTATGGTGTCAACTGTCAAGTTGAGAGAGGTTAGGTTGATATAGAAAATGTTTTTTGAAAATGCCGATCATACTAAAATCCCTCGATGCAAATCAAAATTCAGTGCCTATCACCATTTTGTGTGAAGTTTAGTGTTGAGTGCTATTTATTCTTGAATATAAGAATATTATGACAGCATGCTGCATGTGAAAGTCATTTTGTTTTATATTTGATCAAACTACCAATGGGGAAGCGAAATATCGAGAACAACCATGTATAGGCTCGTGTATAGGTATCCGGTATAGCCAATTAATAGCTGAAATACAAAAATCAAAACATCATGTTTCCGATAATCAACACAGATATTTCAACCAATCAAAAACGTGTATTTTGAAATGAGTGGAATAATCTGTACAACAGCTATATACACCTATACTCGAATGTTGAACCATCCCACTCAATGCACTTTTCTGATCGGAGTTTATTTCAAAACTGTAAAAACATTGGGGAAAACAAGAACGTTTTTTTAAACTAGTCAGAGTCAGAATGGACTACGTAATAGAGTGGATAATGGTAAATCATCCTCATCATCATCCCCAACCTCGTCATCTGATTTTTCTAGTGGTTCCCGCGAGAGTCTCGTTTTCGAGAATCTCGCATGGTCTCGTCTCGTTTTCGAGACAAGACTCGAGACGAGACTCGGACAAGGCGAGACGAGACTTTTATTGGTCTTGTCTCGAGTCTCGAGCAAGACTTCTCGTGGTCTCGTGCGAGAGTCTCGCAGGTAAATATTTCTGCGTGCCGACTGCAGACTTAAGAATTTCATTCATAAAACAACATATTGAGAAAGAATTAATACTATTTAGTACAGATAGACAAAACATTTCATTTATAAATACTTTAAAACCCAATCCATGATTGTCTTAAAATGACGTATTGCGTGAAACGAAAACGAACTATTCTCTCTCTTACGGCGGCGGAATATAAAGGCAATTCAGCAATAACGACAGATTGCAAATTGAATGACTACCTGAAAATCTATAAATAAGTCATTCTGTGCTAAATAGTCTAAGATAAAGAATAACTTTATGTCTTGACGACTAGATGGAAAAAAAAACATTTGCGATCGTGAAGGCTGATCTGACTGATAAAGGTTTTTTTCTCCAAGCGGCAGGGATAGTGGCTTCTTACTGCCGCTTAACATGCAGAAAAGTTGTACGTTCACTGCCTAGGCAAAAAAAGTTTGTTGCTATGCAACGTTCCATGGGAGTCAGATGAAATTAGTAATCACAATTGACACTTACATTGAATGAACACAAAATGATGGAGTTTTCAATAAAAAAAATTCACAAAATTGATTTTATATCATTTGGAGAAAAAATGTTTTGTTTCACACGGTTGTGAATGTAGATTGACTGCCTTGGCTGAATTCCTAGCCTCGCTACGCTCGGCTATGAACTATCAGCAGCGGCAGTCAATCTACTACTTTTCTGCCTTATAGTCAAACAAATAACTATTTTCTTAGATACCTATTCCTTAAATAAGTTGAATAATGATGGATTAAAATTTTTGTTTTGTTTATTTGTTCAGAATATACGTGTTACTTTTCATTTTATTTTTATATCTTCCGAATATAAATAAAGCTATGTTTTTTTTTCTTGTTTAGATGATTGATGTGAGTATGTACCTATTAGGTACTTACTTTTCAATAAATAATGTTATTTTTGTTGTAATATTCTCTTCCAACTTCTAGGTACATTATACCTAAACAGTAGGTATATAAAGGTAAATATCCCGTACTAGACTGAAACAAGATTATGCATGACGAAATTGCGATACATTTGCGAGACTCTCGTACGAGACGCGAGACAATACGAGACTCGAAGCTGCGAGACGAGACTCGAGACAAGACTTCATATTCCATCGGCGAGACGAGACGAGACTTTCATAAAGTCTCGTCTCGTTGGTCTCGTGTGAATCACTAGATTTTTCTTTCTCTTTCGTTAATTGAGTCAAAAGTCTATAACTTCGAAACCGATATTTACTTCTATTTCTTCCTCAGTAGCTTCTACTATTCTTGAATGATCTTCTTATTTCAGTTAATTATAATTATGGGCAATATAAGTTAGTTTTCCGGCCCTTTCCGCGGTATATGCCGATGAATAAATCCATGAGTCCTAAAGGTAAATTTAAAATGTCTACAGCCAATCTACTTGTTTTAGAACTGGAGCAAATTCCTGCCCACCAAACAGACCCAGACATAGATTTTTCGCTGGACATGACGAATTCCTTAGCAAAAATATTTCCACTACTAATTTTCTACTGTGCGAGTGCAAGATCTACTTGTGAACGCCTTGCAGTTTCATCAATGAACTCCGTTGCAATTACATTTTCAGCTTCAGTTAAATTCTCGCCGCGTTGATTTGGTTCTAATAAGTTAGCAGCAAGATGAACGGGTTTTAAACATTTATTTTCTCGTTTTTCAAGAATTGAACCCATTTTCTGGTTTTCAACCATAAAAACAGATGAATGTGATACTTTGTCACGTAATATAGACTTTATTCCAAAAAAGCAACACTTTTGAGGTTGTTGGCTCGTTAGCTTCAAAAAACGTTATCCACTCACATATTGGCTGGAACAAGTCATAAGTTGCTTCTATTCGTAACCAAAATTCGTTTAGAAGAAGAAGTCTTACTGTATTTGATGAAAGAACATCAGAAATATCTGGGCTATCATCAACTGCTGAACTTTTCAATGAATGTTTAGTGTCCAAGAAGCTTTTTAGACAAGAAACAAAGGAACCCCATCTTGTTTTCACTGGCAAATTCAAAGAGATGCCCCGATTTGTTCAACTGAATTTTTTCAAACCTTGCATGTTAAATCTGCGAATCTTTCAACTCACAGATACAATTGAAATGATGCTCTTTTTAAAATTGGAAAAATTATCTAATTTCAAGAAGTCTCCAACCAGAAGGCTTAGACCGTGGCAAATACAGCTATAATTAGTTATGTGATCTTACTTGTTGCTAATTATTTCACGAGCCTTTTTTATGTTAGCTCCGTTGTCAGTGACAATAGCTAGAAAATTTGAAGGTCCCAATCTAACCATACTTTTTCCGTTGTCATATCTGAAGGGGTTCCTGAGACATAAATAGCCCTTGCGAGTATTTCATCAATCTTGTCGTTTTCTTGAGAATACATGTTATCAAAATACGAAAAAACTGTACCCTGTGATGTTTAGAAGTTCTTGAAAATGAAGAACTAGCTGATGAAGGCACAGGTCTGACTAGAGAATCAATTTCTGAGTCAGTAAATTCTCCCTGCCCTTGCTGAGAGGTAGTTTCAGTATCAATAGTATCAGTATCACTATCTTCTAATACCTCGGTTGAACTTGGCGTGGTGTTATTGTTACTACCGGAAACATTTCTTACAGGCAATTTCCCTTTCTCAAGAATTGTTACTACATTTTCAGGTATTTTGACACATTTTAGCAAATGTTGGAATTGTCTTGTAGCATTTCTTTTAAAGGAGGTTTTACAATATTTAGAGAAATAGTTGTTTTTATCTTTAAGATCGTAGTATCACCAAGCATCACTCTTCGGTTTGGCCATATTATCGCTACTACAAAATAAACATCATGCATTTTGGGAAGAGGACAACTCAAAAATATTTAGACTCTCTTGTTCAAATTTCAAATATCACGTAATAAGGCAAAATAATTACAGTAATTTAATAGAAATCGCACTGATAGTTATAATAGTTATAAACAGCACCCTTTATAACAATAATGTCCCTAATTATGATGAAAACAGGAAGACTCTTTACAAAGTATCACTTGCCACGGCCCACGGGAAACCACAGAATTGTCACAACTCAGATTTCGGGTATTCCCCGATCGATATGTTCAGGAAGCGGACGCGCGGCTCCAGTAACGCCAACTACAGCTGGGTAAATAAATGAGAGTATAGAGCGAAAAAAAAAAGTCTAATGTTACCGATCTTGCGGTAATATTACGTAATATTACCAAAATTACCGGTAACATTACCTCTGTAATAATGTGATAATCATTGAAACATATACAGATCGATGAGTGATTAAAAACTGTAATAGTTATGGGTATATACTTGAACTTTCTCAAATGTTTACCCAAACTTGTAAGATTTTCTTAGGGGTCGCCAACTTCTTGAAAATTTCAAGATCTTTATCAAGACAAGATCAAGGCAAGAAGTAATTTTAGATTTCAAGACAAGACAAGAAAATTCATGTCAATACCAAGATTTCTTGTCAATCAAACAAGAAGTCTTGAAATTTCTTGACGAAGAATGACAACGCTAAAACGTGCGTTTATCACTCATGATGAAATAAGAGATAATATCAATATAATGTACTTTTTACCACCACTTCACAAAATGGCATCATTGCAAGTGCGCGACGTCGTTTGCTTCTGTGAGAAAACAAAAATAAAGATCGGGGAACCTACTTATCTACTGAAACATTCATAATCTTGATATGTTAAGTTTCAAGATCTATAAATTTCTTGAGTCAACTTCTTTTTCCCAAGACAAGACAAGACGTTGTTATAAAGACAAGAATTCTTGTCTTGGCGACCCCTAGTTTTTTTACCGCCTCCCAAAAATTATTCGGATTCATTCAAAAATGACAGAGCTATCGATTCTCAAAGAGGAAGGTGTAAACAAACGTAAATTAACTCAAAATAATACAGGGTATGTCACGACGAGCTTACACGATCTCTATATCGAGAATCAGTCGGAAGAAATCCATGAAAATATGCATGCTTATATTTTAGAATACGCTCTCTTCATTCGAAATATTTTCAGCAATGCAGTGTTGCCGCTTCTATAAAAAAGTAGCAACAACTTTGTTATTTCAAATAGAATACCCTATATTTTATTGCATTTTTAGACTCTCCCTGAATAGCCGATTTCATCGATACATCACACTTGGGGTCTATCGGAAATGATTACAGAGATATAGGGCGTTCAAAATCGAGATTCTTCAACTTTAGGATTTGTTTGTATTGAAACTATTCATTATCGGCCAAAACGGATCACATGTCCCTATCTCGACTTTTGATTTACTGTTTACTGATATTCAATCGGAACAGATACAGGGTGATTAAAATTCTGAATCTTGAACCACTCTGTATCTGTTCCGATTAAATATCAGTAAATATAGTGAAACAAAAGTTGGGATAGGGACATGTGATGTATTTTGACCGATAATGAATAGTTTCGACACAAACAAATCCTAAAGTTGAAAAATCTCGATTTTGAACAACCTATATCTCTGTAATCATTTTCGATAGACCCCAAGTGTGATACATCGATGAAATCAGCTCTCCAGGGAGAATCTAAAAATGCGATAAAATACAGGGTGTTTCATTTGAAATATCAATGTTGCTACTACTTTCTAGTAGAAGTGGCAACACTGCATTGTCGAAAATATCTCAATTGAAGAGAGCGTATTCTGAAACATAAGCATGCACATTTCCTTGGATTTCTCCCGACTGATTCTCGATATACAGATTGTGTAAGCTCGTCGTGACATACCCTGTATAAGAAATACAGAAAAGCAAAAAAAAATATATCTTTGACTTTAAAATGATGCCATCTTGAAAAGATTTTCATTGAACAGGACACTATATAACCCTTGTTTAAAAATATTCAGATTGTCATTTTTTGTGTTGTTCCTGGAAAAATGCCACTTGTACTAATGTCAGTTGTCAGATTGTACAACTTTGGCGGGACTTGTGCAACTTATTCAAGATAGTTCAAACTTCAAAAATTCGAAGGAAACTAAAAATCATGGAAAAAACATTTTGAATAATTTTTTCCTTTTCTTTGAGACATGAGCTGGTTCTGGATCTTTTTCCAGCGGTGACCTGAATTTCATAAAGAATCTATACAAAAGAAGATACAAATGAGTTCTGCCAAGTCGATGAATAATTTTCACCGGTGACAGAGTGATAATTGATAAAAAATCAAAGAATTGTGTTATTTGTAATTGAATAATGAAATAATATAAAATAATTAATAATGATTAGTAATGTCAAATGTCACATGCATCAATTGTCACTAAATAGCAGTGCATTCTCTTCTTCTTCTCAGCTGTCTTTTTTCTTTTTTTCCATTCTCGGAATTTTTCAGATATTGTACAACATTTCACTCATTTGAACGAATGTTGTAGTAAAGTACACATCAATCTTCGATAGCACAGCATATTGCACAATTGTACAGCATGGAACAACACTGAAATTTTTTATATCTCTAAATACTATAGTTTGAGGTGCCGTTCAGACGTATAAAAAAATTTCATTGGCAGTTAATAACGCATCATTTTATTAACAAAATAATACTTGCAATGCGGATTGTATAGCGAACAGGAATGATAATTGGGCATTATGCGGAATTTGAATGGAGACGAGAGTGAATAGGACACCCTAATTCTGGGAATTCGAGGCCGTTCCTGAGGGAACCTGTTCGGTTTATATTCTGATGAGAAAACACCGTGAGAACCGCTGTGGCAACTAGACCGTCCAGCCTATCAGTTCCCGCAGTCACAATGGAAACTATATGTCACAAGAAATTACATTGTTATCGCTATTGTTCCTCGTGACTCAGTAATTATTGCTATTCTATACAGTTATGCAAGATTATTTTGATGTTTACGACAAAACTATATAGGATTTTCCTTTGTTTTTCTATTTATAAAAAGTCTGGGCAATTTGAATGAAAATTTCATAAATTTATCTTGAACCAATTAGAAGGCTCCTTTATGATTACGTTTCTTATACAGGGTCGCTGATTTGTATGGAAACATGTGAATATCTCGGTAACCAGTCGTTGGATTTTTTTGAATTTATGTGCAGTGTGATTTCAAAATGTGGCGGATTTGAAAGTGTTCTAGCCAATGTTGCCACTTTTTCAGTTATTCCGGAATTTTATTAACTTCCTCATTTTGAATGAAACACCCTGTACTTTATTGGATTTTCCGATACTCCTTGAAGAGCTGATTCCATCGATCTATCACACTTGGGGTCTAGCGGGAATGATTACATAGGTATAGGGTGTTTAAAATCTAGATTTTTCAACTTCAAGATTTTTTTGTATCGAAACTATCGATTATCGATCAAAACCGCTTTAATATTCCCATCTTTACTTTTGATTTACTATCTACTGACATTTAAATGGAACAGATACAGAGGGTGATCAGAATTCTGAATCTTGAACCACCCTGTATTTGTTCCAATTAAATGTCAGTAAATTGTAAATCAAAAGAAAATATAGGAACATTGGAGCGGTTTCGATCGATAATGGATACTTTCGACAGAAAAAATCCTAAAGTTGAGAAATCTATACCTATGTAATCATTCCCGCTAGACCCGCAAGTGTGATAGATCGATGGAATCAGCTGTTCAAGGAGAATCTGAAAATTCAATAAAGTTCTGGGTGTTTCATTCAAAATAAGGAAGTTGATAAAAAATCCGGAATAACTGAAAAAGTGGCAACATTGGCTATAACATTTCCAAATCCGCCACGTTTTGAAATCACACTGTACATAAATTCAAAAAAATCCAACAACATGTTACTAAGATATTCACCTGTTTCCATACATATCAGCGACCCTGTATAGCAACACGGGTGACAAATAGCCGACTATAATTTTCTTCATAATTCCATCAAGAGTAACCTTGTATTTTGAGTATTTTGACAATTTGATAAGACCATATTTAGCTCGAGGGAGTTATTCTTTGATTATTATTGTTCATTATTATGGTCGAGATGTCTGAAAATACGAGTTACTTGATGAATTAAAGAAAATAATAGTCTCTAATTGTCATGGTCGAGTGATATTCAGGAAGATTATTTCATGAACAGCAATCAATATTCGTCGATATATCGACGTGCAATTCTTAGTTTTTAACAGGAGTGACACCTGCGTTGCAGGAATTTTCATCATTCTTTTGAAGTAATCAAATATCTGTCAGTCTGATTCTGTGATATGATTTCAGTAATTCATGTAAGTCGAATGGAAGATAGATGGATTTGCAGTTCTTCCTCGGAGAAAAAAGTAATTTATGAAAAGTGGCATTTTATAACCTGTCAACAGATATGAAATTTCAACCTTTTTTCTCGTCACAGAAAAAAAGTTATTTGTATAAGTTGTTAAGAAATTGATTTCCATACCCTACATTCCGAATTTCAACGCAATATTCGATTTTTTTTTTTCATTTCATATCAAGTCCCATTTTTAATTGATTGTTCTGAATGAGAAGCTACAGAAATGATAAAATAGTCAGAATCAATAAAATCAACGTATTGAATTAACCAAAATTGAAAATTATCATTCAATAAATCAAAAAATTCTAAAGTTGAAAAATCTCGACTTTGAACACCCCACTAGACCTCACGTGTGATTCATTGATGGAATCAGCTCTTCAGGGAGAATCTGGAAATGCAATGAAATACAGGGTGTTCGTTTTGATATATCAAAGTTGCTGCTACTTTCTAGTAGAAGCGGCAACGCCGCATGGTTCAACTTATTTCAGACGTTCAGATCGTGTCAATTCATATTATCCATCAAATTATCAGATTCATCTGTTGCTTGGTTTGCCAGGCACGTCTAATCAACGCTTATCGTGAATAACCCTGTATGATATACCACTACATAATATTTATATACCTTGCCTTACTTTTATATACCTTCAAAAGTAAGCTTCATCATTATGAAAATTATAATCACCATTCACATCATTATTCGATGCAGTAACCTTGAACCTGGAAATCATATCGCTCATTTCACCTAAAACAGTGTTACCGATTTGATGATAGTACTTTGAGTTGAATGAACCTGTGTAGATATACCCCTGGCACGTGTACAATCTTGTGTACAATAATTCATATGTAAGATGTAAGTAGTCCTCAACCATGAACGCTACATGCGTGGGGGACAACGAGGGATTTAATCAAAGTATAGTTATAAATATAATGAGCATTTATTATTTTCTATTATCAGAAGTTTCTCAGTTATTCTTCAATTTCATGGAAATAATGACGATACTCTGAGATTTGTGAAAACATTCTTGAACTGCATCATTTCAGAATTAATTCATTATCCGCATTTACTTCCACACACAAATAATTAGTTGATTTGAGTAGGTACCCAGATTCTCTTAACGGAAAGATTTCTATATATAACAAAAAACGAAAACTTGAAGAACTACTCAACTGTTATATTCAACATCTCCTTCACCCAAAAGGGACACTTGAATCAGCATTCTTGTCATAATATAGTAATAGAAAATGGCATATTGTTTAACGAGCACGAAATGATAGTCATATCCCACGAGAATGAAGTTTGCAGCATGAGCCGTAGGTGAATGCTGCAAATCATAGTAGTGGGAAATTAGCATTCCGTGCCAGTTATACGCTATACCTTTTCTACGGCTGTAACAGATATCAGCGAAATTTCTGATTTATTCTGCTTGTAGCCTTCTGATTTTTCCTTATGTAATGCTCATCTATTAGACAGAGCAGTCGTTGCTTGAGATTTGACATTTCATGGTAAGTGAGATTTTATGCAATAGTAACATAATTATTGTGACATCATAATAATATACGGAAATTAAATTGATGCCATACAAAGTACCTTGTTGATTCATCCAACACAGCAAAACAAGAGCAATTATGTGTTATAGCCGTGGAAAAAATTCCTTTTTCTATGGAATGAATTAATGTATCACATCCTCGATTAACCTACAGACAGAACTTGGATGATGTTGAATATATAGGCATTTTCGAGTATGTTGTTCGACACCGTTCGTTTTTCCTCCGTTGCAGAATAGCTCTGAGGGAATATTTTCCTGATTGCGGAAAACACCAATTTCCATTGAGTATTATAAATAATATGACTCAAAATAATATCTATCAGGGGTGAAATATAGGCTTTCATATGGGCAGCAGCCTGTAAGTGATAGCCTGATGAAAGAGAATATTGGTGAATAGTTATGCATTTTCTGGGGTCGAGACGATAATTGTATTATATTTCCCCGCAATAAAGTTTCACTGGACCCCCTAGCCACCTTGCCATCTCGTTTGCCTTTGAAAAAGACATCATGTAACTTCAATTATGGATATCCATCAGTTCAAATGAAAAAAGTTTGTTCAGACAAATGTAGTTTTTCAGATACACTGTATCCATAATTAATTTGAAAAGTTGAATCTGAACATGTTTGCATCAAAGTACTTGAATTATATTCATAAACATCTATATATGCATACAAGTCTATATATACGTCTCTGGTTTTCATTCATTTGTTTCCGACCAATTTTCCAGATAATAATGTTACATAATTTATGACATTCACGATCATATGCACGCGTTATTTCTGCATTCATTATTTTGTTGAACAGGAAATGTATAGCTAAATTTGTCCTGCGAACGTTTATGTACTTACCACTCCGACCTACTTTTTTCATTTCGTCTTCCATTCATTTGATTTTATCGAGTACCTATTCTATTTAATGTTGAGATAAAGGTTTTAAGTTGGACTTACGATTTGATAAAATAGTGTGTTGGAATAGATATATAGTTACATCAGTCATTATATATAGTGCTTTATCAAGTGTTCTTTTTTTATTTCGTGATGTGGTACTGTGGTACTGTGGAACTTTTCAGTACTGCGGCTGATATTTGGAAACGTTTCACCATTGCTCTGCGTGGGCGGTAACTTCGAGAGAGAGAACCCTTATATACTAACCGCCGTCGATGGAGCATATCCACATACACATATGCGCCACATGGTACGCGCGCTCCCGTTACTCGAGTTCACTGGTTTACTCCCGCATCCCAGAAAGTGCCTAGCGGGCATATAGAAGTTATCACTTAAAAAATACGATTTTTTGTACACTATAGAAAATGTCTTCTTCTACAAACGTCAAAAAATGACAAGATTCGCGCATAGATAGCAAATTGCGAAGTGACACTTTTTTTCAGTTTCCTACGTTACCATGATACCTTGCATGAAACAATGCGCGAAGTAAAACAGTGCGCGAAGGACCTACTTCGCGCATTGTTATGTAAAATATTGAGATATTTATATTTCAACTTTATGGTCCTCAATCGAGCAAACATCCACGAAATCATTCATTTCTGAATGTTCAACAATAACTTCGTTTTATCTCTTGGAGCGCACGAAAGGAAATTCCTATTATGTTCGTGGAACATCGTGCGTACCTAGGGAGGATAGCGGAAGCCTTTTGTGTTCATAAATATATCTGAGAATATTGAAAAGGAACATTTTCCAGGAGAAATATGAAAAGTTAGTGAATTGGGCGTTCTGATACCGAATCTGATTTTTTGACCCCTAATATCATCAGTTTCCGGAAATTGGGGTGGTTCCATGGCTGTTGGCGAGCAGTGTATATCACTGAAGATGACCCCACTTGGTCATATAGTGTATTTTTGGAATATCTCTTGCTACAGCAAATATCAGGATCCTTACCCAACGATTACGTAAGATATACAGGGGCGTTTCCATTAGTGGGTCGCACTGTATATGTGGTTGTGAGTGAATTTACTGATTGACATTTTTCAGTGAATTCTCCACTTGAACTAGATATTTCTCCGAGTTTCTTTATCAATAAAAATTTTTATAACAAATTTTATCAAACCGGCTCATGAGTTACCAATTCACACAGTCAAATAGGGTGAAATTTCAACTCAATCTGGCGTGGACCGAAATTGAGAAATTATTGCGTGGACCTTGAGTGAAGTTTCACTCAACTTTTTTTCCAGTGTAAACATACAAGATTTATTCTTTCTAATAATGAAGAAAATATCTACACTCTATAGTCTAGATGTCTAGATGATTCATCTTCACCACTGTCAATATGCCTGCCGTGTGTGCTGCGGAAAATTATTCAGTAACTAATAAGGAATGCTCGTATTGGTTCTTGAGAAATATGTTGCTTTTCGATACGTCAAGAAAGAGTATTTCTCATGCATGATTCACTGAGGAAAATTTCTATTAACCATAGTCAGAAATCGAATTACCCCAGCAAGAAACTCTAATATAGCATAGGGGACAAGCCAGTTATCACCTGTGATTATAAAGTCGACTTTGCTGATTATAACCCACCTGTGATTATTAGATATAGAACCTTGCTGTCACTAGCGAGTGCATCTGTATGATGCTATTAGACGATGTTTCTGTAGTAGGTATCTGACTTTGCTACCGCTAGTGAGTGCATCTAATAATGGGAGTAGGGTAATGTTATAATCGTAGGATGGGAACTTTGCTACTCTTGATGGGTGATCATATAGATAGTTGCATGACCTTCTTACTGTATACCTAGTTATTCAGTTATCTTCCAGGATTGTTGTCATCAAGAAAGGTGAAATTTTGACTGATATTCACTTTCACTTCCCATAATTTCCACCTTGATGTTTGGTATGAATAGCAATTTATTGATTCCTAAAGAAAATTTCGAACCAATGATCTTTGAAATTCAATAGATTGTAATTGATGAAAAAAATAATTTTTCTGAAACCTTCTGAAACCATTGTATTTCGAAAACTCGGCAAGTTATTACAGATGCGTACAGGAAAACAAAATGTTACCAGTAAAATCATTCAAATAATTTCATCACCTGGACATTTTTGCTCACAATAAGTTCTTAGACCAGATTCTATATAGAGAAGCTCTGAAACATATTTTACCATTTCAGAGTTTCATGATACCAAAGAGAGGAAAATGTTATGGAATGTAAAATAATTGGATTTCAGACGAAATACCTCGAAAAAACCCACCTTCATCATTCCATCAATCCTGGTATAATAACTGAAGCACTCAGATCTACGAAAGCACTGAAAGGGACACAGAAGATTTTTTTATTTGTTTGAAAATGTTTCCATTTTATATTTGAATTCAGATTCAGATTTTGAATAATGAATTGAATTCAAGAGGGGGAGTATTCGTAACTGCCGTGTCGTCGAGATTGTCGTCCTGTACATGGATTTGCGTCAAGAGCCCAACTGTGAATGATTGATCAAGCAAGATGTCTGACAAATGTTTACATAGAGGGGGACAAATCACCGAAATATCGAATAACGATGAGTAGGCGCTAAATAACCCCAAGTTGGTTCGTCAAATATTATTTTCGTGGCAGACTGACAGTTGTATTATTGGAAGTGAGTGCAGTTCTATGCGATGAACCACGCAGCCACAAGCATATAACTCACTAATAGTTCAGCTAGACAATTATAAAAAAAATCATGCTGTCCCAGAGTGGCTGCCTGATAGCTACAGCAGTATACCTTCCTGTGGTAGGAAATTCACTTTCAGCAAAGTCGTTATTGCTATCATAGGATTTGATGGTGCTGCTTCTATTCGAAAATGTGTAACGGTAATGTGATTTCTTGTAATGGTAGCAAGAAATATCTCAGCAAAAACTCTAATAGCACAATTTTCCTCAGTGTTTGAATAATGCATATAATCGTATCAAATTCTATTTGTACGTATAGAGAGATCAATATAAAATAAGTATATGGCGTGAATTCGACTATAGTCCCTAGAAGCACATATAATCTTGGCTTGCAATAATGTAAATAATTGTAATAAGTATATTGACCCAATGTTGCTATCAATATGGAGCTAAGGTCTTGCAAAGATTCGTGCTACTGGGGATGTGTATTCTGTAATGTATCTTCTTGAATTCACTCTCATCGTAATCAGCAAAATAGCTCTCTGAAGAGCAAGAAAACTCAGACCGCCTGAAATGACTCTATCGTCGATAAATTGAATTTTACTTAACTCGTTCAACTTACCATAATTACCTATTATAATTCGTTTGCAAAGTTTGACATATTCAGTATATTATATCAACTCGAACTTCAAAGAGAAAGCCCATTTTGAATATATCTATACTTTATTGTTTTTTCTTCAGAATCAAAGTTCTATATGCAGAATTTCAGCACTATTCGAAAAATCGACCGCCTTCAGATATTTCTACAACAGATAGACAGATAGCCAGGAGACGAAGGTAAATAGATAATTCGAAAATGTTCATAATTCACCTTATTCCACCACCCCTCTTGCTATACAATTGATAAAATGAGACAATGGATGTTGGAGTCAAAACATTGTGTAGTATATTTGGATAGGGATGACATCTTCATTTTCTTTATCACTCTGATTCGGCAACCTCAGTATACACGAGACAGGAGGAGGCAAACCGTCTTCAGATTTTTTTCACTCACTCATTTATGAAAATTTACGGTGGCAAATTGAAACTATTCAGTACTCGTTCTCTACTCAACCATCAGACATAGAGTTTACAATCCCGGGCTCCCGGGATCAAAGTAATACGCCGCCGGGATTCCGGGACTTCGGTATCTGGATTAGAAATTGAAAAAAGTAAATGGACTAGTGTGTATTCAGATCTATGTGGACTATAAAAATATATATATTTGAAATATATTTTATCTTCAACGAGTAAACAAAACCAAAATGCCGAACATAACTGACAGTAGCGAAAGAAAATCAACTCATAAAGGGATATGATTCTTGTACAATCCTTACTATAGCTGAGGAGAACGCTCTTTCAGATTCTACGCTAGTTGGTATGGTTGTAGAAAGATCGAATATATATGCCAACTGGAGATATATACCTATGTTGTCACCATTTTCGAAAAGGGTCAGTCAAATCGTTAAAACTAATCGGTATTGCAACATTGCAAACGCATTATTCATCGGACATCAGAGTGAAGGAGTAGGTCCCTGTATAGATATAGTCAACTACAAAGGTCTCACTCGACTTCTAATCATGTTCACAATTTTCACTACCACTTCATAACATTAAATGTTTATTCTTTGAAAATGTGCACAAAACGCTAGTGATAACAGAGAAATTGTAGAAAACTTACATCTTTATGAGATAACGCCACCAGATGCTTCCTAGTGAACACACTCACGTCGAAATAACGTAGGTAAATTACCACAACGGTCGGTTGAAATAACGTTTAATGGAACTTTTTGATCACGTTGAATCAACGCGAAAATGTCGCTGACATCCACGTTATTTTTAACCAGTAAAAAATGTATTTTCAACTACTGATTTCAACGTGAAAATCCGTTTGAAACCGGTGGAAACTGCCCCTGTACCTAAACCCTTGGTCGCGTCGGCGAGATGTAAACGGATTGAATACACGTTGTCTAATGACGATTAACTTATGCTGTTGGGGAACATATATTTCACGTTTTTTCTTTCTTTCAACGGTTATCAAATACTGTCAATAAAACGTTTGATTAACGTTCATTTCAACAGTTCAATAAACGTTTCGAATAAACGTTAGTTCACCGTGATAACTCTGTCGAATCAATGAAAAGTAGTTTATCATGTGAAATACAAATTTTAAAATGACGGTACGGTTCTTATATTTATGATTTTGAAAATTTGTACAAAAAGTGGAGGGAAAATGGTAATCCGACCTAAAGATTTTCATCATTGTCAAACTTTCGGTTTCTCAGGAGGTGAAGTCATTCTTGTTAATGTCAATAGAACACTTTGTTTTCGGGTTAATCGATTTTTTTCAGAGGAATCTTCCATGTTTCAAAACGGAATTTTGTCACACTGCATCTCTTATGCAGTTTACGATATCTCAATGATGAGGTTCTAATTCCAGCCACTTAGGACTATTCGTCTCAAAGTCGATGAATAACCAGTGATTGAATCAGTATTTCCTGATTTAAATACTGAAATTAACGTCTGATAATCGTTTGAAGCATCCGAATATCAATGAATAATCTTTTTCACATAATAGTAGATGTTTTTGAATGAGTAATTTTCTATGTTTCATCAACATCATCAGTACACGATCAAATGACGTGTTGTTACTTGAAAGTATCAACGTTTTATTTCAACGTTTGATAGTGGTTGTAGATTAACAGAAAGTAATGAATTGTTGGAAATAAAACGTCTAAATAACGTGTTTATTTCTCGGTCATCTTCAACCAAATTTCAACGTTGTAGTTTTCAACCACTAACGTTATTTCCACGATTCCAACCGTTATTCAACGTTTTATCAACCAGTTTGTTTTCACTAGGTTATCAAAACTCACCATAGAGATGATCATTTTCAAATTTATACGTACCTATCTAACGTTCCAATCATCAGTTTGAAAATTCATCTCTGTTGACAAGTTAAAAAATGTCACTTTCCATAATAACTTTTTCCCACGGGAAAAAAGTGAATACTTTTTTATATCACATATATATACACACTGTTGATGGTTTCTGTTGTGCTATATTTATGAAAAATAAGCCAATGACACCGTCTTCGAGATAGAACCGCAAGTCTTTTCATCTTCCATTCGACTTCATGGTTACTTAAATCACTAAACAACCACTGAGTTTGCAATTTTTTAGAATGAAATCACAGAATTAGACTGAACAATAATTGATTAATTCAAAAGGATGATTAAGATGCCTGCAGCGCAGGTGTCACTTCTGTTGAAAACCTCAAATTTCACGTCGATAATTTCCTGATTATAAAATTCAATATCTTCTCGATACTGATTAGTGTTTTTTTCTGTCAGAGAAAAAATAGTTATTTTCTACAAACGTCAAAAAATGATAACAAATTGCGAAGTGACACTTTTTTCAGTTTCCTACGTTACCATGATACCTTGCACATAACAATGCGCGAAGTAAAACAGTGCGCGAAGTACCTACTTCGCGCATTGTTATGTAAAATATATGAGATATTTATATTTCAACTTTATGATCCTCAATCGAGCAAACATCCACGAAATCATTCATTTCTGAATAATCAACAATAACTTTGTTTTATCTCTTGGAGCGCACGAAAGGAAATGCCTATTATGTTCGTGGAACATCGTGCGTACCTAGGGAGGATAGGGGGAGGCCTTTCAAGCCAGTTCAACACTATTGTTTATATCAAGCTAAGCATATTTTTACTTTAGAACTATATTTTTGACGTTTGTAGAAAAAATTTTGTTTGCAACTCGAGTGCGAAATACTTTGGTCATCTCGACTATTTTTTTAACTCGGCTACGCCTCGTTAAAAGAATCAGATCCTGATCACCAAAGTAGCATTTCGCGCTCTAGATACAAAATAGTTATTTTTGGCGTAGCCGAGTTAAAAAAATAGTCGAGATGACCAAAGTATTTCGCGCTCGAGTTGCAAACAAAATTTTTTCTACAAACGTCAAAAAATATAGTTCCAAAGTAAAAATATGCTTAACTTGATATAAAAAATAGTGTTGAACTGGCTTGATAGGTCTCCCCCTATCCTCCCTAGGTACGCACGATGTTCCACGAACATAATAAGAATTTCCTTTCGTGCGCTCCAAGAGAAAAAACAAAGTTATTGTTGAACATTCAGAGATAAATGATTTTGTGGATGTCTGCTCGATTGAGGACCATGAAGTTGAAATATAAATATCTCATTCATTTTACATAACAATGCGCGAAGTAGGTACTTCGCACACTGTTTTACTTCGCGCATTGTTTTGTGCAAGGAATCATGGTGACGTAGGAAACTGAAAAAAAGTGTCACTTCGCAATTTGTTATCAATGCGCGAACCTTGTCATTTTTTGACGTTTGTAGAAAAAATAATGTTTTATGCACGGGAAAAATATTTGATTTTAGCTTACGGTTTTTCATCTTCCTGCAGCAATAGACAAAAATTACAAAATACCTGAGTTGAATTATATTCATCATAACTCCTATATCTCAACATCTTGAAAATCCTAGAATGATAATTAACAGCGGTCTAACACACACAAGCAATCTCTTGAAAAAAGCTGACCATGACGCTGATGCCGTGTTGGAGTATAATAATTATTGAATCGAACTAGAAACATCAGTATAGTGCAACAAAACAGGGCAAGACAAATTTGAGCTTCCCTACTTGCCTGGGAGCACCTAGGTAGGTTCGTAGGATCCATGTTCACGGCGACCTCAGATGGGTCTATTGTGACTCACCCCTAGATGTTATAGTTCACTGTACAATCCACATCTTTTCACAAAGTCCATTGTTGAATTAGGTGAGATTTGTCTGAAATCGATAGGTTCTGAATTGGTAAAGCCAAATATGTCGAACCTCAGTCTCTCTAAACGAGACATGAACATAATATGTGTTCAGCCGTTTCGTCTTCCACACAGCAGAACTGAGAGTCCGCTTGTTGGTTCAGAGCCATCTTTCGCAGATGGTAACTTAGACGACAGTTTTCCGTAAGCAGTCCTCTCAGAATTCGCAGGTTACTCCTGCTCCATTCTAGGGTCGGCCTGGGTATATTTTTCGATGACTTAGGCAGAAACGCCTTCGAATGGCTCAATCCTAGTATTCCAGACCAATTCGTGTTTCTTTTTGCCTCCGCTCAGTCCGAGATAGTTGTTTTGGCCGCACTTGCGGTGATCCCAAAGTATGGTTCTGGCCCTACATTATACGTGTTCGGTCTCTGGAAATCGTACTGACCCACTCGTTTCGCTTCGGAAATAGGACTTTGTAATACTTCTTCACGTATGTCTGAGGAGCCAACATGTCGGGAACCATTCCTAGAGTTTGGTGATTTTTTATTTCAAGCACAGTATCTTGGAGAGGTCCAGCAGTCGCCCCCTCTAATTTGATTTTCCAGTGACCGGAATCTGTAGAAAACCATCTTGGCTTCCCACTCTAAGAAAATGTGTAGGGGAGTAGGGTTCAGGAGGTTTTCTATCGCTGCCGTTGGAGTAGAGGTCATCGCCCCTGTGATAGCCAGGCATGCCAGCGGCTGAAGACCAGCAAGCTTTGCTTAGTCCACTAGACTACCGAGCCATACGTGACCATTGGTTTTACCATATTTCGTAAATCCAGTAAATCTGTTTGGGGTTCATTCCCCATGATTAACCGCATACCCTTCTGGGGTTCCAGAGGGAGAATCTGGCTTTGTTGATTGTTTTTGCCATGTGGGCTTTCCAGGTGAGTCTTTTATCTAGGGTGACCCCTATAGATATTTCACCTCCGCCGCAAACGGAATGCTCTCTCCATAAAGGACAGGCTGGCAAAGCTTATCTAGGTTTTTCCTTATGGTAAAGGGGTGACTACAGTTTTCCGGGGGTTCACAGACATCTGTCCCCTCTCGCACCATCTGTACACAGTATTAAGGACTACTTGTAGGCCGTTTGAGATCGTCGCTTCAAATTTCTCTCTTACTATTAGGACTAGATCATCTGCATAGCATTTGAAATCCACCCCCTGCATGGAAACGTTCAGCAGATCGTGAGCACCAAACTCATTCATCATTCCAGTAAAAAATTAATAAGTCCATAATTCATCAACAACCTTCTAGGATAGAAATTAAACTAATGCAACTATAACAGTCCAATATCCTATCAAATCTTCTCGTCAGCAGTGTCCATTGAGTTTATCTGGTCTGGTCTGACTCTAATTTCGTGGATCACACAATCTTGAATCAACATCATGCCATTAAGAGTTCATTCATTCACGAGATTGAATTGGATGCCATGGAACATGCGTATTAAGGACCGGTCATATATCTTATACTTAATATTAATGTTTCCGAACACCAAGATAGTTTGGTAGCCAACGTAGGTGATCCATAACTTACAGTGGAGGTGATATAAATCAGGAGGGGTGAAAGAACTTACAGTCACAACTCCACTAAATAGACAATTTAATAATGACCAACGGTCATGGACATAAGGACATATTTCGAAGGATTAATCCTTCATTATCAGCTGATGAAAGTAGTTGAAAATGCAGGATAATCATTTAAAAATCGGAACAAATGAAATTTCAATAAACATGTTGAAAAATTTGACGAAGTCGGGGACGAATTATAACATTGCGCGTGTTTAACTGTATGAAAACGTTAGTTTAAGCACTTCAGGGAGTAAAACGGCACCTTCAAACCCTCATTTGAGGGACTAAAGTGGCACATTTAATCTCTTAGGAAATACAATTCAATACCGGTATTTTCCTCAAACGTCAACAACAATATGATAACCACCCATCAGTCAGCAACGTTAGAATTACGAAACTCTACCGCCTACGAGTATATGCGAGAGTACTGTCTTTCATTATTTTCTTTGTTAACCTCACCTAACAACTGCTTCATGAACATTTATGATACGTAGCTGGCGCGTCTTCACCGGATTTATTCATGTCTTGAATTACTATCGTTACATGAATGACACAGTAGTGGAATGATACAGTAGTGATGGGTAGAGATGGGTAGAGATGGGTTTGAACATCGCATAATAATGAGAATGGCATTGTGAGGTGGTAGGTTAATGATGATTTTCAAGAAACTGCTGCACTTCCATTATAGAGCTTTTTCCCCTCTCTGTCTACCATATTGTACTTTCTAAGTAGCGACTGCGCTCTTTCACCATACTACTTCAACTTAATTTTAAGCTAACATTAAATCTAACCAAATAAAACTAGGATCACTAGTGTTGCTTCCTTAAAGAACAATCGTCCACTAAGGGAGGTGCGTCTCTTAGAAAAAAGTACCTACATAGCAAGTTCCATTGAATAAAACTGATGGAGTATTTCTGCATTCAGTATATATCTGTCCGTCTTGCATGTGTTGAATACCAATACAGATAAATACCTAGTTACTCATAGCGGAAAAACTTCATGCGACGAAGATTTGGCGTCCTGCAAGTGATATTGACAGGATGCATGACAAATTCAGGACGTCCTGCGACATGCAGGACGGGTAGCACCCTAATAGGTGGACTTTGTTGACCAACGATATATGACAGATCGCTTTATCAGCAGGATCTCGCTAAACTAACTGCACCACCGTCCCTAATCATCCCAATTGGTATTAGGTAACACCCTATCTATTATATCCAAACAGCTAATTTCTGCAAATCATATAGCTAATCCCGAATCTCAACATCTCCATCAATCGGTGTGGAGAGTTCAAGCAGCGATAAAGAGAGCATGACTGGAATCTCCGTTTATCAGCCCATCATCATAACAGCTTAGCTGTCTGTCTTCCATCCGGTCTATTTGCCTTTGTTTATGTAAGCCTGCCGTTGCCGCTGAACTGAATGTATTCGGTGCGTCGGTCGAAGAGCATGAATGAAAACAGGGACGGCCTGACCTTTTCGAAAGGGGCACTAAAAAAGTAACTGAGATCATCAATGATCGAAGATAATTTCGAAGTTAATTGCTTCTCATGTATACAAACTTTTTGCCTTTTTCCACTACATTATCTGTATGCTGTACATGAGATGGTTGGTTCGGACATTGAAAATAGGAAAAACTTGAGAAAAACCATCTGGGCGACGCATGGAGAAATTAATCTCATGGTAATCAATGAATCTGAAATCAATATTTTCCTCGACATTTAGAAGACTTTGAAATATTCACAGTTTGGATTGAATTGGCATAAGTGCTATACAGGGTGGGCCACCAGTAACGCCTCGGTCTCTAGAAGGCTACTGACATTTAATTGAAACAAATACAGGGTGGTGCAGAATTCAGAATCTTGATCACCCGGTATATGTCCCAATTAAATATCAGTAGATAGTTAATCAAAAGTTGAGATAGGGACATGTAAGCCGTTTTGACCAATTATAAATAGTTTCGACCCAAAAAATTCTTGAACTTGGAAAATCTCGATTTTTCACACCCTATATTTCAGTAATTATAACTGCTAGACCCCAAGTATAATGGGTCGTTGAAATCAGCTCATCAGGGAGAATCTCAAAATGAAATAATATATAGGGTGTTCGATAGAAAAAAGTTCAACTTCAGTGTTTTATGGTTTTTGGGGACACCCTGTATGTTTCGAAATAATTTTAAATGGTAGCCTATGTTGACATGCAACTTCCTAGAGAGGAAGAATTCCAAGAAGATAATTGGTTAGCCTTCTAGAGACCGAGGCGTTACTGGTGGCCCACCCTGTATACAGTGTGACTTACTTCTAATGGAACCACCCCTGTATCTTACGTAATCGTTGGGTGAGGATCCTGAAATTTGCTGGAGCGAGAGATATACCAAAAATGCACTCTATGACCAAGTGGGGTCATCTTCAGTGATATACACTGCTCGCCAACAGCCATGAAAGTACCCCAATTTCCGGAAAATGATATTAGGAGTCAAAATAGGTCGAAAATCACTTCAGATTTGGAATCAGGACGCTCAATTTACTAACTATTCAAATTTTTCCTGGATTATTTTCAGTTCGGAAAAATGAAATTTTGAGGCATTTTTTATGGAAGCACCCCCGTATCTCACGTAATTATTGAGGTAGGGTTCTGAAATTTGCCGGAGGAAGAGAAAGTCCATTTGAAAAAAAAAAAGTTAGGTCTAGTTCCAATCAAACAGGTGTTTGAAGAAAATTGTCATTGGGTTTAAGGGAAGCGCCATCATCGATTTTATAACCCTTGTGAATTTGAAATTTTTATCTCTTCAAATAAAAAACTACAGGCCCTGTTACATGTCTCCTGTGTCACCCGGTATAACATTTATGTTTAAGATATTATTTAATGTTTAGTGGGTAGCATGTAAGTACATATTAACACGCCAAGGTACATAAAAGCAAAATACGCCCGAAATACATACAACATTTTATGCACTACCGGTATATTCGATATTTCATCCTGAATACCTCTTCACCTCTCAAGAACGATATAGAAAAACCTCATGTCTGCCTCGATGGCTGCAGTGAGGAACATCATTGTTGAAATCATCGTGACTGTGATATATTCAGATCGAATTCATTATTAGATACCTGTGTGCCTCACTCTGTATGTTTCCTTTCAGCATCTTTTTATATACAGTTCTCACCTCAGTTTTTATACGCACCTACCGTTGTACGATTTAGCAAGTAAATAGCAGTCCATATAGATTATAGAATGTTAACCGAAAACACATGTCTTTTATTAAATTAATATATTAGTAGTTGGGAAAATCTGAGTTCATGTTCATATAATAACAACTCCCAGCGAAACAGTGACCATGGTACTTTAGTCAATATTTTGCAATAGGAGTAGATTTTCATGCACATTTTCTGTCAATTAATGTCATCACAGAAAACTCATTTCGGGTTCATATCATTATGCATCTCAGAAGTATCAATATAACTATAATATCAGATAATGAACCATCACAACTACAACAGGGATGCTTATTGTGAGTGACCTATAATAAATAAATTAATCCGCGGGTGGTAAAGTGCTACTTTACGCCCGGTCATGCACAAGAAAGTTTGAGGCCAAGGAAAAGGGAAATGTCATGAGACATGAGATTTGATATTCAAAAATTCGAAGCATTAGAGGTGATGATGTTATCTTTCTAATGGGAATTAATTTCATAAATCTCTAACAGATTCAACAAAAAACGGCCTTTGTGGCAAACAAGCAAAATTTATAAGTCAGTATCAATATAGAGGGTATGTTAAGTTTTGAAGATATGATTGGCAAAGGAGCTACTTGTGTTATATACATCATATTCATCCATTGGAGTATTCCTATATTTTGGTGATCAGAATTCTGGATCTTGGACCACCCTGTATTTGCTACTATTAAATGTCAGTAGGAAGTTAATTGAAAGTGAAGAGGGGGACATGGATGCTGTTCTGTCTCTAGTTATGTCCGCTAGACCCCAAGTGTGATATATCGATGAAATCAAATTTTCAGGGAAAATTTGAAAATGTAATAAAATACAGTTATTCCATTCGAAACAACAAAGTTGTTGCTACTTTTCGATAGAAGCTGCAACACTGCATTGTTGAAATTATTTTTTGATTCGATAGACCAAGAGCAACTACTTGAGTTACCAAATTTTCTGTATATCACACCTAGGTCTTCTGATGCCATTCAGCATGTGTATTACCACTTGTTCGCGTCTCGACAGCATCACTGGACTCGCAGATGCCGAATGCTGGGATGTGTTTGGATTTTGTCACGTTTGCACCAGAGGGCGGTCAGGAATGCCATCTGAGACACCCGGTGCACTGATGAGAGTCAAACACACGAAACCGGTTTGTATAGGTAGTCAAGCGTTCCTGAACAGTTTGGGCACAGCTCAGATTAGGGAAATGATCTCGGAAATGATCACTTGTAGCTGTATTCGTCCATACGAATCGTTGCATTGATATCGGAAGGGTGTAATTCAATGTTCTGCGTGGCATATAGCCAGGAACGTAGTTGTTTTTTCTCGTTATCAATACCATATTCGTTAATTTTATAATCTATTGTGGTAATGACTCCGAGTTTCTCTTGGAGTTTCTCTATTTTTGTTAATCGAGTTTTGGTGCAGAGCTACCCGACATATTTCAATATTTACGACAAGAGAATGAGCTGACTGGGCTTGTCGAGTTCGTCTGACTGGTACACTAGTGATCAAATGATAGCAGAGATTTCTGAAGAACATTTCCGGTCGAAGTATCAATCGAAAAGTATTTTGTGTGAAAAAAAACTTAGTTCTGTTCTTGTTCTGCTCTATACTTGCGAAATTCACAGTAACATTTTCTGGCTCAAGGAAAACAATAGCATCTAGTTGTTGGTTGTATACAAAGCTAATTCGTCTAGTTCATTCTATCAATTGCCCTATATCTTGAAATTCCTGACCCAGAAATTGCCGTTGCCGCCACTGTTGCTCATATAAATTTAATATTCTCTCTTCGTTTCAGGTTAGCGACAAAGACAGAAACAAGGAAGGCGACAGCAGACACTAAAATTAGCGGTGAGTGAAATTATTTTTCTGGTTCACATTTAGATTTAGTGTTTTTATGTCGTTTTGCATTGTTCTGTTCGCTGGGGAAGCTATAAAATAGCTATTACGTAGTCGAAGACATATTGTGACGTAACGGCGCGACGTTCTATTTCTAGGCGTTTTCACGCCAACTCTGTGGGGGAATAACTTCCTATGACCCCGTTTTCTATCGGGTGAAGTCAGAATGAGGATTATTATATTTAGTGCTACCAACCGTCCTTTATTCCCAATCCTTCATTTTAAAACTGTTTCTGTTGTCCTTATTTTATGAAATTTCATGAAACGGCAAAAGTTTTTTCCAGGTAGGCGGATAATCATGTAACATTATATAGATGATGTTTACGCTGGAAAGTTCTTCCTAAAAATTACTTTCGCGGTACTACTCAGTTCAGTGAAATATCCACTAGGTTGGAACGAACTATGAAAGTTCGAATAATGTGCATGTTTCTTCAAATTACAACCACATAGATATTGCATTAATTGGTTACTCAATACTGTGCAAAAACTCAAACTGCTACTCAATTCTTTTCGGGTTTCTGCATGGGATTGGAAACATCGGAAAAACTGCTATTTCCATTCCATTCACTCATTTTAATAACTCTCGTATTCTATAGAGCATGATTGTGACAAATTGTCATTGCATTCTCAATATGATATCAAAAACTTTATTGAGAGTGAAGTCGAATAGACATTGGAAACATAGAAAAAACAGATCAGGATATATCAATATATCCTTGAAAGTAAACTGGATTAGTTTGGAATTATATGGTACTATAGGTATATATATAAGGTCTCTCGATTCCGAACGGGCAGGGATTAGGTCTCTCGATTCCGAACGGGCAGGGATAAACCAATGTCGATTTTCTTCAACAGCTGATGATGACTCAGTCACCAGACCAGCACATCGTTCAATAGCTTGGTCCTCGGCTTGGTCATTGCAAGAGAAATTCGAAAAATTTAGGAAACTGCCTGACGCCACTGTCAGGTTCAGTTCCATATCAGCGGTCATCTATTCCGAATAATGTTCTTCTTCGAAATTGATTTTGGGAACCAAAAAATTCTCGTTCAACCATTTTTTCAATGGTTCTTGTCTTGAGGACCACCTGTCTAATATCAAGTACTCTGTCGCTGGATGACTGGATGAGCGATGTTCTTAACTTCTGCTGGTAAAAAACTGCAAGCTTCTATCAAAGTAAATAAGTATGCTTTGCCCCTTCA
Source organism: Phaedon cochleariae (assembly GCA_918026855.4). Classification (NCBI taxonomy): domain Eukaryota; kingdom Metazoa; phylum Arthropoda; class Insecta; order Coleoptera; family Chrysomelidae; genus Phaedon; species Phaedon cochleariae. The sequence continues at coordinate 21,243,662 of OU896714.1, read as the reverse complement.
ATGCACAAAGGCTTGAGTTTCACTCGAAACCAAAATGGAGCATGAAGTCTCATTATGAAATTTGTTGGAATGAAAAGAGATTCTGACGGGTTTTCTTTTGTAACGTAAAGCCTCAATATTCTATTTGCCGTAGTCAGCCAGCTTGCATGAGAAAGATATTATAGAGGCTAAAATGTCACCTGATTGATGGACCGAACTAAACTGGTCAACATTGATAACGTCGTGGTCCAAAATATATCCTGAATTCAAAGTAGAATAACTCACAAATTTTTCTTATCCATTTGAAATCGGTTTTCACCGATGATTAGCCTAATCTCTTGACAGTTTGTTGTGATAATAGGTAACTTCTGTAATATCAGACAATATTGCTACAGGGTGATAATTGAATGGGTGTAAAGTTGCATCGTGGTCGTCACCTCACCGTTTGAACAGATAATTTTTGTTTTCTCACCTATATCCTCTTGATAGATGCTTTCTCTCGAAACATTTTCGGACTTTTCAAATTCAGAGCTTTGATAATCGTGTTATGAATATTCATTCAGAATGATGCATTTTTTCGACGATTAGTTGAATGAAATTGAAAGATGGAATTCTTTTCCGAAGAATCATCGTTGTATGTAGGCATAGTCGTCGTATATGTGAACGTGTTCGAACACAGAAAATTCCGAAGAAGTCTATACAAAGTGATACAAGAAATACTGAATCGAGTACTGAATGATGGAATGGAGAATAACGTAGTCTTCAGTAGATGGAACACAATTTTCTTTATGTTACTGGTGAAACCATGGAGTGTTACTTCGTCATGAGGATGTCTGGTGTCTGACCTCGGAAGGGATTTGTAATTTCTCGGATCCAAGGTCATATAATGAAGGTACGCATTTTCAATCAAAATAATGCATTTTCGTTGAGATAAATTATTGAATTCAAAAAATTACGATTGTAGTTCCAGAAGTATTTAATTTATATTCATTATTGACGATGGATATACAAGGTGCGATGAAAAATATGTCCAGATTATCCCGGGATGAAGGAAAATATTATTACTTATATACTTCATGAAAATCGCTATGTTCCGTAAAAGAAATACAGTGTCGGTCATTGTCGAAAATTGTGAAATGTATACAGTAACGTTTCATGAGGTTTATACGAGGAAATATGAAAGAGACTGCAGAATTGCCATCGGTTGATGATCATGATACATAATACCTAATCTTCAATGAAAATAAATACTTACTTAGTCAGTTCATTGAAAATACATTGAACCACTTTGAGTATAGATGATTTCTACGATTTAATTCCTGATCTAGTTTCGATGAATCAAAAATATGTGCATGTGTCCTATTGAGAGTTATATGAACAAGGTGATTCATCAATTTGGGAATGTTTTCTATTTCAAGCACTTCCTCGTTGGTCTCAGCACTGTAAACAACGCCCCATAAGTCGAAATCTGTGCGGGGTAAGAGAAGCATATATCCACAAATACCCATGACTTAAGTGCTGGGGCTCGAACCCATGCCTCGGTGAGAGTTACAACTGTCGAGTATTTCCAGGAATGTATGTTTCTGAAAAATAAAAAAGTTTGGATACTTACCCGCTCTCCCTATCCATTATAGTTAGGCACGACGTTCTTGCAACACTGTAGGGATCCTCTTTCATGTAATCCAAGAGTTGAAAAAATATATATCTATCCTCATTCACGGCTAGCTCGATATCTGTATATGCCAACACACAAAAATTGTTGTTTTTTAGGGTTACAAATAGTTTCAATAAAGAAAATAGAGTATAGGAAATAACATACTGTATATATGTAAAAAAATGTAAAAAACAAGGGTGCTCCATTTACAAATATGAATTTGTTGATAGGCACGCTTCTCAATGAAAAATAACGTGATACAGTGTGTCCCACTTACCATGCTCACCATGGGTATCTTTTTAACGGTGAGAGATACGAGGTCGGTTAAATGACACCAAATGTGGAGTTTGTCATGGCCAACTATAATGTGAAGAAATATTTTGATAAAATCTATTCGTTTTTGTTTTATACGCAAAAAACAGATTTTGATCATTTTCATGTCTCCTCCGTAACTTCTTTATTCATGAAAATATTCAAATAGGAATTTCACATTCAAATGGCAGTTTTTCAAAGTGATTTCGAAAAAGATATGAAATTTATACTGACTCTTCTAGAATTTGAGATATCAGCACCAACTTTAGTTTTTCAAATGTAGGTCATAGCTCACTATGACTTAGTTACAAATGACTTTTTTTTCTCTCACCGATGATATGTCGCAGTAATAGTTTTGTGTTGATAACAACGGAGTTATCGTCATTGATACAAAAACAAAAAATTATTTGGAAGCCGCCATCTTGAATTTATTAATTTTAACAGAAAAATCATGATCTCCGACCTCAAAAACCCCCACTAACCAATTTTGAATGGAATCGGACCAAATTTTGTCCACAATACATTATGGAATTTTTGTTGAAATTAAATAAAATGACTGCTCCAAGATGGCGGACAAGATTTGGTCCGATTCCGTTCAAAATTGGTGAGTGGGGGTTTTTGAGGTCGGAGATCATGATTTTTTTGTTAAAATTTATGAATTCAAGATGGCGGCTTCCAAATAATTTTTTGTTTTTGTATAAATGACGATGACTTCGTTGTTATCAACACAAAACTATTACTGCGACATATCATCGGTAAGAGAAAAAAAAGTTATTTGTAACTAAGTCATAGTGAGCTATGACCTACATTTGAAAAACTGAAGTTGGTGCTGATATCTCAAATTCTAGAAGAGTTGGTATAAATTTCATATTTTTTCCGAAATCACTTTGAAAAACTGCCATGAGAATGTGAGATTCCTATTTGAATATTTTCATAAATAAAGAAGTTACGGAGGAGACATGAAAATGATCAAAATCTGTTTTTTGCGTATTAAACAAAAACGGATAGATTTTATCATAATATTTTTTCACATTATAGTTGGCCTTGACAAACTCCACATTTGGTGTCAATTAACCGACCTCGTATCTCCCACCGTAAAAAAGATACCCATGGTGAGCATGGTAAGTGGGACACACTGTATATTGGGGTGGTCTCCTTGTTGGATAACTCTGTACATTGTTTCATTGATGAACGAAATATTGTTATAGTGACATTGTAGTGGTAATTTTGAAGGGCACTGCCAAACAAGTATGCTCCTATGGGAAATATTTCCAACCCTTGCTCTCCACATAATATACCTATTTAAACAAGTCCTTCCTCTATTTATTCCATCTGAACTTCCGTGTCCTCTCCATTGAAGATCATACCATTGAAGATCATCATATATTCGTTCGTTCTCCATCTGCCTCAAATATTTCAAATTTCAGCCTTCCTGAAAACATTTTTGAGCAGAAAAGTACAAAATATCATTTCCTCTGAATCCGCTCGTTATTTTTTTTTTTCAAAATATGCGGCATCAAATTGACTTTAATAGTGAACAAGTTGTTGGGATAATTCGAGGGATCATTGCAACATCGAAATTTTTTAGCATATTATTTTAGATAGCGGTAGATGAATAAATCTTGTTTCTCAATAGGCCCGGAAAGTTTTTACTTCTATCCAACAGTCTCAGGATCACTAAGAACCGACATTACTGACAGTGAAATCTTCCTTTCAGGCTTTTAGCTTCTGGGACAAAAGCAATATTGTATGTTATAAATAGACACTGAATCAGATAACATTTTGAATCAACAACACATGTAATCATGAAAATATCCGTATATAAATGGTTTTCACGTTCATTTCGCATTCAGGTAGTCCACAATCCAGAAAAATTACGTAAAATTCATCTTTCTGAAGAAGACATTTCGAGTTTGGCTTTCCAAAACAAAAATATTCGTTGTTTCAATTTACCTATACAAAATGTTCATGTATATATGTACCTGATAATTTCGATCAAAGAACAATATTTTTTTGGTGTTAAGTAGCAATAGATCAAGATGCGTCATCAATAATTAGATTCCTGCTGGATCTGTCAATAATTGAAACGCTCATTAAAATATAAATAATGCATCAGAATATTCCAAATCCGTGTAATAACACTTCTACAAAATTGTCCAAATTAACAAATGTAATCATTGAGTGACCAAAGGTGCAAGGTGCACGTCAGATGGCTCGTGCTCATTAAACAAGCCCAAGCAGATGTAACATATAGCAGGTGGTTGTACTTCCAATCCAGGCAGAAGGTGAATCATTCTCATAATATTCACTGACTAATAAGAGAGGCCCCTCTGCTTTTCCTGAAAATCACCATTACATGCCATCATCAAAACAATATCATTCCTGATTGTCAAGCTGGATTGCGTGCTGGCTACAATACGAATTCAGCTCTAGTACAAAAGACTTGACAGCATTAATTACCCTTTACTTTTAAAAGTTGTTTGACCCGATCAATTACACTTCAATCTGTACAAATTAAAATATCTAGGATTTTCTGATGACAACATATTTTTCATCTACTCTCATCTCTCTAATCGCAAAGTATATGTCAATGATATTTTCTCAACTTCTCATGATGTAACGTCAGTTGTACAGGGTGATTCACCATAAATGTCCTCCCCCCTCTAGCTCACTTATGTTTGAACCGATTAAAAAATTTGGAAAATGATCTAAAATGATTTTTCAGAAATGTTTTCCCCGTTGCATCAGAAAATACATGGTGCTCGGAACAAACGATCTACAGAGTACTACTTGATTTTTTCGAATGGATCACCCTGTATTTCATAGTATTTTTGGATTCTACCTGAAGAGCTGATTTTATCAATATATCACACTTGGGGTCTAGCGGGAATGATTACAGAGATATAGGGTGTTCAAAATCGAGATTTTTCAACTTTAGGATTTTTTTGTGTCGAAACTATTCATTTTTGTTCAAAACGACATTTATGCCCCTATCTCAACTTTTGATATACTATCAAATGACATTTAATTTGAACATTTACAGGGTGGTTCAAGATTCAGAATTCTGATCACCCTGTATCTGTTCCAATTATTAAATTTTTGTAATTTGTTCTATCCGTCATTCGGTTGCCCCCTTACGAGCAACCCTCAAAAGTCTTCGAAAGTCTTGTGCGAGCAAGGAATGACGGGGGCCTTACCTTTTAACGTGTGATCCCAAACACTTTCTTGGGCCATCAGAAAAATTTCTGCAGTCGACGGGGATCGAACCCACGACCGGCAAGCGAATGCGAATTAGAATATAGACACTCTGTCCGCACGGCTACCTGGCCAAATGTCAGTAGATAGTAAATCAAAAGCTGAGTTACGGACATGAAAGCCGTTTTGACCGCGATAATGAATAGTCTCGTCATCAAAAAATCCTAAAGTTGAAAAATCTCTCCCTATATCTCTGTAATCATTCCCGCTAGACCTCAAGTGTGATGCATTGATCAAATCAGCTCTCCAGGGAGAATCTAAAAATACAATGAAAAATAGGGTGTTCCATTTAAAGAATCAAATAGTACCCTGTAGATCGTTTGTTCCGAGCACCCTGTAATTTCTGATGTAGCAGAAATAGTTATTTGTTTAACGAGGCAGCAAAGTACTTTGCTGCCGAGTTGAACATATAATTTTTTCTCCGATTGATCATATAATTTTTTCTACGATTGTTCATAACGATATAGGAGGATATTGTATTTGCAGATTATTACAATTCCCACAATCTCTTTATTTTTCCTGTAGTGTTCAATTAAAATAAAATTTGATAGAAATCGCAGTTGTTGGAATGATTGGTTGTTATGGAAATGTCCATAATAATTATTGACATAATTTGACAATTCATGAAATTTCTGACAGTTGTGCGAGAAAATATCGGTATATTCAAATTATTATTGTATAATGAACAGTGATAGCGACCTGGAAGTATACATATTCCTCCAGAAATAAGGGAGGTGGCAAAAAATATAGAGTTGAATTTGTTGCCGGGAAGTCTCGGATGAAATATGCTGGAAATTATAAACGATCTATGGATTATTAATTTTGCTGACACATATCAATCAGCAAAGTGACCACTTTGCTGCCTAGGCAGGAAAAGTAATACTTTGCTGATTGATATGTGTCAGCAAAATTAATATTTGCTGCCAATCGGAGAAAAAAACTTTATCGAAAATCATTTGAGATGATATTTAAAATTTTGAAATCTCTTCAAAAATAACTGAGCTAGAGGGGGGGGGGCATTTATGGTGAATCACCCTGTACCTCAAGGGTCCGCTACTCTTATCATGTTTACAAGTGACATCCTAACTTCAATTAGATACTGTAAAATCGAACGTTATGCTATCCAGTTTTATTTGAACATCAATTAAATGAACTCTCAAACTGTTCAAGAGCATAATTATCAACAGTGATCTCAAAACGACATAAACATAAAATGAATCTGAACAAACGTGAGTGAGTAGTTGTGAAAATTTGTAATGAATCGGTATGTAGCTGTTTTCCGCAGAGGATATACAGGGTGATTCACGTTGGATGGCATAGACGTATCTGAAAATCGGATCATTCTGAAAATTGGTATCCATTAACAATCGAGCATTCTCTATCCGTCTAAAATATTTTCATCAATACAGTGTTGCCGCTTGTATCAGAAAAAAGTTGCAACTCGGTTATTTCAAATGGAACAACCAGTGAATTACCTATTTAATTCTCTGAATCTACTTTCATTCCTCATCAAGTTTGTCTAATATCACCCTATACCTATCCAAAGCCGTTTTCGAGATGATAATTGATTTCGGAAAGTTTGGAAACATTTTGATGCTGATATCAGGGGACCAAGAGGTCAAATCCGAGAGCTCTAGATCGTTCATGAAAATCTTCATTATCACGTGGTGGGTAGTTGAAAAATCAAGATTCTTTATATATTCCTCTTTGATGGTTCATATATTTAGACAGGTAATGCAATATGTTTTCAAACATTTCGTGCTTTTCCAAATGGTTTGATTGATGCAATATCTTCATTATTTGAATTTTATCGAGTGACCATGTCAGGATCATTCAGGATATTCAACTTTTGAGTGAAGTTGAAATATTTGAGATAGCTGAGATAGCTGGATTCATCCGCATGCATTTCTCATGAACTTATTTATTATTTTGAATTGTCCGCGGAACCCGCAGATGATTTGACGAAATGTTTGCAGAAATAAAAAAAAAATCTGAATCATCATAATAATATAGGAATGTTTGATAGATGGATAGCTGACCAAATATCAAGAGCTCTCTTTGTTTTTGGATGTATGACAAATTGATGTTCATCATACAAGACGTGGAAAAAAATTCGGAATTGAGAAAACCTAGTCACGAAACTGCCTTGATTGTGAGAGATATAATCCCCATATCACCGATACGAATGATTTTTCTGGAAGTTCCGAGCTCATAAAGATCAGAGTTTAAACAAATGTACTTCTCCTATACATTTCAATTTTCATTTCAATACTGAACATATTGGTAAGTTATAAATTTATATCATAATATATCATATTATTCACCAGATTTGAGAGAGAATGTCAATTCTCAATTTCAGAAGATTTTTATTTTTCATGCTCTCTTCTGTTCGTCGTGGCATATATAGCCAAGAAAGTAGTTGTTTTCTGTTGAATAAACCGAGATAGAATTGATATTTCCATCACACAGAGAATGCGAATTCTCAATGTATTCCTTTATATATAGGTATATCCATTTTTTCTTGGTCATCATTGATTTGAGAAAATTCCTTTTCAATACTTTCACCCAATCAAGAAGTTCAAACTTGAATGAAATCCGAGTCCTGAGTCTGTTTCATGCCATCCCCAACACGATCCCAGATCAGTAGGGGTCTAATGTACCCCAACCACTTCTGACCTCCCTGAATGAATGAAACTTGGCTGCGTCTTTGGTGGGTGGAAGGTGATCCGAATAATTTATTTTGTGCTGACCGAGGCCCTCACAAATAGGGTATATAGCAAACCAGAGCGTAAAGAGCTTCTTGGCCATTCCTGTCATACAGAGCAATTGAAAAAGCCTCGCCTAAACTCTCGATCGGCTCTGGAAGGAAATCAGGCTGCAGGAAAACTGTTGAACTAAGTAAGGGTTTTGTTTGTGGATATTATTAATGAATTACAATTATCCTTGCGAAAATAGGGCAGATGTGGTTTCACCCACTATGAATGCATGAAGGTAAAACGTACAACAGCTTCATTTCACATTAATTATCGCGTGAATACCTCGTTATACCTGATATTTTGGTCGAAAACTGTCCGTTTCCCATTCTTCGACATTTTGGAATTTTGTGAACTCTGTATCTTATTGGGAGCTATTAAATCTAGAAAACTGAATTACAGCTCAAAATGTCGGATTTTGAATTCTTTGAAAAAAGTGATAGTGGAATTTCGCGTCAGAGCCTTCTCGCATGTATTTTTTCAAATTAAACTACTGTCTAAGAAAAACCCCAGTTCACACCATCTAACACCGAATTATTACGTCAGGGGTCCTGCCTATTTCAGTGTCAATTCACACCAATTTGTAGAGCACCGGTGTTTGGTGCTATCTCTGCACATTTCCAGGTGAGATTTGTCATTTCGGATTTTTTCATCTTTTGGAGGTTATAAGTTCTTGGAAATACTTCCGTTGGCAAAGAATTCCGAGCTTCATCGTTCTATAGATAAACGAGTTTTGGAAGAGAGTTGTTCGACATAATTCTAGATTGACGGCAAAACGATGTGCTGACTTAGCCTGTCGAGTACGTCTGACGACTGGTGTACCAAAATTTATGTAATCTCTGCAGTTTTCACGGAATATGATACAGAATGATGTAATATTGCTTTCATTAACTTCTAATCATTATCCCAGCAAACATGTATCGCGCGGGCCTTTAGACGCCCTCCAAAAACTGCCGACAGTCAACATCAGCGGGCCACAATCATGATACATCGTCGGCCCGGCTAGCCCGTGTCGCACCGGCCGCTAGTAGGCCGCCCGACTATCTACCGACACTATTCGGTTAGAAATAAAAAAAAGATATAGTCGGGAGTCGGACTCGAACTTGCGATCGAACGGATATCCAATCAACTGTCAGACGCTTATACCACTAGGCTACTGCGAAACTTGAAAGATACTATTACGAATCCATCAGTCAACAGAATTGAAATAGTACAATACTTCAATTATATTTGATATTTGATCATATACGATATACCTATCATAACTTGTTGATTCGACGACGTAGATTAGGTTTAGTCTGATAATGTTCTAGCCACATTACTTTTCCAGTGTTTGATCTATTACTGTAAATCAAATATTTTTCGAATATAGGTAAAGAGCTGAACTTCGCATTGGAGCATCATTGTTATAATATAGGGTAATGAAAAAATATTTAGCTCAAAATCATTACCACAAAAATGGATTGGTAGACAATAACGAGTTTAATTATTGTTATATACCATATATCATTATTCTTGATGTCGGACGATAGTTTGCTGGGATCAATCATGAAAATGCATAAAAGTATTCTGGAGATATATTGTTATTGTGATATTACACTATGAGATTATTTATATAATGGAGTTTGTCTCCAGCGTCGAATCGACAGCGGATCGATTGTGACTTATCTATAACGGTCAATTACGGGATGGAAAAAAATTTAATAAATAACTCACCAACTTTTTCTAAATAATATTAATATTATCACGCCGTTTAACAAATACCTGAAGACAAGTGACAGACAACTGACGCGATCTACGGACACAGAACTAAAACACGAAAATAAATTAGCAGTACTACCAATGCTCAAAAACCCAGTGATGCCAACATTGCGTTTGGTTCAGTTACCACTGACCTGTAAACAACATACATACTGCGTCAAAGCGACATCGGCACGATTGTCGGGAATTTTAAACGGGCAATTTCTGGCTGAATAACAAACATCCATTATAAACATGCGTACGTTCAGCCATGGCGGCAAAACCGATGTCGTTTCAATATTTTAACGACATAGGTGTGCCGCTGCCGACAACTAACCGCAGATACCAGCAATCGGCCGCCTATTTACCGCTCAATCATGTTTGCTGGGATACATCACGATGTTCAAAGTGTAATTAATAAAATAGGTTCATGTAAAATAAAATGGGTGTGAAAGAGGTGGCCACAGTGTATGTCCACAAAATTGTTTCGATGATTTTCTGATATTAGTGGTGTTGATTTACAATTCTTCCGGTGTCATTTATACCAGAAAAATCACTGGTTTGATTATCAATCTAATTACTAGGTGAATATCTTCAATAGAAATTATCAAATCATGAGTATGAACAGTATGATTCCGAATTCAGACTCAGACATAATGCGTAATACGAACCCCACGAAATCAAATTTCCAATACTAATGATAGGATAGTAAAATTTTTTTGTCAAATTGGGTTAGTGTTAATTCTAATATTCTGGATTTGCAAAAGACACCAACGGTTTTCTTAGAGTGTAAAATGAGTGAAAAAAATCTACTGGTTCTCGGCTATAACTCAACCCGCGTACATTTTAGAGTGCTGCAAATCTGGACAAATACTATCTAGAGGGACCCTCAGCTAATTTTCTGAAAATGAATATGTTCTCAAGCTCCAAGAAAAAATATATACATGTTTGATTGAATGATGATCGCTTTCATTTTATGTAGAGTGTTCGTAACTGCTTACACGGATACTAATGAAAGTAATTGGTGCCTCATATTGGTAATAAAATCTATGTGAGCATTATTGTATATGTTAGTACTTTGCATGATGAGACTACATAATGAATGTAATTTGCATCAATTTTCCTAATAAGTGCACATCGTTGAAGCTCATTATGTTTATTGCAACTCGATTATATTATATAACGTTGAAATGGAAATTGTCTCGAGCCATTTAAATCAAAGGAAAGTTTTGATATCTTTCAATTAAATAAATGAAAATTGTGAATGACTTACGACCTCACTCACTAGACCACGGATGTTGGAACTTGATATTTTGTATTTGTCTTGCCTGGTCTTGCCTTATACAGGGTGTTACAAATTTGTGGCTAAGCATGGGGATCTCGGGAACCTTAAGAAATACAGAGTAGGTCAAATCAGGACAAAGCTGCACCATTCCATGCCCAACAAAATGCTGCTTTGAAATTGAAAAAATTCAAATTATTTCCGGAGATATCCGAAAAAAGGAAAATATGCGAAATAGTGTTAGTTTTATATATTTCTCAGTTTATTTGAAGTGATATTCCGAAATAAATGTCACTTTATCATTTCCACTTTTTCTGCTCTCCAAAATGAAATCGTCAAATTGGAAATACGACGTTTATTCTCCGAGGGGCCATCATAAACTCTATTTTTTTAAATACGGACATGCACTTTTCATTTTCTGTTTCGATAGATATCGATCTCTTTGATATGATGGTGTACCAAAACAATTCATGGAATGTTTACTTCAGTGAAAAATATGTTTATAAAAGGTATGGAGATACTCATATTTGTCTAACACAGTGTTTTTGGTATAAATTCGTCTTTGTCTTAAGCACAGTACTACATAATTGAATTGCTCCCATTCGAAATATATTATTAGTAATACGAAACCAAACATGATGATTAAATAATTGTTTATTAGTTAATGAATTAATATTTATGAATGATGCATGAAAACACAATTCAATCGAACGAATAATATCGAAAATAATATCCATAATATGAGAAGAATACCGAACATTGAGTTCTCTCTCATAGTAAATTCTCAAAAATATTACCGTTTGCGTTTAGGCATTTTTTTGCCTTTTCTAAAACTCTTCAGTCCTCTGAACAGGTCGCCTTCGATAAGATCGTAAATGAAGCAGTTACAATTTGCTGCCGCAGTTTTTCTATGGATGCAATATAGAGCAGTTTTTGTAACCGGTGCATGTTGTTTTTCGCGCCCTAGAGAAAAAAATCAAGTGGCGGTTTTAGAAAATGCAAATAAATGCCTGAACGCAAACTGAAATAATTTTGACCATTTACAATGAAATGAAACTCAAAGTTCGGTATTTTTTTCATATTGGAGAAATATTATCTATTAGAATAAATAATGTTTTCATCATTCATAAATATTATTTCATTGAATAATACAAATATGCTAAATTATAATTTTAGATTTCGTTTAACTGATAATATATTCTGAATGAAATCAATTTAGTTATGCAATTCTTCGTACTGAATAATGTGTTAGACAAAGACACATAAATTATACAAAAAATGCTGAGTTAGACAAAGATGAGTATCTCCATACCATTTATAATTCTTCTCCACTGGAGTAATCATTTAATGAATTGTTTTGGTTCATCACCACATCGTGGAGATCGAAAACTATCAAAAAAGTAAACAAAAAATCCAAGTCCGTAATTATTAAAATAAAGTTTATGATGGCCGCTCGAAGGTGAAACGTCGTATTTTCAATTTGACAATTTCATTTTGTAGAGGAGGGAAAGTAGCAATGATGAAGTGACATTTGTTTTGAAATAGCTCTCCACATGAATTGAGTAATGAATAAAAACGATTTTGCATATGTTCCTTTTCATCCGGATATCTCCGGAAATAATAAAATAACTGCAACTTTGCCCTAATTTAACCTACTCTGTATCAAGGTTACCAAGCTCCCAATGCTTAGCCACGAATTTGTATCACCATGTATAGTCTCATATTAAAAATCTGCCATTTCATAAAAATAGTAATTTATGTAACAAGTCCGGAAAATACTGTTATTTTTGGACGAGTAGACAAAATTCTAGGCTGAGCCGTATTATAGGCGAGTCCTGGAAGTCTGCGAGTCCAAAAAAACTGCTTTTGGACAGGTTCCTTTGTAGAATACAATTTCTTCTTTATAATTCTCATTTGTATCAAATACTGAAATTTGAACAGAATACCTATATCTACTGTTACATTGGGGATTTCGTATGGACATTCTCAAACTCACTATCGTAGCTGCTTCCGATAGTGTATTGGGATAATTGCAACCAAACTTTCAAAAATCAAAATGTCAACTAATTTTATGTCAAATAACTGTCAGCCGATATTTCGCTGCTATGGTGCTTATCATTAGCACTTCCCGGAGGGTTGCCGAAAATAGTTATTTGTTTAACTAGGCAGCAAAGTAGTAGATTGACTGCCGTGGCTGAATTCATATAGCCGAGCGTAGCGAGGCTAGGAATCCAGCTAAGGCAGTTGTTGGTTTGATGACAATTCATGAAATTTCTGACAGTTGTGCGAAACAATATCGGTATATTTAAATCATTATATAATGGACAGTGATAGGGACCTGGAAGTATACTTACACCTCCATTAATAAGGGAGGTGGCAATAAATATAGAGTTGAATTTGTTGCCGGAGAAGTCTGGGATGAAATATGAAGAAAATTATAAACGATTTATGGATTTTTAATTTTGCTGATACATATCAATCAGCAAAGTAACTACTTTGCTGCCTAGGCAGCAAAGTACCCACTTTGCTGCCTAGGCAGGAAAAGTAATACTTTGCTGATTGATATGTATTGTGTCAGCAAAATCAATATTTGCTGCCAATCGGAGGAAAACATACTTCTCTGTTCATCAGCAAATTCTGTGGTGAACTGAGAATACACTTAGATGAAGGTGGTCCTAGGAATCAGTACCTCCCCTATAGAAATTATACCCTGGGATATCAGTTCCTCTTCCATGTAGTCATCGAATGGAGCAAAAACGTGAAATAAATATAATACACTCTAATATTGATTAAGACAGACTTCAGTTACCGAAAAGGAAACTACGAAGTCGTCTCCACAATAATTTTAAACCATAATCAAAAGCGATCATTCAATTCAATTATGTTTCGAGCCTAAATAGACTCATGTTCAGCTAGAGAAAAAGTCTACAACAAAACACTAATATGGAGATATTCAGTTGACAATCTCAAAAAGTGAACCACCACTCCACTTTGAGACGTGATGGACTTCTCCCACAGATTAATATTCACACCTATGAGCACCTATAGAAAATCACTCATATACCGGGTGATCAAGATTCTGAATTCTGCACGACCCTGTATTTGTTTCAATTAAATGTCAGTAGATAGTTGATCAAAAGTTGAGATAGGGACATGTGAGCCGTTTTGACCAATAATGAATAGTTTCGACAAAAAAAATTCCTAAAGTTGAAAAATGTCGATTTTTCACACCCTATATCTCTGTAATCATTTCCGCTAGACCCCAAGTGTGATACATCGATGAAATCAGCTCTTCAGAGAGAATTTGAAAATGCAATAAAATACAGGGTGTTCCATTTGAAAAAACAACAAAGTTGTTGCTACTTTTCGATAGAAGCGGCAACGCCGCAGAGCTGAAAATATTTTAGATCGATAGAACAAGAGCAACTACGTGAGTAACCAAAATTTCAGAATGATCCAATGTTAGTGAGTTACCCTGTATAAATATGATGCTGCGAAACACGATATAATAATGAAGAACCCGAGTGGTGTGTCTCAGTCTGACAGTCTGCGCTGTACAATTTTCTTCGAATCCGCTTGAAAATTTCACCAATCCAAGCTGCAATCTCGAAATACCACAAATCTCTCTTCGAATCCCTGAATATTTCTTCGAATCCGTCAAACTTTTCCAAAATCTGAGAAATCCCGAATCTCAAGCTCGAATATCAGAAGTCAGTATGAATATGAAAAGAATTCCGAACAACAGGTCTTCATATATACCAGATATAGGCATTTTTCCAGGACAAAATAATATATCGAAGTCATTGCTTCAATTTTCACTTATAAAAAAATAATGCAAATTTAGCCTGGATGAACTCATTTTCAATCCCACTCAACCATCTTTATTCAGATTTTCTTACTCGTTTTTTCATTTCTGATAATACAGTCAAGTTTCGTTCACCCTGTACTGTGATTCATATTTTTCGACAGCTCTTTATTTCTCTGGTTCCTTTGCAGCTGTTCCTCACCTGCCGTCTTCAAATAAATACACAGGGCACCATTGTCCGCGCTTCCGAACTTGACTCGTGCCCTCGGCTGACAGATGCCACGACTAAGATCCGGTCCAAGGTCCCATCGAATCGTGATTAGAAATGAGAAATGGGGCCCCGCTCCAGCAGTGTGTTCCGCATCTCCACGTGGTAGTGCGCAGTGGATGTCACACTCAGATGTCATTGATAACCAACGATAGAATTGTGGATTGTGTGAGTGTGACGACTGTGTTATGCTTATTCGGAATCAAAGGTAAACTATGAATTCACTATGTTCACGTTTATGTTTTGTCTGTCTTGGTAACCTATTTTTTGTTGGATAGTTTGGTATGTACATAAAAAGGATAACTAATTACTTCATTTGGTAGAATATGCTTTGATTCCGCCTTATCGAAGTAATTCGGAATCCATGCACTATAAGATGAAGGTCACTTTGGAGTATCCGTCAAACAATAATATGATCAAAAATCAGCGACGAAACTCGCGAAGAAATTCATGAAATAGCCTCGTTTGGTTCTGGCTGATTCAGATTTCCCGAACTGGTGTTGAAATGCATATTTTATCACCAATACAGTATGTAATATTTTACTTCACGCAAAAATTCGGAAAAATAAGTTAATCAGCCGAACCATTACGGAATTTTGAATCTCCAACTAGTTTTTTGTCGCCCAAGAATCGCTAATTTACTGTCATAACAAAAAATGTGTCGCTCATCCTTCTTTTTAAAAATCCATGTTCCTGCTAGGTTTCTATGAAGCTAGCAGAACCACTCCGCATAAATTATATTACTTTTTGTAAAACAATATCAGCTACCATATTGTATGTGTTGAGCAAAAATAATAATATTTTCTTCAATTTTTATTGTGTTGAAAGTAATAAAATATGTGAAGATAGTTTGGGCAAGTTTCGATTGGCATAAAATAGCAGTGAACAAAGAAATAAAATTTATTTTTGCAGTTGAAAACATTGCATATGATAATTATTGTATTGATAAGTTGATAAAAGGGAAGAGGTCAGCGAAATTATTTGTAGAGTAGTAAAAAGACAGTGAGCGATACAATGGTGGTAAAGCTAAAGTCGAATCATTCGATATAAGAGATTTTGTTATATGCAGAATGCGAGGCAGAATGTAATGACAGAATATTATCGAAATTAGATCGAGAGTTTAGATGACCATATCAAGTGATCAGAGTACCTACCTAACCTAAACTGACCGAATGATCGGTGTAAAGTAGCGAAAGAAAATGGGATATGCAGTGTTAGTGAATTTGTTCATAATAAATTTTGTTGAGAGCGGTGCCGACTGGACAAGAGCAAGTAATGTTTGATTGTGATGAAAATGACGATGATGATACAGATATGGACCATCCAGTGTCGGCCTGAAAACCCTCGGATGAACCAGTCCATCCAATTAGGTTTAGTTGGTTCACAATAGGTCCCTACAAATATGTCCGAAATATGTAGTAACTCTGCAATTTTGTGTGAGAAGAATTATTGCTTTTATCATGGTGAGATTTTGTGGAGAAAGATTTCTTAATTATGCTATGTTGCGATATGATATTGAAATGGCTGATGCAATAGCTATTTGATGATGTGGAGAAAGATGACTGCGAGAATCTGTTTTTGGAGCTGCTGCGGTATAGCTGGATGTTGAGATGTTGTGCATGGAGACGAGTATATCATGTTGCGATATGTTATGGAAATGGCTGTTGCGATAGCTATTTGGTGGTGTATAAATAAAGATGACTTTGAGCGATAATGAATAGTTTCGTCACAGAAAAATCCAAAAGTTGAAAAATCTCGATTTCGAACACTCTATATCTCTTTAATTATTTCCGCTAGACCCCAAGTGTGATACATTGATGAAATCAGCTCTTCAGGGAGAATCTAAAAATTCAATGAAAAATGGAGTGTTCTATTTGAAAATATCAAATAGTACCCTGTAGATGGTTCGTTTCGAGCACCTTGTATTTTCTGATGTAGCGGAAAAAAACTCTATCAAAAATCATTTTAGATGATATTAAAAATTTTGCAATCGGTTCAGAAAATACTGAGCTAGAGGAGGATGACTTTGAGCTGCTGGGGTAGCTGGAGTTGAGATTCTTTAGAGAAAGGTTGTTGCGGTGAGCTGTTCTCAGAACTGTGCGATTTGAAAGAGATATTGTGTTTGCTTACACATATATGTTGATGATGAAAATGTGTTGGAGGACGTTTTATATCTGATTTGAATTGTTAGGATAGACGAGTGTGAATGAGTGATAGCAATTGGGTTCCATCAGGTGAAACTCTAGGAAGTGCGACATGTCAGAAAGGCCGGGTCGGGGTCGTGAGATTTAAATTATTATTATTATTGGAAAGATATTTTCACTATTTTGAATAGACGTTAACTGTTTATGTGATGGTCTTGTTGAAGACCTTTTATGATCGACTAGTTATCGGTATATGATTTACCATGTTTATAGGCCAGGATAGAAAAGAACGAACTTAAAACTTCGAGGAATTTCAAGTGGGTGAAACGGAGCTGGTGGATAGGATCAGAAAAGATGAGTCGAATAGTTATGAACGGAAAAGCAGAATAAAAACTCCGGCCTCGGATTGCTTGCTATTTTCTTATTTCAATTTTCAATAAGCTTTTTCCCGGAGTATCTTGTATGCTCATTGTAATGATTGATGTTGGCATCATGTTTATTAGTTGTCTTGTTAGTTGTCATGCAATTCTACTGGTAATTTAGATTTTGATTGAATTATTGAGCTTCTGAATGTTTCGAGTTATCAAAATATTGAAATCTATTTTAAGATATAGTTCGACAAACTTGAAGTGAAATCAACATAAATTCAGAAAATGAAATATTTTAGCAGGTGTACCACTTGAAATGATGAATTCATACATCTTTCTGATAAAAACGGCAACACTATATTGACTTTAAGATTTTAGACGGATAAAAACGCTCGAATAAGGTTGCAAACCAATTTTCAGAATGATATTTTCGTTCTCCAGATACTTCTTATACGCCATCAACCGTGAATCACCTTGCATGGATAATCAGTGTAAAATTAAGGAATGCTCTAATATATAGGGTGATCCATTTGGAATACAGAATTTCTAGTCTAAATCACCAAAAAATCTAGATTTTTCACCCACCCTGCATGTTATAATGAAGATTTTCCTGAACAGGCTCGAATTATTCGCCTTTCGAATATAAACATCTGGATGTTTCGGGTTATGGAAATATTGAAATATATTTCAAGATATAATTTGCTCAAAAATTCCCAAGATCAATAATTATCTCGATTACTGCTCTGGATAGGTATAGGGAAATTCTAGACAAACGATGTGAAATCAACGTAGATTCAGAAAATGAAATACTAAAAGTTGTGTTGCATTAAATGATACTGTATACTGTATTGATATAAATTTTCTAGACGGATAAAGGACGCTCAATTATTGATGCATGCATACCAATTTTCAGAAATATGTTTTGTCTTTCCGTTCTTCAGATACTTTCAATACGCCATCCAAGGTGAATCACCCTGTATGTATACCTCGCACATTAAATTCATCGGCGCTTCGCCCTGGGTGTTTATTATACTTAATGTTCTGTGCAAATTCAACAAGTGGGTGACTTCATTCATGTAATTTCCCTTGCAAATTTAATGAGATTACCTTCTTCTGTTGGCATATTGAAGTAGGAATTTTGTTGAGATATAAGGAAATGTTCCTGAAAAATATATCAGACTATTCGCCGTAACGCCGTAGTATACCGATCGAGTAGTTTACCAATGTCTTCATGAGTTAAATAAATCCCTATTACAGAACTTCATCAAACGATGTAAAGTGGCACTTTATCGCCAGGATTCGCGGACGTCAAGTAGCTTTCTAGTGCCCTAGGGCGATGAAGAACTACAGAGGGCAGTTAATTATTCTGGCAGGCGGTAAAGTAATTTCACTGTTTCCTCAGTAATTTCTAGTCGAGTTTCTAGTAGACTACCATTCGTTCTTTCGGTCGGCCAGTGGCATACATATTTTGGCCAAATCAACTCAGAATCTTCATTAAATTTCATATTAGCAGGAAATGTATGTATTTCGCCTGTTGAATTTTAGTTGGTTGCCCCAATTTGATGTCCCACTGTTAAAATTTAGCATTAATTCTGATTAATTCATGACCACGTACAAGAATTGTTTGTAACCAATTCACATGCACCTACATAATATACACCGTCCTACTCATCTGATGGTTCCAACCACATCATCATTTCTTCCTATATGTGTTTTGTGTAGGCATTGTTACTAACTCGATACAACACTTTCAGGAGCAACACTATGCTTATTAGAATGCAACAGTCGATCGTGCGGAACCATCTCTGGCCAAAGCTACGAAACTTCAAAATCAATCAATGAATGAATAAATGTATGAATAAGATGTTTCATCTGAAAAATACTTTTAAATTGTCGAATTGGCCTCGGAATGTGATGTCTCTTTCGCAGAGGAAATGAGTCAGATGAACTCGAAAATGAATGACTAGCAGTTCAGATATAGTAATACCTATTTACGTGGTGTGTGGTGTGAAATGGGATCAATCACTATATGTGTAGTGGTGGGTCTACGAATAATTGAAATCATTCTATTCATTGCTTGTTTTTTACTGAATCAAGAGATCATATCGTTCTTACGGACCATTATCTCTAAATGCATTGTTGTTGGGGGCACGATTTCCTGCATTTTGGTTTGTTAACTTGATGGTGATTATATTATGTTTACTGTTCCCATTGACATCGTTATCTCATTTCGTAACCGATATAAATCCTTCAATCGACGTCATTATTTCATTCATGTTTATGTTATTATGTTCGATTCTCAGTCGTTATTCAATATTATCTGTTAGCTGTCCAAGAACTATACCTACATCAGTGTTTGACATAAAGTTTGTAACATTCATAATCATGGGAAGAAAGTTTGTGAAGTATCGAACTAGGAATTAGAGTGATCGATTATGTGTATATCCGGGTAACCTTGAAATTGGTTTTGACATATACTCATGTCACGTGGCCAATTGAATATAACGGGAAATTGGATGAAAAATAGAGAGTTGAAGTGTTGCCATGAACGTTAACGTAAACGTAGAAATTGACAGGCACGCATGCGCATTTTTCAATTCTTCACGTTCGCGCTGGTAGTAGGCTGACCAGTGTATGTTATCTCACGTACTTTCACGTATACCTTAAATATCAAGGTACATTAACCAAACTATACTCGAAATATGCCGATGAGTCCAAATTGTCAGAATCGGGATCCCCAAGGAGTTCTGCATCAAGGAGTCCTCTCATTTTAACAGAAATAAATGTTCATATCTTAACAAACAATTGAAAATTACCGAACAAACCAAAAACAAAATGTATCATTACGTTACGATGACGGTGACGATCAAAGTGACGTCTTCAAAGCAATTCAAAGACAATACGTAATAGTCATTTACCTAACATGTGCGGAAACTAGTACTTTTCCGCATGTGGTGGCACATTTGCAAAAACGACGCGGAGCGGAGTTCGGGCAGGTCGTCAAGGGTGGAAAAGACATTTTCCGCAAGAGTTGGGTACAAAGTTTTCCCCACGAGTGTTTTCGTCAATATTATTCATATAAAAAAAAGTGTGAATGACACATGAGACTGAATAGTTACATGGATTATTTATAGTTAGTCCTAAATACCCTTATTTCCTACAATAGAAAAATCGTGCGGAAAAGTAACTTTTCAGCACTAGTGGGGTAAAGTAACTTTTCCGCACGATATTTTCATGCACTGAAAAATTATGAAATAGATTTTTTGTCATCGATATAATAAGAACATTTAAATAACAATAACTAAAACATTAACGATGGTGAATATTTAAATTGAAAGTGCAATTTGTGTTTGTTGCATGCTGTAAGATGCAGATGCCGCGTTTCTTATTTGAATTTGATTGGTTAGTGTTTGGCCCACTACATAAATGCCTTGATCAGTTTGTTGCTGAGAATTACTAGTGTAGTGAATGGAGGAAGGTAGATTCAAACCGAAAAATCATGCGAAAAAGTTACTTTTCTGCACGCTCGTAGAAAAAGTATATTTTTCGGAAAGAAAATCAATTTAGAGAAAAAATTGAAAAAAGGAGAATTAAACCGAGTAGCAATTGGAAATTTTCTCTATAAAGAAAAAATCCATCTCGCAAATATCGCGTGTTGTGAGTGACGTCATGAACGCGAGAGAGCTCAGAAGGCCACAGATCGAAATGGTGTAGCTAGATGCTTGTGTGCGTTTGTTTATGCATTTGATTGAATTTTTGGCGAATGAACCATACAGTTTTGACGAAAGCGCATGTGAATTTTGGCGAATGCGCTTGTGAGTTTTGGCGCAGGTACAAAAATGTTCACTCATAATACCACGAGAACTTCAATTATTACTGGAAATTTTCCGAGGACACGAGTACGTCAAAAATTGTCCCAATCGAAGACGAGGAAGGATTATCTAAATATTATGCATGTTCGAGAAAATAATTCCTGTTTTCAATTGAAGCTACAGTTGTATTTAGTAAGAATATTTGACGCCGAAATATTATAGAAAAAATACTTGTATAAGATAACGCTGAATAAAATACGAAATACCGATTTGAGTTACGCAAAATATTAATAGGCAGCTGGTGGTAGTTCGAACCATTATTCATGACTCACTTTATTCTACTAAAGTTGGTGGAAACATATTTTGTTACAAGGAACTCGAAGCAGTATGTAGTATTAATGAAATTCACGTCCATAACATTGTTACGTTGAATAAAACACAAAAAATTTGAGTTACACACAAAAAATAGTGATCAAGCATCATCTGGTGAAATTCAGGGTTGAATCTAACAAATACTGCAAATACTCAAAGATAATCATCATATTATCTCATTCTACAGTTGTGAGTTGTGTTCTCTGTTATCTGCAGTACCTGCAGTATTCTGTCCAGAGAATTCGCTTCATTTTTGATTAATATAACAATCAGAAGTATTATAATTGAACTTATCTCACAGAAATAGAGAATGGATACGTGAGTCGAATCTTATATGGTTGCTCTGCATTATTCACGGATGATTACGTCCCGCGTTCTTCATGTTATGATGAATCGTGCATTTCAATAAATATTTTTGAAATGTACAGAGCTCTGAGAAAAAAACGGTTTGCTACAGTGAACTAGTTAGGGTTTGTATATACTTCGAAATAATGAAATAATTTTTTTTACGGAAATATGCCTATTATCAATAGGCCGAGACCTTAACGATTGTATAGGTGTCTTTTCATTTCTAAGCATCATCATGTGATAGTTTCCTCTTTTTGCATCACACATTTATATGAAATCGTTCTAATTTCTTTCGTGAAATGAGTTATATCTTACCAGATTTTTTTATAAATGAAAGAATGTCTCCATTATGACTTGTTTTCCATTGAATAGGAGCAAACGAAACTTCTTTCACATGGTTAACCACTTGTTTCTTTGCAATTGTGCAAACGATAATTATATTATTGAATGCAGAGAGAATGTGAACAGGAAATACAATCTATGAATAAAACGAAGCATGAAAATAACTGTATGATAGCGGCCCTCGGTCATTCGAGTCATTCATGTGATAAAGGTTATGCAAGAACTATTTTGACGAATGTTTTTCAGGGTTACATGTATGTGATATACTTTATCTACAACTATCGAGTCATTGATGCATTGCTTACTCGAGGTTCCACAGTTAATGACAGACATTATTGTGATAAATCGAGTAATGAGAATAATATAATGACATCAGTAAGTTGGAGTAATAATCTGACATCCCATCGTCTTATCAAATTAAAATAGAAGGGTATTCGTTTCACTAAAGCACAGAACATTACTACTCTTCGTGAAATACTTTCACGCAAATTCAAGAAGCTCACGATATTAATAAAATAGATATCCGAAATGAAAGATTTGATCAACGCCTTACTACCAATTCAACCCATCTATCAATCTTTTCATCACATTTGGTGAATTAATTGATAATGATAAACAAGTAGTTTGTGTAATATATATTACTCATGTCCTGTAAATTTGATTTCTCAATGACTATCATGAGTAGCCATACAATAGAACTTGACACTTGACAGTTGCAGATTTTAGAACGTAGGAATCAATTTTGCGCACACTCAACGTGCGGGCGATTCGAATAGATGAGTACAGACTAGGGCTGGGCAAAAATATCTATATATCGATATATATCGATGTATCGAATAACGATATCATGAAAAAAATCGATAAATGTCGATATGTATCGATACATATCGATATATCGATACATATGTATATATATCGATACATATACAGGGTGTCCCGAAATTTGCCTGCCAAACTTCACCAGCGGCTTTTATTACCAAAAATAGAAAGAAAACTTTCAATAAACATGACTCGAGAAATGTCTCCTAAGGGAGCTACGGCCCCTGGAAAGGGGGCTCCTGAAGATGATATTTCTTGAGTATTTCCGAAACTCCATGTGATGAAAAGATGCAATTTGGTGCAAGAACTGAAATTTCCATGCCCAATGCAGTGAAAATAAAATCATTCCAAAATTTCAATGAGGGAAAAGGGTATGGGACTATACATTGAATATTGCTGAAAATTTTTTGTAAGCATATTTTTCGACAATTTAATCTCGGATTATGAAATTTCACACCTCTTTGTCACCGCAACAAATGTTTTTTGTCAGTTTTCAATTCAAAATTTATTTGATGTAACTCAATAATGATTCAAATCAACAGCAGGAATTGATTGAATGAACAATGGCTATTTTGTTTCTATATATAATACAATATCTGATCTTATGAACAGAGTCTGCTGATTGAAATGATTATATTATTTCATTCAAGTGACAACATTTTCAGTTTTTCAGAATTTCTATCAACAAAATTGTATTCAGAATTGACAAAATTTTTTTTGAGTAATATCAAAAAAATCCAATAACTGAATTCCAAAACTGAGAGAAATCACGAGATCAATTTTCTCTATTGATTCAAGACTATTATCTTGTATAAGCGTCATTAGAAATTCTAGGACAGCTTAATATAATTATTTAAACGGATTTTCTAGGTAGGTAAATGTACACCCCCTCGAGGCGAGCGTAGGAATGTTGGAAGAAACGCCACCTGGTGGCGAAAATGCAAACTAGATATTCTTTTAACAAAATATTTGTTTGATATAATGTATATGTGGGTTCTGTTCAACAAAATAATCTGTTTGAAATAACAACATATTTCTTGATAGTGATGGGTTGAATCAACAAAATATTTTGTTGTCACAATCAATTCGATTTTGTCGAATAGAAAGAAACCTTTGATTGGTTGCACAATGAAATGATTGTTGACTCAACAAAATATGATGTTGTATTTAGTTAAATCTTTGTCAAAATCAATTTAATATTGTCGAATAGACAAGATGCATATAATTGATTGAACAATGAGTTAATAGTTGGATCAACCATAAATGTTGTTGAATGAGATGAAACTTTTGTTCAAGCAAGCAAATATTTCAATCAAATTATTTTGTCTCTATGAATAGGTCGCTTATTTGGAATGAACATATATTTTGTTGATTACGCAAAATTGTGTTCAATTTAACACAAAAAAAAATTACCAAAATCATTTTGTTAGGGCAACAAAACTTTTTTTTTTCGTGTATGTTCACCGCATTGGGCATGGAAAGTTTAGTTCCCGTACCAAATTGCATTATTTTATCACGTGGCGTTTCGGAAATATTCAAGAAATATCATCAAGTCATTTCTCGACTCATGTTCATTGAAACTTTTCTTCCTATTTTTGGTCCAAAAAGCCGCTGGTACAGTTTGGCAGGATAATTTTGGGACACCCTGTATATTGATATGTATCGATATATCGAAATCGATATCAGAACAAACATCGATATCGATATCCAATTTTCAATATCGCACAGCCCTCTAGTACAGACCAATCTGAACACTTAATAGGATGGTAGTGGCCATTAATCATCATTCTGCTAAAAATATTAGTTTTGACGTAGATACTTATCTTCCTTAATGGATAATCTGCAATAATATGAATAATTTCACTTACTGAAATGGCATCAAACCTTCTTTAAGGAATTCCGAGGTAAAATTGGGGTTGCCAGATGTCTGGTTTTCCACGGTTTTTCTGACGTCTGTCCGGACGAGAAAATCGTTGTAAACCGGACAAAAGGATGTGAATTTTGCGTTTTTGTTGAAAGTTGAAGGCAGCAGCCTGCAGCATGGCAGCATCCAATGCAAAGTATATTGAAAATTATTATAAAATATTCAGGGTGTTTCACAAGTACGTGTAGAAAATTTAGGAGCATGTGGCTGACGTCGAAATAAGAAGAAAAGTTAGTATAGATATACAGGGTGATTCATTGGGAAATATGCATAGAGTATGGGTAGACGGAGGACACCGAGGTGCTTCTAAATAATTTCATGGGTCTATCATTCTTCGTAGCTGAGATACAGGGTGATTTATCAATTTTCTAATTTGTTTCAATTAATCATAACTTATGAACCACCCTATACATTTTCGTGATATTTGGTGGACATGTTCTTTGTCCACAGACGTCACGATTGACATAATAAGATGTAGTCTTGTTCCAGGTCCGGCCTTGAGAAAATTAATTAGTAGGTTTCGAGTCGGAACAACACCCTGTATATCAATATTTTGGACTTTCATTCACAAATTTGAAAAGAGCAGGAAAAAATAAGCTAGGCTGAATATATTTTGTGTTTCCGCATACAACTTTTATACCTATTAACTTGAGTCAAATCTAGATGTTTCGATAATGAGGTGGCACAAAATTGAAAAAAAAAAATTAATTGTCGTCCCCAAATGGTACTTTTGCATTTTCAAACCATGGAATCATCAACTATTTCTTACTCTCCTAATTTTTGGATCCCAACCTAATTGGAAAACGAGAGGACAGGTCCGTATTTGGGACAAATTATTATTATCAATGAATTACCAAAAACACCTTGTATGTGCAAGAAAATTGTCATAACATTTGTTTATTGCCCTACATTTGAAACAACAATTATCATGGAAATAAAGAACGATGGCCATTCCGAGAAAAACATAATTTTGAACAAAAATGTCGTTGCGACAAATTGTATCGAGTTAAACAAATACAATAAGATACAAAAAAAATTGAACAACATAACATATAACAGTTGTTCGAAGCGGCCTCCATTTTGTTCAATACATTTCGGTGCTCTTATAGTCAGATTTGGAATTGACTTTCGTATCATATATAGCTGGCTCATTTCTCAGCACGTCGCATGCGTCCTCAATTCTCCTTAGGAGGTCCTCTCTAGTGTTAACCTCAGTTGAAGAAGCTTTCGATTTTAAATAACCCCAAACATGGTAATCGAGTGGAATAAAATCTGGGCACCTCGAAGGCCAGTTGTGAGGTCCTCCTCTGCCTATCCATCGATGATTCGGGAAGTTGTTATTTAAGAACTCTCTTAGTATCACCCTGAAATGAAGGGAAGCCCCATCATGTTGAAAGTACATGCCTCCAACATCAACGCCTGCATCATCAAGCAATATGGGCAAAGTGTTTTGCAGGAACTTCAAATACATTTCTCCTGTTAGTACATGTGGTAAGATATGGGGTCCAATTAATTGGTCGTTGATAACGCCACACCAAACATTAAAGGACAACCTGATTTGGGAATTCGTTTGTTCAATAGCGAACGGATTTTGTTCAGCCCCAACATGGGAATTTCTTGAATTATTGATGCCGTCTCTGGTAAATTGAGCTTCATCGCTAAATAAACACCTTTGTATTATGCCATTATTTTGTAATATCCATCTACTGAATGCTAACCTTTCAATTTCATCTCCTGCATGTAGCCTCTGAACTTGCTGTACATGGTAAGGATGCAGACTATTTTTATTCAATCTTCGCCAAACAGTCGACTGGGGAAAATTAGTGGCATGACTGATTCTTCTTGTACTAATTTTTGGATATGCCGTCTTTCATTACCTTCATTTCGTATTTCAGTTGGAAATTTACCGTGTTCCTTCAGGTAACTGAATACATTAGAGAAAGTCCTGTCATTAGGTAACCGCCGGCCAGGAAATCGCCGTGCATTTTCTCTTTGGGCAGCTTTTCCATTACCACCATAGACATACAACATGTCTGCATATTCATTATTATTAAATTTATGTGGCATTTTGAGTAAGTGATAACTATTTATTAACGAATAACGTAACAACACAATACACAGGTACAAACTCTTAAGTCATCAACTAACGTCAAAATTGAACTCTGACATCAGCCAACTT
The DNA here is from genome assembly GCA_918026855.4 of Phaedon cochleariae. Taxonomy (NCBI): domain Eukaryota; kingdom Metazoa; phylum Arthropoda; class Insecta; order Coleoptera; family Chrysomelidae; genus Phaedon; species Phaedon cochleariae. The sequence goes on along the minus strand of OU896714.1, from coordinate 21,216,306 downwards.
GAAAATTACAACAATCCTAGATTTTTGATTTTCTGTTATGTTCAACGTTATTTTTGTTGAAAACAAAGTTATAACTCTTTTCGGAATGGGCGTTGTTCCTTATTTTCAAAATAATTGTTGTTTCAAATTCAATAAATGAATGTTATTACAATTTTCTTGCACATCCTGTCCTCTCGTTTTTCAATTGGGTTGGGATCCAAAAATTAGGAGAATAAGAAATAGTTGATGATTTCATGGTTTGACAATGGAAAAGTACCATTGGGGACGACAATTAATTTTTTTTTCAATTTTGTGCCACCTCATTATCGAAACATCTAGATTTGACTCAAGTTAATAGGTATATTTCAAAATAATTGTGATATTCGAATAGAGTTCGGTATCTAGGGGTATTTTTCAATGATGATATCAAATTTTATTTTAGTTTGTCTCTTTCGGGGGGGTGGCGCCACCTACATGTCTTTTGAGTCTTGAAAAGTCATAACTTTTTTGTGCGTACCTGTATAACGTTTTATTGTAGAAAAATAGATTTCTAGAACACCTTCGTGTAATAAATATATTCTTGGTCGCTGCGAGCAACTGTTTTTGAGTTATTGGGATTTGAAATAATTGATGCATTAGAATTATTTCCATGGGACTCGTAGGATTTTGTGCAATTTTTCTCGTGCTTTTCTGTGGATCTTCTTCGATTGCCTGAAGAACAGCTTCTTCAATTTCTGGAGTCCTGGTAGTCAACGGTCTTCCTATCACTGGACCTTTTTTAAGGGATCCAGACTCCATAAGACGCTGAAAAAAGGTTTCTGAATGTCTGGTGATTCGGCAGTCGATGATTAGGGAATCTTTCATTTGATTGTTATTTTTTAAATTGGAAGAGTCCAAAAAAGTAGGTACAAAGAAGTAAGAATCATCTTTTGCTGATATTCCAATGTTGAATGTGGGAGAATATTGAATGAAAGAAGAAAAATGCACTGTCGTATCTTTTCTGATATTTACTACTTATGGGCGACTAACGAGCCGAGCCCCATGGAAATAATTCAAATGCATCGATTATTTAAAATCCCAATAAATCGAAAACTGTTGCTCGCAGCGATCTATGCCAGGAATATATTTTTCTCACAAAAGTATTCGAGAAATCTATTTTTCTACTATTGAACGTGATACAGGTACGCACAAAAAAATTATGACTTCAGAAGACTCAGAAGATATGTATTCCACCCCCACGAAAGAGACAAACCAACATCCAATTTGTTAGTGTCATTGAAAATAGTGATTCACACGAGACCAACGAAACGAGACTTTCATAAAGTCTCGTCTCGTCTCGCCGAAGAAATATGAAGTTTTGTCTCGAGTCTCGTCTGGCAGCCTTCAGTCTCGTCTTGTCTCGCGTCTCGTACGAGAGTCTCGCAAATGTATCGCAATTTCGTCATGCATAATCTTGTTCCAGTCTAGTACGGGATATTAACCATTACCTTCTTTCTAGGTATAATGTAGAAGTAGGAAGACAAAATTACAACAAAAATAAACTTATTTATTGAAAAGTAAGTACCTAATAGGTACATACTTACATCATACATCTCAACAAAAAAAATTGTTTTTCAACATCGTGCAGATTCATTATTAAGGCGATTCCGTATAGTTAACGCAGCACGTGAGAAAGTAATCTTTCCGCCGGGACTGAAGTAGTCGGTATGCTTAAGAGATCTCGTGCTATCAAACTTAGAATGGACAATAATTCAGAAGCATGAATTTTCCACCATTGCAAATTGTGTTTTCATCACACAGAATAGTATTTTTGAAGCTCCTGCATCCATACTCCCGTCAAAACAAAGTTATTCTTTATATTAGACTATTCAGCACAAAATGACTTATTTATAGATTTTCAGGTAGCCATTGAATATGTGATCTGTCGTTATTGCAGAATTACCTTTATTTTCCGTCGCCATAAGAGATCATGGATTGTGTTTTTGAAGCATTCATGAATGAAATGTTTTGTCTATCTGTGCCAAATAGTCTGAATTCTTTCTAAATGTGTTGTATATGGAAGAAAATCTCAAGTCTGCAGTCGGCACGCAGAAATATTTACCTGCGAGACTCTCGCACGAGACACGAGAAGTCTTGCACGAGACTCGAGACGAGACCAATAAAAGTCTCGTCTCGTCTTGACAAAGTCTTGTCTCGAAAACGAGACGAGACCATGCGAGACTCTCGAAAACGAGACTCTCGCATGGTCCTAATTCGAATATCATAATTATTTCGAAATTTATTATCAAAAAACAAAAATAAGAATTCAACTTTGACACTCTGTATCTCTGGAAAGAAGAACTTTCGGACATATATTTATACGAACTCTTCTTCTTATTTTGACATCAGCAACATGCTCCTGAATTTTCGACACCTACTTAAGAAACATACTGTATAAAACATGCTTATTAGTTTTTGAACGTTGATATCTGGTTTTTGTACCCATCTGGCAACCCTAGGTGAAATGATAATTATCCTGGACTATATCTAGCAAATGTGGGCGCTTAGACAACTCGGACACCATGCTCGTGGTCTATGAATCTATAAAGAATATAAAGAATATGAAGAATAAGAATATTGAAGTTGTTAATGCTCGAGATAATGCTGCAAATCAATAAAAAAATCGCAGCACCGCAGTGGGAGGATGATGTGGAAATTGAGTTCTATAGGGGTAAAATTATAAGGGTGAATTTTATCATTATCTACAAACACATTCTCAAATCATTGAATACATCCACGAAAATCAAAATCGTTGATGCCAGACTCTATACATATCATATAATAATAACATTTATCTTTGGAAACCAGAACTCGATAATCCTTATTTAGGAATATTTTGAATAAAAATGTTCGTTTCGAATGCCCAGTAGATTATATTTCGTAGTAGTTTGACATCCGCATGAAACTCTATCGTTAAATTCGTGTATAGGGTCATTACCGGTAAAACCGGAAGTAGGGTAAATAATGTTGTTCACTTTCATATAGCTAATAAATATGAAAACCGTTCTGAAGTCAACCCTCCTTGGTCAACTTTTGTTCGGCTGCAAGTTGGACTTCTTTCTTTCATATGTTTTGCTGCAATGGTAGTTCAATTGATACATTTCCATTCGAATAGAAAAAATGTATCTTTCAAAAAAGTTTCAACTTTTTTGTGAGACTTTTTTCATTCGATCTCAATTTCGAATGTTTTTCAATTTTAAAACGATTCAAATTTGAAGGCGAATTGAAAAATGGCTGAAACGAATGTTTTTCTTACTTCATTAGGATCTTCCAGCGTACATACATTAGAATAGACTTCGATATGAATTGATGAATAATAATATAGGTTTCAATTTGATGCAACAAAGTGGACCCAGTGACCTTGAAATTTCTGAAAAGTTGCCAAACGTCTTTTTTCTGGCAAAATGTCTTCGTTTTCATTAAAAAAAATTCCAAAGCATTGTGTTTGTAATGAAAATTGATCAGTTGCAAAACAAAAATTGTTCTTCAAGTAAAACCAGTTATATTCTTGAACTAGGTATTAGAAGGACGATTTCAGTGCATCGAGAACAATTTTTATCACAAACTCAATGCCTTGCAGTATCTCTTCATGAAAACAGACAATTATTGCAAAAAAATATCTGTAGCCACTTTTCAAAAATGCCCATTTTCGAAAAACACCTTGTTACTCAGAAACGAAGTCAGATATCGATATGCGGAAGTTTTTCATGAGAATCGATCCTCAGGCACCGACATCAGTTTTCTTCCATCTGGTTCGAGAATAGGACTTTGCGTTTGAAAGTGTCCAGTTGTTATTGCTTTGTGTGAATACCATTTCTATTGTTGATTTTCTTAGGAGTCTGAAATGAAAAATCATATGGGTAGATTATTTCAATTGTGGATGTATAAATAAATATATCGGACTTAGAATTGATTGAAGTCTATATTTTATATCTTGACAAATCTCAATAATCTTGACAACTTCAAAAGTTCTAATTACAGGGAGATACCTACTACATTACTCGTAGTAGGTATCTCCAATATATATGCTTCCAACTTCAACTTCACGTCACCAAAGGTACCTCCGGTACTGATTTTGAAAAATTTCAACAGATTTATGATCTGCTCTTTCTTCAGGTTCTGAATATACTTCACCATGTCGTGTTACTAACGTTCGGGGTCACCAATTGTGGATGTATAAATAAATATATCGGACTTAGAATTGATTGAAGTCTATATTTTATATCTTGACAAATCTCAATAATCTTGACAACTTCAAAAGTTCTAATTACAGGGAGATACCTACTACACAATGAAATTTTCATTCTGTACCAGTTTTGTAACATTAATCCTTATCGCTTATTCTTATTTATATTCAATGATTTAAGAATGTTTTCTATGTACTTGTTTTTTTGAACATGGAATGAATCAAAACTTGCAGCTGTCCATATGTCCGTCGTAAAATTCCAAATTAAGGCAGTTCTGCGCCCAATGTTTCAATCATAATATGTTCTATTGTTCTTTCACATCTTCCCCTTCTCCTCCTATCCCTTCCAACATGCAATCATTGTTATATTTTCTTGGGCCCTTGGTAATAAAATCAAACTACAAGTACATGCAGGAAATTCTAGTACATTTGGCAACGCCGCACATACGATAGTAGTGTCAACTGTGTCGAAAACCGGGTGTAGGAAGCACAAAAGTGAACAATTGCGCGTCATATTCCCCAACATGTAATCATTGCTTTATTTTCTTGGGTCCTTGGTAATAAAATGAAACTACGAGCACATCCAGGAAATTCTAGTACATTTAGCAACGCCGTACATATGGAAGTAGTGCCATCAGTGCCGGAAACCAGGTGTAGGAAGCACAAAAGTCAACTATTTCCGCCTAATAATCCCCAACATGCTTTATTTCCTTGGGTCCTTGGTAATAAAATCAAACTACAAGCACATGCTGGGATTTCTTGTTCATTTGGCAACGCCGCACATACGAAAGTTGTGTCAACAGTGCCGGAAACCGGGCGTAGGAAGCACAAAAGTGAAAAATTCCGCCTGATATTTCCCAACATGCACTCATTGCTACATTTCCTTGGGCCCTTGGTAATAAAATCAAACTACAAGCACATCCAGGAAATTCTTGTACATTTGGCAACGCCGCACATACGAAAGTAGTGTCAACAGTGCCGGAAATAGGGTGTAGGAAGCACTAAAGTGAACAATTCCGCCCTATCCTCCTCACCATGCAATCATTGCTACATTTCCTTGGCCCCCTAGTAATAAAATCAAACTACAAGCACATCCAGGAAATTCTTGTACATTTGGCAACGCCGCACATACGAAAGTAGTGCCAACAGTACCGGAAACCATATATAGGAAGTACAAAAGTGAACAATTCCGCCTTATCCTCTCCAACATGCAATCATTGATATATTTCCTTGGGCCCTTGGTGATAAAATCAAATTACAAGCACATCTAGGAAATTCTTGTACGTTTGGCAACGCCGCACATACGAAAGTAGTGCCAACAGTGCCGAGAACCGGGTGTAGGAAGCACAAAAGTGAACAATTGCGAAGGAATCGCGTCGCAAGAGATCTAAACTGATGGCTGACGGCTGACCGTGGGACTGGCGCCCGTGAAAAAGTCGCACGGTCCGTGCGCATGAGCCATCGCAATCGCCAAATATCTCGGCGAAGGGCCACACAAACGCATAAATATCGCGGAAGTGTTGCCTATTCGCCGCACATTTCCGAGTTCCCCAGAGTTTTAGTGTTTCTTTAGAAGAGCTCATTTATTAATGGTGTTGTAATTTTCATTCAATAGGGTGAGCCATTTTTCACTGTTTTATTGATTTTGAACGTGTTTTATCCTGAAACGTCCTATAAATACCTAAAGCAATAAACCATTTATACCTACTTATACAACGAGATTATCTTCAAAAACACCATTTTGTAACATCTAGTAATTTATAAGTATGGAAGGGACGGTACATAGAGGGGTAATATTCACAAAGTTGCTCTCGAATTTATCGATGGCATACCCTGAATAAAAATACTCACCATATTGTGTTTCACATGGTCTTACCAAATCAGCATGAATATGATGTTTAGGAATTTTTCGTTCTCCCTATACTGACTCATCCTTTTCGACACACATATATGTTGATCAGTAAAACAACGGTCCATGTTGATTCTGATTTAGTCCAAATATACAGTGTGTTCCACATGGAACACTTCCGGTATAAGTGCAATTCATAGAAATTAACAAATATTTCAACTGAAGAACTTTCCATTCACTTAGCGATGCCCAACTTTCAGAAAAAAATATATTAATTCAAACTTCTTATTCGTTTTTTCAATGGGTTTCATGAATCAGCCCTTATATATAACCACATTCTTCAAATCCTCATTTCATAGCGAATGATATTTTCCAGTATTTAGGAGATAAACCATATGCGGTTAAACCATGAATACAGGGTGACATAGAAACAAGTATATTGCATAGTGCCACACAATAGAGGACACTAAGTGAGGAAAAAAATTCCCATGAACACGAGTCCGCAAGGCCTTCGGTTAGAGATATGTATATACCTCTGTATACCACATTTAACCATTTCTTTCGTCTCTGGCTAGAGATATTCAATAAAACAAAAACAAAAAAATACTTAAATTCAACACCTTCTATATATCTTTTAACCGAAGGCCTTGCGGACCTGTGTTCATGGGAACTTGTTTTCTTATTTTAGTGTCCTCTATTATGTGGCAATATGCAATGTTCTTTTTTCTATGTCACCCTGTATATATATTTTAAATCTCATTTTGCCGTTGGTCCCAGCAATGGACGTTTCATAAGTGGAATTTTGTGCGAGGGTATTGAAGCATACATTCACAAACATCCATGCCCTAACTGGGGCTCGGAGGCATGCTTCAGTTGGAGTCCCTCAGAGTTATAATTACAAAAACGCGAAAACCGAGGCAAGAACTGACTGGCAATTTTTAATTGTTTCAGATTGCAGAAAACTACTCTGATGTGTGAGAAATGCTGATATTGGCCTATAATTATTTGAAAATCTGTGGAATGGATGCAATATACCAAGTCAAATATAGGTGAGTGTTTTATATTTTTCAATGATCCAGCACCCCAGCTTCAAAGTCACTGGCCCGGGGTCAGTGACTATCGATTTCTCTTCTTTTTCTAAATTAGTCAATTATTGTTTCTAGATTCACACTCACCGGCAAGAAAAAACCGGCCACCACCAAATTTAGCCCTGTAACTTCTTTGATTCTTTTCCGATTTTGGTGGTATTTGGACCAAATGGTATATTCATGTTTCGGAATGTCAGCCTGACCATCAGATCCTTAGAAAAGCTGATAACTTGATCATTATACATGGAAAAACGAAAGTTTCATCCTTAACTTTTTATTGCCTTGTGGCAATGGTGAGTGGTTAAACTTAGCTTCATTATTTTTTCGATTGAAGTATAATCTCTTCTTAACAGTATGACTTTTGATTCATGTCGATAATCACTTTGTGAGAGATGATACAAGTATTTCAAGAAATTATGGATTTTTTAAATTTTCATTCACAGTAATTCAGAACCATATGTTCCCACCTTCTGCTTCATCATGTTTTGAATTGAAATGTGATCTTTTTCGTCCCTTCTTAACACAATGGTTCTTGATTCATGACAATTTCTCATGTTTATGAGAAGATAAGAGTGTTTCAAGACAGTATGGATTTTATTTTCATCAGAAATAATTCAGAACCTATACAGGGTGTCCCTCCGGGAACTGCATCGATAAATACATAGAAAACCATAGATGCGCCGAATTTGAAAATTTGGTAGTTCACTATTGTTGATAAGGAAATGGAAATGTCAGTAGATAGTGAATCGAAAGTTAAGATAGGGACATGTAAGCCGTTCAGTAACCAACCAAGGTCAACAATTGCAACACATCCAGACAGTGAACGATGATTTGGAGAATATTGTAGATTGCCCACACCAGGGGATGTCCGACATCTTGGCCGAACAGGAAACCGAATCGATGTTCATAGAATATGAACCATACTTTGATGTCACCACAAGGGCAACCCGAACAACTATGTCGGACTGGGCGGAAAGAAAGAGACTCGCGTATAGTGAACTGAATAACCAGGATTTAATCATTCGAAGACCTGTCAAAACCATCGGAAAATAAAACAAGGCAGATCGTGAAATCGAGCAGAACCATCCTGCGAATTCTGGAAATACTGCTTACGGGGCACTGTCGTTCTTCCAGACATTCCAGACGGAATGTCCCTTATTCCATGGAGTCGAGGCAAACCGTTAATCTGGGACTTCACCTGCGTAGATACGGTTGCAGCATCTCATATCCATTCAACATCAAGAGTTGGTGGTGGAGCCGCTGATTCAGCAGGAAAATTGAAATTGAGGAGATATCAACATCTGAAGGATCAGTTCATTTTATTTCCAGTAGTTATGGACCCATTTGGTGTTTTTGGAAGTTATGCTTCAGATTTCATGAAAATAATTGGACAGAGGCTCATCAAGAAAACAAATGACCCAAGGGCTAGTTCCTTTTTCATACAACGCATCAGTATCGCCATCCAGAGAGGAAATGCTACTTCTATATTGGGTGCCATTCCTTCCACTCAATGTCTAGATGAAATATTCATACGCCCGCAAAGGATACCAACATTAAATAACAAATCTTCTAACTTCAAAAAAATCAATCATTCTTTTGAATTTCGGCAGAATACCTTGAAAATTTTTGGTCTGAGAGGTTTGAAGAATATTGGCAACACTTGTTTCATGAACAGCATAATACAATGTTTGTCAAACACTAAATGGATTTTGGAATTTCTTAGGGAAGGGAAATATATGGTCGAGTTGAATGATCCTGCATTGTTAATGAAAACATTTGCAGAAGTGAGTAACGGTCTATGGTTGGAAGATTCAACTGATACTCTGGTGAACTATTACGCTGAACAGGACGCCCAAGAGTTTCTCAGATACCTTCTCGAAGGCCTTCATAAAGATGTGAATAGGATAACAGAAAGGTATGAACTAATCTTCACAGAAGTAGATGAGAAACTTAGTGATCATGAAAAGGCCCAAGAGTCTTGGTCTAGGTATTTGAGAATAGAAAACTCGATTTTTGTAGAAAATTTTGTTGGTCAATTGAAATCAACTTTGAGATGTTCCTATTGTGGACATTGCTCTGTGAGTTTTGAACCTTTCTGGGATATATCATTACCGATTCCAAACACAACGGGGCAACTCAGAGTTTCACAATGCTTAGACCTTTTCACCAGAGAGGAGATCTTGAATGGTGATGAGTCACCAACATGTTCAAGATGTAAGGAAAGAAGGGATTTCACGAAGTCTTTGTTAATACATATATTCCCTAATACACTATATATATCTAATCATAGTGAAACAACTTTGTCTGGAAACTACACAGCATATTGTAAACACCCAATCACTGGTTATGGAACGAGTATAATGACTCGATTGTTTCACTAAAAATCATCTAAATCTATTGTGAGTGGAGAAGCATACATCCTCTTCTACGAGCAGAAGGTTGCAAGGACGCGGAACAAAGGAAATAAAGATGAGAGTACTGCTATCAACAATCAAGAAAATAATGAAAGGCTCAGTAGAGTGAAACAGATCACAAGAAATGAGATGTCAGTTCTACAGGACGTCTCATCATTCGAATCGTCACCAAACCAGACCATCATCCCGCGAAAGAGTCTCAGATTGTCTTCCAAGGAGAGTTCTAATGATAGCTCCCCCATCATCAAACCTAGGCTGAAAAGAGTGGACAGGGTGATGAAGGAAAAAACGGCATACGCGAATGTTCTACCAAAACGTGCCACAAGAAATATGAGGAATAAATAGTGTTGGCTGATCATCGAATTTTTTATATTTATATTGTATCATAGCTTGATGAAGTTCATTAATTAAGTTTCACACCAAAAAAAATACCACCCAGGAAGGATGGATCTGAACCAACAAAAAATACTCTGTTTTCTGCTGTATCGAAGATGAAACGGCTGAACACATTTTATGTTCATGCTCTTGCTTATAGAGAAACTAAGGTTCAGCATATTTGTCAAATCAGAACTTACAAATTTCAGGAAAATCTCATCTCATGCTACGATGGACTTTGTAAAAAGAAGTGGATCGTACAGTGAAGTTTAACCTCTAGTAGGAGTGAACCACAACATAGACCCATCTGGGGTCGCAGTAGACTGTTTGTCATGGCATGACCTTGTTGCCCATATGGCCAGTAGGATATCATTATTTCAAGATAATATATCCATTAATGAAAACTACAACCTGTCCACTTCAAGAGAAGAATTCATGCACCGATATTTTTTCCTCCTCAGTGCTCCTTTTGTGAGCACTCGCGTGAAAAATATTGATGTTTCTTACAGACATTCGATTCGATTTCGGAAAACCTGCAATATTGAAATATCTATCAATAAGATTCTTTCCTCGTCTCCCATGAAAATGTTTCAAAAAATCACATATATTATGTTAATGAACACCAAAATATTTTGCAATTATCCCACAATCCGTCATAACACGGAAACCGCTGCATGCGTCACATTATCGCTGTCTGTGATATTTTTGTTCAACGAGTTTTAAGGACGTGAGTCTAGAATTAGTTCAACGAGCCTTCTTTATCTTTCTCTCGATTTTGCATTCTTCGGACGACTGCATTCTTCACATACCGTTCTTCGGATCATTGCACTTGCCGGCGTATCGTTTTTGAGACGAAATATTTCCTGATAGGCAACAGGCAACGTTTCCAGAATATCTGATATCGTCAGATTGCATGTGATTGGAATTATATAGTTCATCGCGTTTATATCCCTCCGAAAAAAACTTATCGACAAATTTGAGGTTGAAAGCAATTTTGTATATCATGATAAAGATTGTTAAGTCACATACACATATAAATTGACAACTGCCATTACATAATCTTATATTTTTTGGTAGTGTAGGATACCTCTTCAACTCTAAATGTTTGTTTACACTGTTACAAGTTACAACTATCATAGTTGATATTATGTATCAGTTGATAATTATTCATCAATTTGCCTGTATTATACCATCAATGAGTTCATAATTTCAATTCAGTCATTGTGACGGGTGACGCCCTGACTGAGTCATATACAGGGTGTCTCTGGACTTCCTCTTTCCCTCTCGAAATGTATAGATGGGGTCAAAATATCATGCACCAGTATCTACTTCATATAACTTTTTTTTCTTAAATCCTTGGTTACCAAGTTAAAAGCCCTGTTTGTTTACGAATTTATCTCTCCATATTTGTTATTACACAGAAAAAAAAGTGTTGGTAACTACAGAATTTTTGTAAATTCAACAAAATCTGAGTGTCATTTATCCACTACAAAACATTTTGTCACCGCAACAAATGTTTTTTGTCAATTTTCAATTCAAAACTCATTTGATGTAACTCATTAATGATTCAAATTGACAGCAGGAATTGGTTGAATAAACAAAAACTATTTTGTTCCTATATTACAATATCTGCTCTTATGGACAGATTCTGTTGATTGAAATGATTATATCATTCCAGTGACAAGTGACAAAATTTTCAGTTTTCCGGACAGTGAATATGTTGAAATAACAATATATATTCTTCGATCAACAAAATTGTATTAAGAATCGACAAAATATTCTGATGAAAAATATTTTTTTAAAACCAGTAACTGAATTTCAAAACTAAAAGAATTTGGAGATTAATTGCCTTAGTTGATTCAAGACTATTAGCTTGTATAAGCGTCATAAGAAATTCTAGGACAGCTTAATATAATTATATAAAGGGATATTCTATAGGTAGGTATATGTACACCCCAATCGATAATCATTCAACAAAATATCTGTTTGATATGATGTATCTGTGGGTTCTGTTCAACAAAATAATTTGTCCGAAATAACAACATATTTCTTGATAGTGATGGGTTGAATCAACAAATATAATGTTGTCATGATCAATTCAATTTTGTCGAATAGAAAAAACCGAGGGGTAAATCACATGGGAAGTCCGGTGTACCCTAGACGGGAATTCCTTGGGAAGTCTGGGAATTCTTTGGGAAGTCCGGGAATTCTTTGGGAATTCCTTGGGAAGTCCGGGAATTCCTTGGGAAGTCCAGGAATTCCTTGGGAAGTCCGGGAATTCCTGAGGAAGTCCGGGTATTCTTTAGGAAGTCCGAGGAATTCTTTGGGAAGTTCGAGAATTCTTTGGGTATTCTTTATGAATAACTTGGTAGTCCCAGCAATTTTTAGAAAATTGAAGTCAAATTTCTCAACGATGTTCAGATATGAAAATGAATTTTGCGCAAAGAAAACATATATATGGACTGCACAGTATTTTGCTTCAAGACCTACTTTGTTGATTTTTTTTTTACGGAGAGGTACCGCGAGCACCGAGAGTACCTTGTCCCACTTAGAATATCATATGTTAGTCAGTCGAATTTTCATTCTCTTCAAGGTTTCCCGTTGGAATCCTGTTAATTATTCGGAAAGATGAGAAGATCGAGAAAAATTTATTTTTATTGAACATTTTGAGTTCTGTCTGGCGATCGATTTTTCGACGACTTCCCGATATCCAATCATGCTGAAATTTTACACATATCTTTGGGTCTGGTCAATATGGGTATTATCAGATTCAATACGGTTATTATAAAGTAGAATACAATTTATAACAAAGCTTGAAATCCAATATGGCCGCCGACAAAAAAAATTCCTTTTTATACGAGCGTGCGGAAAAGTTACTTTACCCCACTAGTGCTGAAAAGTTACTTTTCGCCACGATTTTTGTATTGTTGAAAATGGGGATATTTATGACTAACTAAATGATCTATGTAACTATTAAAATCTTGTTTATTGAAAACTTTTTTTTTCTCAAATAATAATAATATGGACAAAAACACTCGTGGAAAAACATTATACCTTACCCTTCTCGCGGCAAATGTCTTTTCCACAATTGACGGCTTGCCCGAACTCCGCCCCGCGTCGTTCGTGCAATAGCCGTCGCGTGCGGTAAAGTACTACTTTTCGCACTTGTTTGGTAAATAACTACTGAATTCGTTCACAATTCCCTCGACATGGGTACCAAATAAGAGAGAATGACAAGTAGAATACAAAAACCATATGACACTACTTGAAATCCAATATGGGGCCGACACAAAATGTAAATGTTAATCAATTTCATTGAACACTTTGAAAAACCATACAGGGTGTGCCTAAAAGGCGAGGGGTAAGTACATGGGGTAATCCGGTGTACAACTTAGGGGCATTGCGGGGCAATGCGAGGCATTGTGGGGCATTGCGGGGCATTGCGAGGCATTGCGAGGCACTGCAGGGTATTGATGGGCATTGCAAGGTATTGTGAGGCATTGTTAGGCAATGCGGGGTATTGAAAGAGCACTGAAAGGGCATTGTGGCGCAATATTTGGGATGAATTTGTTGCGCGCGCATCCGTTTCTGCTCGAGGTCACTATATTCAGTTCAATGGTTCGAGATGATGCATCCGCCTGTCCGCCTCCATTATGATTGCACAATTCGAGCGTTCCGCATCTCGTCTTGTTGTTATCAACTCCGACTACAGCCAGTTTTGTTTTTGTGTTTACTGCTCAGCTCAATGCCACACTCAGAATAATGAGAATGATGTAATATTCCGCATTCATCTGTTTTTATTTGGAAGAGGAACAACACGGTAAGTATTTATTAAATTTGTTTTTTGAATTATTTGTAACTATCGATTTGAACACATACCAATACATACCATACGGTCTCGCATAATGATGGTTTATGAACTCTTGTGATATTGTTGTGTGTTTCTCGTAAGCGTATATGGTCGTCTGGCGAATGTTCAATGAGCTCAACTAAATATTATCTTCGGAATTGTATAGATATTTATTACAGCTCAAGTGTTCAAATTGATCATGTTGATGAGAACCACCAACTTCAAATGAGAATGTTAATATACTAAACTTTTTAGGTACTTAATTTAGTGAACAAAGTATCTCATTATCATTTTAGAAGATTTTTCACGATACATTTTCAATATATTTTAGTAAAAAAATCATCTCATTATCATTTCGAGAGAGTTTATTACGATACGAAATTATCAAATTTGGCAGGGGCACATGATTTCCATGACAATGCGTGATAACATTTCTGTTGAACAAAAAACAAAATGGCGGTTTCAATATGGCGGAGATTACGATTCATGTATCAAAATTGAAAAATTCGAGATGGCGGCTCCAATATAGTGGACGAGTTTTCGTATTTATGGTCCGATCAAAATTGGCATATAGGGATTTCCCCGGCTGCGCTTTATTCAAAAATCAGTCCTTGATCACCAAAGTAGCATTCCGCGCACTAGATACAAAAATAACTATTTTTGAAGTGTGCCGTAGGATATTCTGTGAATAACAGATTCAAAAGCTTGCCGATTTTTTTTGTTCCTATTCAAAGTCGAAATTTTTGCTGCAATATTTTGAACCTGTTTTTCACGAAATAACCTACGTTGCACATATAATATGAAGAAGTTATCATTTAGTTTCGAGTGCATGCATTTGTATAGAAGCTACTCGGAAGATACACTCTATTTTTTCTTAATTTCATTTGTTCTGATATTTTTTGAGTAATATTGTAGAAATCATTCTTTCACCTCCTTGAAATGACAATTTTTTAATGAGCATTATTCCGATTATGGTATGTTTCCTTCTCTTCTTCATTATAGATTCTCTTGTTTTGAATTACACTCAGAGAAATAGTCTGTATAGTAAATACCAAACGTTTAGTAAATTTTTCGCCAATCACTACATTCATCAAATAATACCGCTACAAAATAGTATGATACAATTTTGTAGTTTCTAGTGGTAATATTTTATAAAGTATAGTATTATATATAGTTTGATCTGTGTTTTGTGCCTTTTTCTTTTCTTCTGTTTGTTTCTTTCATAAAATATTACTTTTCCACAAATGGAATTACTTAAAAATTCCTTGGTGGTGAATGATGGGTTTACCTCTAGATTTAGCTTCACTGAACAGCCCAAATGAAGTGACCAGGAGAAAATCCATCAGTTGAATTCTTGGTATACCTCCTTCATTCAAATTTATGATGCAAATAATCGTTTATTATTAATCGACAGATGCCCCATATGTTTACTCACAACAATTACAATGACAAGCAGAATAATTTTTCCCAATGAAAAGTTTTCACCGAATGAGCTTTGAGATGAATTGAAGTTTCGATTTCTCAATCCAGAGATTGTTATTTTGATTTTTCTAGGGACAATCTTTTTTTCAGATGGAGTCGGCGGCGTTTTTCGACCAAATATCTGAAAATCTACGAAGCGACATTCCCCAACATCTGGTTAACTTATTAATTGTAACTGGTTACGGTACTGCAGCCACGTTAAAAAACATCACCAAAAGCGACATCAAGGCTATAGAAAAGTTTGCTCGAGAAAAATTGCCCACCTTGGTTGCCAAAGAAGAGAGAGGGAATTTTTATGGTCCCCTCTATTGTCAAAAACCAGAACATTTCGTTTTGGTAGATGGGTTCGTCAATCTCATCCTCCTTATGAGGGATTCTCTGAGACCAAAGAGTGAATTCTTCAAGGATGCTTCTACGATGACCGAAAAAGTTATGGAATTATGCGAAGGTACCCATTCGATTGGAATACACCATTCAACGTCAACTTTGGGTTGCTCTTCAGATGGCGAGGTTGATGCTGGAGTCAATGGTTCTTCAAACAGTAACTCACTGATTGCCGAGAATGCAAATGTTGCAAGAATAGTGCGCACTTGGGCGAAGAATCGTGTGGGTTCTGAAGAATGGACCGCAAAACACATTCATTTCAATAATGTATTTAACAACATCAAATATGAGACAGCATATCACAACACTTCCGAGAATGATGGACTTATATGTAAGGTTACTTGCTGTTGCAAAAACTTCTTCAACGTCAGACAGTTTTCAAAAAAATCAACAACAAAACCTCGGTGGGTTTTGTCAAATTTTTATAGCCACCTGCAGCAAAAACATTTTACTGATCAAGATAAATTACCCAACACATGGAACAAAGACGGTGTAGAAAAAAACAAAAAAAAAACAGGAGAAGTCATGAAAGAGAACAAGACTCAAACCAAAATAACAGCATTCACTACGGTCGAGACTACAGTTATTCCAGAAGTGATACCACCAGATCCTCTACTAGACACTGAAAATGTTAGTCTTTCATCACCTGACATAGTCGATAAGACTGAAGTTAACAACAAACCGAAAATATTACAATGTCTGATGTTTGACAATTTTAAAATGACGAAGCGACATACCACTGTTGGAGACAAAGAAAATGTCTTAAATATAAGTTCCTTTACCCCTCAGCAATCATCTGATTTGAAAATAAGCAATGTTCCAACGAAAAATATCACAAATGTGCCTTCAGCAGATTATTCTCAAAATATCAATAGAATAACCGACAACACAGGTTTCACTAGCCCAGTGAGACCAAATGTACCTCTAATAGATTGGCCAGACCAGGAGCATGAAACATCTGCTGAAACCTCTAGCATGGTCAGCTCAACAGGAGACGAAGCAGGTCTTCATCAGATTCTCAATAGCATAGCCGGAGACACATGTTTAGCTAGCCCAACATTACGAGATGTAGATTGGTCATATCAGGAGCATGAAAAATTTGCTGAGAACTCATGCACGACTAGATCACAAGAAGATTCGACACATCTCCCAAAACAAACACTTGAACAGTATCCTGAAAATATAGATTTTGCACGCAGTTTGGTCAAGATGGTTCCAGAAAGAGCTCTAGAGATTGATCATTCGCATTCTCATTTTGAAAATCATCAGAGTCTGGCTCGAAATAGTTCTGTTACTGAGATTATTTCAGAAAAAATCGATCAAAATGACACATGCCCCACAACAAAGCAGCGCTCAATCAAATGGAGATCAATCAAATATTCAAGGCTAGAAAGAGAGAGACGAAGACGTGAGGCTTCCGTTTCTTCAGAACAAACTGAAATCACAAAATTCTTCCCAATTAT
Source organism: Phaedon cochleariae (assembly GCA_918026855.4). Taxonomy (NCBI): domain Eukaryota; kingdom Metazoa; phylum Arthropoda; class Insecta; order Coleoptera; family Chrysomelidae; genus Phaedon; species Phaedon cochleariae. The sequence goes on along the minus strand of OU896714.1, from coordinate 21,199,197 downwards.
TGACAAAATATCCGAGACGCTATCAGGTAATCCAAATAGTTTATCTTTCCACAATGACCCTACTGCCAGCACTAATGCTTCGGACACAGAAACAAAGAATGCAAATTTAAGCAAATTCTTGCAGGACATATTAGAGCATGCGTTAAGAAATAGTGACCCTAAGAAAAAGAACAGCTTCGAAAGTAACTTGAAACAATTCGGAATATACATTTATTATATTGGTGGTAGACAACTATACGAAACCTTGCACGCCAATTTACATAATGTTCTACCATGCATAAGAACACTGCAAAAATTTACATTTCAACAGCGGATCGGCTATGAACCAGGTAAATTAAATATGAGACAACTGAATACTTTTTTGGAGAAGCGAAATTTGAAGAAGGTAATATGGGTTTCTGAAGACTGCACAAGACTAACCAGCACAATTGAATATGATAGTACAACAAACAGTATCTTTGGTTTTTCCTCTCCACTGGAGAATGGTCTTCCGATACCTCATGCTTTCCAGGCAACGTCTTCCGAAAAAATACAAAGTATGTATCGTAATTCATCAAAGGCAGATTACGCTCTAATCATAGTAGCACAAGCATTGGAGAACGAAGCACCACCGTTTTGTCTTAGTGTGTATGGTACAGACAATAAATTCAATGCTAGGGACGTGTCTCTGAGGTGGAAAAGCATTAAAGAGGAAGCTGTTAGTTATGGAATAAGAGTTCTCGGTATATCTTCAGATGGAGATCCCAGATTGCTCAAAGCAATGAAAGTGGAGGCAGGCTTTATAAAGGATTCGACTTCTTGGACTCATTTGGATTATTCTCACACTGATACTTGCTATTTGCAAGACAGCATACATATAATAGTCAAGCTCAAAAATAAGTTTTTGGACCATAAAACGAATTTGATTCTTGGAAAATATACTGCCAAAGTTGACGATCTGAGTGAGTTGATTAAAAATTTTTCGAAAGACAAACATCTTTTGACATCTTCAAATATAAGCAACGAAGATCGCATGAACTATGAAAATGCAAGAAGAATTTGCGATCAAAGAGTAACTGACTTGCTTTCAAACGTACAAAATACTAATGGAACGAAAACATTCCTCAAAATCATGAATTACTTGAATTCTGCGTTCGTAGAAAAAAGTTGTGATCTCGAAGAAATTGTGTACAAAACATTTTTCTCAATTTTTTTCCTGAGAATTTGGAGGCATTCAGTTAAATTGAATCAAGACTTGAAATTACAACAAAATTTCATCACACTGAATGCATACACCTGCATTGAGCTCAATGGCGCAATGTTGATAAAATTGATACATTTATTTCAGACAGATAACTCGTTGTATCAGCAGATGTTTCGACTCTGGTTGATGAACAGCCAAGACTGCGAAACGACTTTCCGGCATACAAGGTCTATGGCACCAACCGAGACTACTGCAATCAATTTTACTCTGAAACAATTGACCCACAAGCTCGAGAGAATCCAGTACCTGAACAACCTGAAACACGACCTCAAAGACACATACGTATTTCCCAGAGAAACAAGAAAGCAACTGCTACAAGAGAAATACGGCACTCTCAATGTGTCAAACATAGATACAGACGGCATTTTGAAAAAATGTTTAGAAGACGCAATTTCAGAAGCAGAATCTTTGGAAATGCCAGTTGATGTGAATGCTGTTTACACATTGGATATCAACATAGAGAGACCAGCTGATATGATGACTAGCCAGGATTTTGAGCATGTGCTAGTTGAATCTACAGAAAATGACCTGAGAAACTTTATTGATAATGATAAGGATTTGGACATGACCGAAACGTTCTCGGAATTGGATTTAACCGACTATTCGAGTAAAAAATATGAAATAGATGAAAAAAGTCCATATGTGAAAGTCACTTTAGAAAATAATAAAACGATCGTAATAAAAAAATCATCATTATGCTGGCTTCTGAATGAGGGGAAGGGACGGATCAGTAACGATCGCTTACAGCGTTTCAGTTCTAGATCTGTCCAGAAAAGAAAATCGAAAATACCAGCTGATAATTCAAAAACCAAGAGAAAGAAACAAACTGATTGTATCGGAGATTCAGATTCAGACGAAGAACCAGATATCGTGTTAGACGATTCCACAGATGTGGAGTCATTCTCTTCTTTGGGAGAAGATCGAGAAGAAGATAAGATGGTGGAAAAACTCGACGTTTTCGATCCTGAAATAGATAAAATCTATGCAGTGGCATTCGATGAAGACTGGTATCTGGGACAGGTATTAAAAAAAAATCAAGACAGATTCAGAATAAGGTTTTTAGAAAACATTCCTGCCAGTGATAATTTTATCTGGCCACAAAAGCCAGAAATTGAAAATTGTATACCAAGAGAATGTATTTTTTACGGACCACTTCTACTTGGGGAAAATTCTCCGTTCCTCCTGAAAAGAGCGGATAAAGTGAAAATTTCGAAGCTTTATTTGGAATCGAAAAAAAATTTTGAATCTTAAGAACATACTCAAGTTGAATAATGTGATATCCAGTGTGATATGCTTTAACAAAATATGTACCTATTTATGTTTGAGCTCTTTTTGGTTCAAGAAAATCTCAACTTTGTTTTAGTTTAGAAAAACTATGTTTTAGTTTCAAGAAAGAATTCACAGTTTGCGTTTTTTTTATAACTATATACTTAGGAAAATGTTTATTTTTAGTCAAGATTTTAGTACTACTTATAATATCTGGACTTAGATGCCTAGTGTTCATGTTATGTTGTTATGATCTCTGAATTATTGTGATACGGTCTAAACAAGTACCTTCAGGAATATATACTCAGTTCGTCTTATGGTCCTATAAGTTGTTTTTGCGAATAGGCGTTTATTGTTTATGTTTCTATGTTTGTTTTATGTTCGACTGCTTGTTATGTGTGGTTTCTCAATAAAATATGTTCAATTATTAATTGTTTCTGGTCCCATTAGATAATTCAGTATGACAATTGTATGAAATTGAACTATGTGAAAGACATAAGGAAGTTATTACGTTTCAATATAATCTGTCTCTCTTCAACACATGGAATGAAAAGAGATAGTTATATAGGGCATTGTTGGGCATTGTTGGGCATTGTTGGGCATTGAGGGGCATTGTTGGGCATTGATGGGTAATTTTGGGCATTGGGGGGCAATGTTGGGCAATGCGGGGTATTGTTGAGTGAAAAATAGGCATTGCAGGGTAATTTCTGTGAATTGAGGCATTGATTACCCCCTGGTGTACAAAAAATGGCTAAGTACTTACCCCTCGCTAAAAGGTCTATACAAAAAATACCACATATTCCTCAGACCACAACAATTGAATTATATCAAATCTACCTACCTAAGTATAAAATTGCTCAGTTTGGGCGCTAAACGGCTCTGGAGAATTTTGTACCTACATTGACATAGCTTCATCAAGCAATTAAACCCATATCATGATAATGATCGAAATTATGATGAATATCATTCCATGCTAGGCGTAGAATTCAATTTTTTCAGTAAATAAACATCTAGAAGGTACTCTTGATGAAATTCTATTACTCTCATGATCTCGAAAAAATTCGTAATTCTAGTAATTTAAAACATGTTGTCTACTTGTCTAGCGCTCTAACCGAGGCTCAAACTAAGCAACTTTGTACTGAAGTAAGTTTGCTTGTATATTTCTTATTGTTTTGGTCTGATGAGGAATATTAAGTATTCTTTTGTGAATACATATTAGGGACAGCCTGTATATCTTTGCAATTCGGACAAACGAGTTCACAGAAATATAAGTATGAAATTTAGCGACTTACTATGAGCCGATCTATAAACTGTAGAGTTAGTTTCATAAACAATCTTGATATAGGGGCCAAAACTTTCGTTGCTACAGACCTCGCTACAGACATATGGCATAGAGAAACATCCCGAGAAACATTTTGAAGTTTTTTTGCACAAAAGCTGAAAAAATACAATATTCTCCTATTCAAAGATGTATACAATAATACAGGTAGGTATTGGAGAAATATCATCATTTTACTTTATTTCAACCTTCGCCTCATTTCCTTATATTTTTGTACAATGATAGATCGATCATTTTCATTGATTGACATTTTATTGCCGATTCCTAGATACAGAAGGTTGACGTTTTGTGCACGAGAAATAATACCTAGTAATTTTTGAATGTATATGATGAATTGACATTCATCATACAGGACGTGGAAAGTAATTCTGAATTGATATTTTTATCACATGGAGAATGCGAATTCTCAATGTATTTCTTTATATATATATCCATTTTTTTGTGTTCATAAATATATCTGAGGATGTTCATTTCAAATACCTAGTAAATTATTTCAACTCTTCTAATTGTTTTTTTACATAAACTTAGTCGTCTGATCTCTCGAATTTTTCCTCTTACTTTCAATTTGAATATAACAAATCTTCGCCATTTTCAATCTCTCAACTATTTTTTCTCGATAGATATTGGTACTTAACAAAAAAGTTGAACAGTGTGACCATGATAAGGTTGCGCACGAGGTTGCGCAGCATGAGGGTCTCGCGAGGGATTTCGGAAACGGTAAGAGATACGAATTCGGTTAAATGAGAAAAAAATTACACATTCCAAGGGTCATACCTGGTCATACCAATGGATTTCGAAAATTTACAAAATTGTTAATAATTCTCCATGGTTGAACTCAGAATAAAAAAAAACTTTCGAAATCTGTGAACAGATAATCAGGGCCGTATTTGGAAAAAAAGTTGTTGATTTCTCTACGAATACGAAACGTTGCGTGGAGAAATCAATATCACCACGTTAAATCTCATCAAGAGATGCCATGTAAAAGTATTTTTAGAGTTTTATATATATATCTAATAATAACGTAGAAAAACAAATAGATATTCCAAAAATTCACTTTCTTTATACAAGGTGTTTCTTAAGTACGTGTAGAAAATCCAGGAGCATGTTGCTGACGTCAAAATAAGAAGAAAAGTTCGTATAAATATATGTCCGAAAGTTATTCGTTTCTGAGATACAGTGTCAAAATTGAATTCTTATTTTTGTTTTTTGTTAATAAATTTCAAAATAATTGTGATATTCAAATGAATTTTGGTATTTCGGGGTATTTTTCGATTACAATATCAAATTGTATGTTAGTTCATCTCTTTCGTGAGGGTGGCGGCACCTACATGTCTTTTGAGTCTTTTGAAAAGTCACAACTTTTTTGTGCGTACCTGTATCACGTTCTATAGTAGGAAAATAGTTTTCTAGAACACGTTCGTGTGAAAAACATATTCTTCTGCGAGCAACAGTTTTCGAGTTATTGGGATTTTCAATAATCGATGCAAGTAATTTGGAATGACGAAGAAGTAGGAATTCAAAATTTATTTATCAAGTAGGTAAGGAAAAATTTTTTTTTTTTTATTAATACTGATAATAATAACTGTAATTAAGACCAAATAAATACTAAAACAGTTAGTTGAGGGAATTGATTAAAGTGATTGTTCAAAATGGCCAAAAAAATAGATACAAAGAAGTAAGAATCATCATTTGGCTACATTCCAATGTTGAATTGTTGAATGGAGGAGAATATTGAATGAAAGAAGCAAAATGCACTGACGTATCTTTTCTAACTGCTTAGAGTCGACTTACGAGCCCAATGGAATTAATTCAAATGCATCGATTGTTTCAAATCCCAATATCTCGAAAACAGTTGCTCGCATCGACCTCTACCAAGAATATACTTTTTACACAAAAATGTCCTAGAAAGCTATTTTCTCACTATAAAACGTGATACAGGTACGAACAGAAAAGTTAAGACTTTTCAAAAATTCAAAAGACATATAGGTAGCGCCACCCCCACGAAAGAGACCAACTACCAAACTTCATTCGATTATCACAATTATTTTGGAATTTATTAACAAAAAACAAAAATAAGAATTCAACTTTGACACTCTGTATCTCAGAAACTAAATTCAGAATCTTGATCACCCGGTATATGTCCCAATTAAATATCAGTAGATAGTTAATCAAAAGTTGAGATAGGGATTTGTAAGCCGTTTTGACCAATTATGAATAGTTTCGACACAAAAAATTCTTAAACTTGGAAAATCCCGATTTTTCACACCCTATATTTCAGTAATTATAACTGCTAGACCCCAAGTATGATGGATTGTTGAAATCAGCTCACCAGGGAGAATCTCAAAATGAAATAATATATAGGGTGTTCGATAGAAAAAAGTTCAACTTCAGTGTTTTATGGTTTTTGGGGACACCCTGTATGTTTCGAAATAATTTTGAATGGTAGCCTATGCTGACATGCAACTTCCTAGAGAGGAAGAATTCCAAGAAGATAAGTGGTTAGCCTTCTAGAGACCGAGGCGTTACTGGTGGCCCACCCTGTATTTTCAACTGTTTCATCTGAAATGAATTGGGAAAATCGACTAATGGTATTCTTCGTGAACAAAAGTGAAACACTTGTCGTAAACACAATTCTTGAATAACTGGGCAAATTAAAGAGTTCCGAACGATATCTCAAGAAGACTTCAATGAGCTGTTAAAATAATTATCATTCAAATCGGCATAAGATTTTTTTTCAATGTGTACCGGAACTTTTTTGCAAAATCTGTAAATGGTATACATACCTACTAATTTTTTATTTAAATAGGAAGAAACCTGTATAGGCTTCTGTCACTTGAATTCAGAAACACCTAGTAGTGTTAATGATACTTATCCGAGTACTTATCACTAATCCCTACATGTTTTTTCATTGCCCAAGTTTCGTCCTTGAGTTTGAATTCAATCTACCTATCGATTGACTTTTTTTGCATTTCACGAATGGAACTCATTCGTAATCTACCTATTTTTACGCAAAAATTTGAAAACTCCTTGGGATGTATGATAAATCTTTAGGAAATTCCCGAATTCCTTGGGAAGTCCGGGTAGTCTCTGGGAATTCCTCAGGTAGTCCCAGGAATTCCAGGTAGTCTTTGGGAATTCCTAGGAATTCCTTGGGAAGTCCCAGGAATTCCGGGTAGTCTTTAGGTAGTCCCAGGAATTCCGGGTAGTCTTTGGGAATTCCTAGGAATTCCTTGGGAAGTCCCAGGAATTCCGGGTAGTCTTTAGGTAGTCCCAGGAATTCCGGGTAGTCTTTGGGAATTCCTAGGAATTCCTTGGGTAGTCCCAGGAATTCCGGGAATTCTTTCAATAAAGGAAGTCTAGTGTACCCAATTTCAGCCCGTGATTTACCCCTCGGAAAAAACCTTTGATTGGTTTGACAATGGAATGATTGTTGACTCAACAAAATATGATGTTGTATTCAGTCAAATATTTGCCAAAATTAATTCAATTTGGCCGAATAGACAAGATGCATATGATTGATTGAACAATGAGATAATAGTTGAATCAACAAAATTTGTTTTATGTCAACTATAGATGTTGTTGAATGAAATGAAACTTTTGTTCAAGTAAGCAAATATTTCAATCAAATTATTTTGTCTCTTTTTAAATAGGTTGCTTATTTGGAATGAACATATATTTTGCTGATTTCACAAAATTGTGTTTAATTTAACAAAACAAAAATGCCAAAAATTATTTTGTTAATGCAACAAAACTTTTTTTCCCGTGTATCCCAGTTATAAATGTTGTTGAATTAACATTATCATAATTATTTTTGCAGTGAAAATTTTCAGGAAATTGTCAAGGTATCCTTGTTTCGTTAAAAAGTATTGAAAAATTAGTGTCATTTCAAAGTTTTGGGGTGTAGACTATCCGGGGTAGTCCGTTCCTGAGTTTGCAGCAAAACAACTGACTCCTCTATGGAAGTATTCCCAAGAATTTATTTAACCTCCAAGAGATTAAAACGAATCCAACATCTACCTCCTATCCCTATTCTCTCTAGGGAGGATATTTTGACCCTATCTATACATTCGCACGAGAGGCAAATAAGAATTTCCAGGGGCACCCTGTATGTTTTCTCACTAGGCAAACAGTTCCAACAATAAAAAATACACTTGAAAGAGTGGGAATGTTATTATTGGGTTATTATTGTACAATAATTGATTGAAACTGCTCAATGCTGCAACCACAGAATGCTATACATACCATAATATCTCATGTAGTTGACACCCTCCGTTCCTCGGCCACTTATCACAGTGCGAAGCATCCCGAGGATAATTTGAACTCAACTTATATATTATTAGAGTCAATCTGAATTCTGAACTCCTGAAAATTTTACTGAATCAACACTTGGTATCAGATCCATATAATTCACATTGATTTCCGAAAGAACAAGTGCTTCTTTGCGATATAGATTTTTAATATCTTGGTAAATAGGTATTATCAGAGTATCAGAGTTGCTATTTCAGAATTCACAAGAATCCTTGCCGAAACTTCATCAGAGGAAATTATTTTATACATGAATATATATACGTTACAAACAAAAAAATTGAACAATCATTGGTTGTCAAAGAAGAAAATAAATGATCCATCAGATTTTAAAGATTTTTGAAATACACTAATTGATTGAAATAACTATATCGCCCCCATGTATTTCACCGCGCTGTATATAGGTAGCTCTATATCTAACTATATAGTACTCAGTATATGATAAGGAGCACAGTATCTTATTTTATAATGGGTCACAATGGTTTCCATTGGACGTAACTGAGATGTTGGAATATAAAAGTGGTTATTGTATAGGTCCCATATATTTTATTGAACGCACCATCAACTTGTAACGCTTCCATCCACCCTGTAGATTCTGCTATGGTGTTTGATCCGTGTAACTTAACAACCATTTTTTACAATAATCAGTGCTAGAGAACTATTTCAAGACAAACATGAATACAAAAACAAATGTTTCAGTCATTGAATTGAGAATTCCACATACATCCCGAGATGAAGTGCTAACGTATCGAACAATGGCTGACCTATAATCAGAAGAAGAATCAGAAAACATATAGTACCTATAATATATGGTTCTACTTCAAAACCAGTAGAAGTTTGGTTCTGCTGACATATAGCAGAGCTGTTCTTGAAGTCGATGAAATATCACTTCAGATATACCGTTAACCGATCAATCAAAAAATGAGAAATTTAGAATTTTATAGGCGGTTTTTAGATCCGAAAAAGTCAATGGCGCAAGCTGAAAAAAATTCTGATTGTTATCTAGGACCTTTACTGTTCCATTCGCTATATAAACTCATATCTGAATGTTCACCATCTGTCGAGATATCGCTTCCATTTTGATTGTATGGCCTAACTAGGCGGTTTTTAGACCCAAAAAAGTCTATGGTGCAAACAGAATTGAGCTATCTTTGCTCTGAAAAAAGTTCGGATTTTCATCTAGGACCTATACTGTTCAATTCTATCCTGTATATTCTGTTATAATGATTCACATTGATCTTCGAATTAGATGAAAACAGTTACATTTATATGAAGTACAGTGTGTCCAGTTTTCGATGCCTTTGCATGATATCTCAGTTATCTTTGGAGATAGAACCTTGCGGTTTTCGCGATCCTATGCCACTTTTTTGTGAAACTCAAGATGGCCTTATCAGATTTTGCAAGAATGTTTCCTTTTATGAGATACAGGGCGATTTTGAAAATTTATACTTTTTGGACCCCCTCTATATCCACGAAGTTTCTCAACAAAAATGTCAAATCAAAATCTTATCGCATAGAGAATTTCACGCATAATCCAGTGGCGCACTTAAATTTTTTTTCTCGGGGTATGGTTTTGGAGATACGACTCAAACTTATGATTTTGGAAAATGGAACACCCTGTATTTCATAAGCTCATTGAATTCCTTATTTTTATGTCTTCAAAATGATATATAAAGAATGAATATGAAATTTTCAAAATTGCTCAAAATCACTAAGATATTGAATTTTCATAGTTGGTTATGGATTTTTCTTATAAAAAACGTTCCAATTGAAGAAATATTTCTTCAAATTTTCCCATGGAGAGGTCAAAACCAATATCAACACTTATTAATTAACAAAACACTAAATTCGGGTACCTGATAGCAACAAATAAATTGTAATAAGAAGTTCATAATGTAGAATAAGCACCTGATTTAATATTTACTAAAATAATTGCGGAATTCCGGAATTATTCAGTAACTTATTCATTGACATGTTCAAATTGATATCCATTTTCCCTAACATACAGTTGACAAACTTTCCTAATACTTCTTAATACAGTGAGTGGCCCAACATACTTGAAGAACTTTGTGCAACAACAGAGGCAGTTTTCCAGGAATTACAAAGACATCTTTCAACGATTAATATGTATTGAGAAAGTTTGTGATGGAAAATGGACATCAATTTGAACAATTCAATGAATAAATCACTGAATAATTTCGAAATTCAATTGTTTTAGTAAATATTCAATCAGGTGCTTATTCTACATTATAAACTTTTTATTAGTATATATTATTTGTGGATATCAGGTATCTAAGTCTTGTGTATTGCAAGTTAATTAGTGTTGAAATTGTTTTTCCCCCTTCATGGAACAATCAAACGTAATATTCCTTCAATTGTCAATTTCTTTATATGAAAATCCCTCGAAAAACCCATAGCCCACTATTAAAATTCAATGTTTTAGTGATTTTTGAACATTTTTGAAAATGTTATATTCATACATCATATATCATTTCGAAGGGAAAAAAATAAGGAATTTAATGAGCTCATAAAATACAGGGTGTTCAATTTAAAAAATCATAAGTTTGAGTCGTATCTTCAAAACCACACCCCGAAAAAAATTTTTCAGTGCGCCACTGGATTCTGCATGAAATTCTCTATGAGATAAAATTTTAATTTGACATTTTCGCTGATAAACTTCGTAGATATAGAGGGGGTCCAACAAGTATAAATTTTCAAAATCGCCCTGTATCTCATAAACGGAAACAGTCCTGCAAAATCTGATTAGGGCATCTTGAGTTTCACAAAAAAATGGCACAGGACCGCGAAAACCGCAAGGTTCTATCTCTAAAGATAACTGAGATATCATGCAAAAGCATCGAAAACTGGACACACTGTACATAACACGCACCCAATTTCGAATATAGAAAAAACTATTTAGTACTTAGTTTTCTCGAAAAAAAAAAGCAATCGCTCTATGCCCTCTACCTATATACAGGTGGACTCTTCATCTCTTACTTGTTTGCCGATGACGGCGGAAATATCATACATTCTTTTTTCTATTTCTTCATCATTTACACCTGCAAAAAAATGTCTCTTCCATGTTTTTGGCTTAATCTAACAGATTTGTACAAAAATGTCCTGTACTATATAGATATAATGTCAGTATACTCTGTGTGCGTACCTATTATATTATTTAATCAGTGCATATTGATATGTATCAGTATATTACTCACGAATATCATTTCAATGAGTAATATAGTCCTTGTCAGTGAGTAGAATACTATACTTCATCTATATAACTAAAATAAAATATGATAGTTTATGTTGCAAAATTTGTAAAGTATATGCTATTAGAGTATGTGAAATGAATAGGTAATGTTATTGTACATATTATCATTCATTCGAAAACATAAGTATAACAATACTACTAATTGAGTGATATTATAGATTAATGACCGCTACTGTCCAATAAACCATGTATATCTTCAATAATCGTTCAATCGCTCTGATTGGTATAGAGTATAAAACTCTATTCGAATCGTCCGCAATCGATTCATAGTCATTCACGGAAGAAAATGGAAAACACTGAATTTTTATCTTTTTGTGGAGATACCTATTATTGTTTTGTAGGAAGGCGATTACCACCACCTATTTATGAGAACTATACATATAGGGAGAGTCTCTTGAAATTGCGTTGAACGATTACTTATTCCAATTCGACTAGACGATGGGATATATATATTACAATACTACTCAATCGAGCTGTCATTATTACTGAATTACCAATGGAAACGACTGTCATCTGATCAACTCTATAGTGGTCGATAATAGTATATTACACACCGAGGTGTAAAGTGATTCATTCCTGTCGTGAGATTAGTTAGTTATATACAGGGTGTCAATTTGAAAACTTCCCACCCTCAATATCTCCCTCCGAGTCGATAATATGGAAAAACGAAAAGACAGGTCGATTTTATTTTCGAGGGGGACATGGTTTTAAAATATTTTCAGCCCCGCGGCGTTGCCGCTTCTAACGAAAAGAAGCAACAACTTTGTTATTTCAAATGGAACACCCTGTATTTTATTACATTTTTAGATTCTCACTGAAAAGCTGATTTCATCAATGTATCACACTTGGGGTCTAGCAGGAATGATTACAGAGATATAGGGTGTTCAAAATCGAGATTTTACAACTTTAGGATTTTTTTGAGTCGAAACTATTCATTATTGGTCAAAACGGCTTTTATGTCCCTATCTCAACTTTTGATTTACTATCTACTGACATTTATTTGAAACAAATACAGGGTGGTTCAAGATTCAGACTTTTGATCACCCTGTATTTGTTTCAAATAAATGTCAGTAGATAGTAAATCAAAAGTTGAGATAGGGACATAAAAGCCGTTTTGACCAATAATGAATAGTTTCGACTCAAAAAAATCCTAAAGTTGTAAAATCTCGATTTTGAACACCCTATATCTCTGTAATCATTCCTGCTAGACCCCAAGTGAGCTACATTGATGAAATCAGCTTTTCAGGGAGAATCTAAAAATGCAATAAAATACAGGGTGTTCCATTTGAAATAACAAAGTTGTTGCTTTTTTTCGTTAGAAGCGGCAACGCCGCGGGGCTGAAAATATTTTAGAACCATGTCCCCCCCCTCGAAAATAAAATCGACCTGTCTTTTCGTTTTTCCATATTATCGACTTGGAGGGAGATATTAAGGGTGGGAAGTTTTCAAATTGACACCCTGTATATAGCTATAATCTCGAGACAGGAATGAAACTCCCTACTGAAGTTTGTATATTATTTTATTTACAACCATCAAACTTCGATCCGAATTAATTAATTTATGTTTCGTTCTGAACATATTACATGAGTAAGGGCGGGAAGTACGGAGGGACGGGAAGTGAGGGCGGAAAGTAGAGGTGTGAAATGTGACACTTCCCAACCTTCAATGACGTTAGTAATAACATGACATATATGGTTGTAAATAAATCTTATTTCAAGCCCGCTGATCTCAAGTTGACCTGGTCAGAGCTGTTTCCAGAACATTCTACAATTTGAGTAGGTACATCGCACAGAAGTGTTTACTTTTATAGTATACTTTGATTGACTTTGAGTATTTTTATTTTGATGTTCATCGAGGTACAATAGAATTTGCAGGTTTTGAAACTTAATACATATACTATAGACTATAGATATTCAGTAATCTTTGCTTTATACTGTTGATTACCTACCGAATTTTGGGTCCTGCCGTCTGCTGTTCACGTCTCGTGACGGGTCCAATTATCATTGTGTCGTTTTCCTTGCATCACCGTCCGCCAGAGAGTGCGTAAAAGCGTAATGTGTGCGGTAACATCAAGCGACCGCTACGACGTTAGCCATAGCGAGGTGAAGGGGGAAGAACAGCCACCTACTGCTGCACCGCATTCCTGTCCTACATTGAAGACGGCTGTGACACCGCTGTTATTACTGCTGCTGCGGATGCACCGATATCTCGATGAGTCGATGCCCGCTGTTGCCGGCTTTCTCTTGCCGCATTCCGCATTCCATTGCTCGATCCAGACCAAAGTAACCAAAGGCCAAAGAGACCTAATGTATATACAGTGTATTGCAGAAAGTTGGCATCATAATATTGGGAAAACTCAACGATAATTCCAACTTCGAAAGAGCCACAATGATGCTCAAAGTGGAATGAAATGTTAAATAAATACAAAATGCTCAGTCATATCCACACAATGTTCATAAAATGAACAACAATGGTAGATTTCGGGAGAAAAACAACTACTTTCCTGGCTAATGCCACGCAGAACATTGAATTACATCCTCCCGAAATCTATGCCTCGACTCGTATAAATGAATACTGATACAAGTGATTCTTTCGTGAATGCCCATTGATTTCGATTTAGCCAGGCCACGCTAGACACCTACAGACCGGTGTCGAGCTCTTTGACTCTCATCAGTGCAGGGCAGTCTCCAGCCAGCAGTCCTAAGACCGCTGACTGAGCCTAGCCTAGCCAAACAACACTCAAGTAGGCATTATATTCCCCCATTGCGTCTTTCATAGACAATATGAAAGCAACGCCATCTGAGTAGAAAAGAAGGATAGAAGTACTCCAAAATTGAAATTACGGGAGTGGCTGGTTTCCCGACTGGCGTAATTTCAACTACACTGAGGAAAATTGTGCTATTAGAGTTTTTGCTGAGATATTTCTTGCTACCATTACAAGAAATTATATTACCTTTATACATTTTCGAATAGAAGCAGCACCTTCAAATCCTATGATAGCAATAACGACTTTGCTGAAAGTGAATTTTCTGCCACAGTAAGGTATACTGCTGTAGCTATCAGGCAGCCACTCTGGGACAGCATGATTTTTTTATAATTGTCTAACTGAACTACTTACTACTAGTGAGTTATATGCTTGTGGCTGCGAGGTTCATCGCATAGAACTGCACTCAGTTCCAATAATACAACTTGGGGTTATTTAGCGCCTACTCATCGTTATTCGATATTTCGCTGATTTGTCCCCCTCTTTGTAAACATTTGTCAGACATCTTGCCTGATCAATCATTCAAAGTTGGGCTCTTGATGCAAACCCATGTACAGGACGACAATCTTGACGACACGACAGTTACGAATACTTCCCCTCTTGAATTCAATTCATTATTCAAAATCTGAATCTGAATTCAAATATAAAATGGAAACATTTTCAAACAAATAAAAAAATCTTCTGTGTCCCTTTCAGTGCTTTCGTAGATCTGAGTGCTTCAGTTATTATACCAGGATTGATGGAATGATGAAGGTGAGTTTTTTCGAGGTATTTCGTCTGATATTCAAATATTTTACATTCAATAACATTTTCCTCTCTTTGGTATCATGAAACTTTAAAATGGTCAAATATGTTTCAGAGCTTCTCTATAGAATCTGGTCTAAAAACTTATTGTGAGCAAAAATGTCCAGGTGATGAAATTATTTGAATGATTTTACTGGTAACATTTTGTTTTCCTGTACGCATCTGTAATAACTTGCCTAGTTTTCGAAATACAATGGTTTGAGGAGGTTTCAGAAAAATTATTTTTTTCATCAATTACTCAAAAAACCCTTTGGTTTTTCCTGAGGGTGCATGAATCAATTGATCTATTGAATTTCAAAGATCATTGGTCCGAAATTTTCTTTAGGAATCAATAAATTGCTATTCATACCAAACATCAGGGTGGAAATTATGGGAAGTGAAAGTGGATATCAGTCAAAATATCACCTTCCTTGATGACAACAATCCTGGAAAATAACTAAATAACTATACAGTAAGAAGGTCATGCAACTATCTATATGATCACCCATCAAGAGTAGCAAAGTTCCCTACCTACGATTATAACATTGCCCTACTCCCATTATTAGATGTACTCACTAGCGGTAGCAAAGTCAGATACCTACTACAGAAACATCGTCTAATAGCATCATACAGATGCACTCGCTAGTGACAGCAAGGTTCTATATCTAATAATCGCAGGTGATAACTTGCTTGTCCCCTATGCTATTAGAGTTTCTTGCTGGGGTAATTCGATTTCTGACTATGGTTAATAGGAATTTTCCTCAGTGTACGAAATAGCCACAATGCTCAAAGTGGAATGAAATGTTAAATAATCAATGATAATTTATTTTGGCATTCAACTTGGGCGTCAAGTTTCGTTTTTTAAATACGAAAAATGGCCCATACTCTGTCGAGGTCACGTGATTTTCACTACCTATTTGTAAAAATTTACATTTTTTCAAATTGATCGCTGAAAATAGGCTTATTTGTTTAAATTTCAAAATCTTCCAATGGAAAACTTTGTTTCTATTCTGATATTACATGAACATGTGTCTCAAATTTGAAAGTTCTGTTGCAATTATTATTGTTTATATTTTTGGAAAAATTTGAACTTTGACAAAACTGTCCTGGACTTTGGTTGAATACGTGAAGTAGTTTGATGATATTTTCTTTGATAACTTTGGAATCTTCTCAGTATGTACTGAAATAGATATTTACGTAAGCACTCAGGAAACACGGCATTTTGGGAAACGATGGTGGGATTGTGCGGGACATGCGAAGATTTTCTTCATATAGGTGCTCGTTTTGATAATTTTTGTAGTTTCGCAGCTTTCTCTTGCCGCTTCCAATATTATATCCTGGAATGTCTCCCATTTTTCTAGAAAGTAGCATTTTTCTGGCCTAGTCCGGGAAGTATCACATCGTTGTTGTCACTGTCACTATGAAAATCTTGGTAGATATGGTTTTAGCAGCGAAATATCGGCTGACAACTATTTGACATGAATTAGTTGAAATTCTGATTCTTGAGAGTTTGGTTGCGATTATCGCAATAAACTATCGAAAGCAGCTGCGATGGTGGGTAGTAGGTATAGGTACTGTGTTCAAATTTCAGTATTTGATACAAATGAGATTCAATAAAGGAGAAATTGTATTCTACAAAGAAATATAATTTGATGATGAATTTCTAAATGTTTGAGATCATCATCGTCGGCAATATCCTCAGTAAATTTTCATCTAACATTTCGGGTCCATCCGAAACCAACAATATTTTTTGTGGTGCTGTTGCGGTAGAAATGCAAAGTGTCTCGAATCGGTGGCTGTTATAATTGTGCTACTTTCATATAGGAAATGTTCAAAGCTTTGTTATATGGAGTTGCACCATGATTGTTAGACGAACTAAGAGACACTGAGTCTCAACTAGAAATAAAAATGAAGCTGTTAGACGAACTGAGAGACACTGAGTCTCAACAAAAAATAGAAATTCATCGAATTACTAGTCAGAACTGGATGGTATGTGTATTATATGTCAGCTATAGGTGTATCAGTTTCAATCTAATTATGATTTATTGTCCAAAAATATCGTTCTTATTCACAAAACTTACATGCATTACATGGTATAGATGAATCCATTTTGTCAAAGTGAGAAGAAATAATATTCATCTGGAATATATGGAATATGAAAACAAAGTATAAA
Organism: Phaedon cochleariae; assembly: GCA_918026855.4. Lineage (NCBI taxonomy): Eukaryota > Metazoa > Arthropoda > Insecta > Coleoptera > Chrysomelidae > Phaedon > Phaedon cochleariae. Next base: position 21,182,053 of record OU896714.1, on the reverse strand, counting down.
AAAAGACAATGTCTGATTCAGGTTCAGCTCTGAAGACATATAAGTATTTGCCAAATGAAATCTAACATTATTATATATACAATTATACATATCAGCAATGAAAACTCCAAATCGAATAAAAAAAAATGTTAGCCTTTGTCCTGTGATCACAGAATGATACTAAGGTGATTTGACATGAATATTCTCATCGAAAAAGTTTGCGATATCTTGAATTAGCTGCTGATACCAGATTTTCTCCACCGCATTCCATTGCTCGATCGTGACCGTAAGTGTAAATAGAATTCTTGGCGAAACTGCTCATTATTTTGTCCAAATCTCCTTCAACTTTTGTTGCCAACCTGATTAGACAAAATGACTATTTCAAGAATCACATTTTATTTTGCGAATGGCGCAAATTATATATAAATTCATAATAATCATACACCGAGAGTAATATCTATCAGCTGTTATACGAAATTATTGTATAACCTTTGAAATATTTCTGAATTGAATAGGCGCCAGCATGTAGTTCCCTTTTCGCCATGATCAAGTTCTTAATTTCCAGTGTGAAACACTTATATGAAAATGAAATGACGCTCAAATAGGTGTCAAATGACGAGCATTTCAATGTTATACGATGATACTTCAAAAATAGAGAGATAATCATATCAATATTACTTTTTCCAATTTGATAGTCAGATGGTTAGTATTCCAATGTTCAATAGTGATACTATAAGAATGAAATATTACTCATATTTAGCCTTGATCACTTATTATAATTACTCACTCATCTTGATATCACTATTAGTTTCTAGGGTCACAAAAAGTTGATAGGTATTGACAATTTTTCTAGTGATTCGCGATAGAAAATAGCACGTTGCCCTACCTGACGGCAATAACTTCAATACTTCTAAGCTGTTTGTTTTGATGATGTGACCAATAAGCACAAACTAAAAACAATTATGAACCAATGAAAACAAAGTAGACATGTCGCTTCGACAGCTTTCAAGAACACCGACAGGTGGCGTACGCTTATTTTCTATCGCGAATTAATCAATGTACACTCATTTTACCTAGATCGCAATGTTTTCGTGTGTTTCAATAAACAGTGTTAATGTTTACAAACGCATTTAATTAGTGATTCAACTTGTTCTAAACACCATTTAATGTGAAGTTGTGAACTAAGAATCACAATATCTATAGTGACGTCCTGAACGTGGAGCTTGGAACAATTCGTGGGGTCATCGATTTATTCGAAAATACGTGAATTGTTATTGTGATGTACTATGTGGACTGAATGTTATTTCCATTGTGAACAAAAACGATAGACTGAATTGTCAAAGTGAGCCAGCTAACAGCAGATAATCAAATTTTCAGTTTCGGTACTTCAATGTGGATTTTCTTACGTATTGTCCTTTTGCCACGGCTTTTGGTGCTTTGAGGTAGCTGCTTTACTATCCTGGATTTACTGTCTGATGTTTGTACTGGATCTGGTAACAATTCATATTTTTGCAAGTTTGGATATACTTACACTCATGAGTACTTTCCATTTTATCGCTTGGAATCGTGTGACCTTGCCAATAATATGTGACCAAAGAAGGGAAGATTTGTATTTCGTGCAAAATAATTTATTCAATATTTGTAGCAAAATATTTGCCAGGTGAATCAAATTGAAATTTGATATTGATGAATGGTATGTGTAGAGAGGTGCTTTCACACTTTTTATTTCCGCTCACTTCCGGTTTCACTGGAAATTCGCTGGAAATGGCTCCTATTTAGATCTCTTGAATAGAACACACTGTATATTGTTAAATTTTGATTTTCTGTGTTTTTTATTTTTTGATCAATTTTCATGTGACCCCCCTATAGGTGGGGTGCAAGAATGTACGAGAAAATAGCATTTTTTTAATTTTGAGAATTGTGTATAGGTATAGAAAATATTTTTTTGTTTTCCAGATTCGTCAATACCCCAAACGGAAGAAGAATATCCCTGATGGCCCGCCCTGTATTCTCCTGCATCCTACATTCTTTCGCCTAGCGCCGAAGATTTCTAATGATGGACCAATAAGCTGGTATGTAGACGGTGTAAATTTATGATGGTATTACTTCTAGCTATTTTAATTGAATTTTTTCTTTGGTCACCAGGCCAACAAGAACCGAACAGTCCTGTTACCGATGTTAGTTTGATTTTGTTATAACGGTGTAATTTGGGATATACAATGTACAAGGTTGGCCAAATTGGTCACTTTTGAAGGGTAAGTCCTATTCTCCAACTAGATTTTTTTTATCGCTTGGAGCGCACATAAGGAAATCCCTATAATGTTCAAAGAACATCGTGCGTTCCTAGGGAGGATAGGGACAGGAGATAGGTATTGGAATTTGTTTTGAACTTCTGGAGATTATATGTTGTTGGGAATACTTCCTCAGGTACTGATTTCCACAGCCTAGTCGTTCTATGGAAGGAGGAGTTTTGATAAAGTGCTGTTCGACATCTTTCGAGGTTGACAACGAAAGAATGTGCTGACTGGGCTTGTCTAGTTCGTCTGACTGGTCATGCTAGTGAAGGGATGATAGCAGAAATCTCTGAAGAACATTTCCCGTGGAAGTATCGATAGAAAAGTGAAAGGTCGCCGACCTTTCTACGTTGTTCCAATGATGTCAAAGAGTGAGTGAGTGTGGCGTCACCCACCAGGCGAATGGCTCTTCTCTGGATGGAATCTAAGAGCATTAGCGTATGTTCTGGTGCTGAACCCCATATCAGAGATGTAGATCATGAGAAGCTGTCGAGGTATAAAGTAGCTGTTCGCACGGAAAAAGATTCCGAGTTTTTGTGAAGCAGCTTTTGCGATGGATCTGCCATGATTATCCCATGAAAGAGTGTTGCTGATGGAGATATCGAGCATAGATATGGTGGGCTTGGTGGGGATGGTGGTGCCACAGATTACAATATCGGGCATACTGAGTTCCGCCTTCCTAGAGAAAATACAGGCTTGAGTTTTGGTGGCGTTGAATTCAACTAGGTTGTTGGTTCCCCAGGCTGTGATTTCAGCAAGGTCTTTATTGACAGCATTGACGTGCCTGCGCCGTGAGTTCTTAGTTTCCTGGGACGAAATGGGAATTCTGGAGATACAAGAAAACTGATGTCGGTGCCTGTGGGTCGATTCCCATGAAAAACTCAATGGTGAAAGCCTCATATCAATATCTGTCTTCGTTTCGGAGTTACGAGGTGGGGCATTTTTGAAAAGTGGCTACGAATATTTTTTGGCAAAAATCATTCCTGAGGCACTGAAATCGGCCTTCCTATATCTTGTTGGAGAATATTACTGAAAGAAAAGTTGTATTTTGAAACTGGGTATATGGTGACTGATTTCAGTTCCTGAGGATCAATTTTCATAAAAACGAAGAATTTCTGACAAACAATGAGTTTCAGCATAACTTTTTAGAAGATTGATATTTTCGAAAAACACCTTGTAATTCTGAATCGAAGATATCGATATGTAGTTTTCACCATTGAGTTTGTCATTTGAATTGATCAACAGGCACCAACATCAAATTTTTTTCTATCTAGTACATGAACAGGACTCTTCCTTTAAAAGTGTCCAGATACTCAGGTTTCTCGGTTGTTATTGGAGATAGAGCATTGCGGTTCTCACGTTACTGTCCTACTTTTTTGTGAAACACAAGATGGCGTAATCAGATTTTGAGCAATTGATTCCGTTTATGAGATACAAGGCGAATTAGAAAATTTTCACTTTGTGGACCCCTTATATATCTACGTTGTTATACAAAATACTGTTCCGCTTAACAGACAATTCTGCGTAGCAACCAGTGGCGTACTCAAATTTTTCATCCTGGTTCGGTTTTGGAGACACATCACAAAGTTATATATCGTTCAATGGAACACCATGTATATCATTATTTAATTGAAGTCACTATTTTGTCCTCTTCCAAATGATGCATACTTAAGGTTTCCAGAAATTCTGAAAAATTACCAAAACATTAAATTATGATGAATTTCTGCTAGTGGGCCATGGATTTTCCAAATTCAACTTGACATGAATATAAATACTGTCTGTAGCGAGGTCTATTGGTTAGTATCTTCTTTTCGCCTCATCTCTTCATGTAAACATCACAAATAAGAATTCTTAAAATTTTACTTTGTTCATTAGTGAAACTCACAGCCCACTAGCATTTTTTTCTTAATAATTCAATGTTTAAGTGTTCTTCAGCCCGTCTGAAGATCCCAAGTATACAGTATCATATTTCAGTTTGAGGAAAAACAAAGAAGAATTCAACGAAATAATGATAGACAGGTTTTTCGTAAAAAAATATATCAGTTTGTGTCCAGAACCAAATTCCAAAATGAATTGTTGAGTACGCCACTGGATTCTGCGCAGAGCTCTATCATATATAGTTCTCAGCACAACATTATTCCTAACCGCAAGACTACTATAACAATTATATTGGCAAATAATGATGTGATGGGGCACTACATAGTTCATTTATTCATCAAGGCGGAATTTCCAGCAATTGAACGAAAAATAGATCGAAAATGGAGTAGTTCCGAATTTTGGAATATAGGGATAGAGGAAAGTGAGTTCAGTGAAGGGGGAAGGTCGTTCAAATTAATGTAATTCAATTATTTCGAGTTGTTTGCAATTATATATTTGAAAGATCGATGAATCTATAAAAATATATGGTCTATATGGTCATGAATTAAATGGGTAATAATAACGCGATATGTATAAGCTATCATCAGTCGCTCACAATATGTATTATTTTCTCACTAATTAATCCATATCGGTGTTTCGATTTGTTTCGAAGTACCATCTCAAGATATTTCCCAATGTCTCTCTGAATGTCACCTCATTATGTCCATTCTTTCCTCGATTTCTGGAGAAGTATCATCACTGATTGATATTAGTATCTCATTTTTGAATAATAATTTCCTTCGAATCTAACATTAATTTTAATTGAATTATTTTTTTCATTCAAAAATATATAAACGATCGTGAGATGCGAGGTGTTAGGTGGCATGGTCGGTATAATTTTAACTAAACTATCTAGATAAATAATTACAGATAATTCAATAATTTCATCGGCAATTACCTCATCATGACCATATTGGACAATTTTTCCCAATTTCATGTTACGCACCTTATGTTTTCTAACATCACGCTTAATTATATGCATTATAAAAATTGTGAGAAAAACACCTACTGTCGAAAATAAAGGCTGATTCTGGAATTAACGTGATGAATCAAATGAAGAAAAACATAATGACACGATAAGTCGCACATTGATTTGAAGCTATTAAAGTTTTCAAAATATTTATGCCTCCGCCAACATTTTCAGTCATCGATACGCCGAAAGCACGAATTGGACCCATTTTTATTTTCATTAGTTCCATTTGGTTGAGGTTCTCGGGTGGTAGGTATAATCACAGTTTGAGGAATGAATGTATAATGAATTACACCCGTTTGACGGTCGGATTAGAATAACCCTACGGTAAGTCCTGCCTATCGTAGAAGGCGTCTGAAAGGACGCCAATAGGTGGAAGATGGCTAACACCATTGCCCGGTGCGATACCACCACATCAAAAATATGCACTGTTAATTGAGTATACTTATCCGTGTTTCTGTAGCTGGTTGATGATTCCGGCAACCCAACCCAAAAACAATCCATTTTCCTTTTCCTTTTACGCCAACCTCTGTTTTCGGTACAGAAAAAGTGTTGATGATCTCCTCAATTAGAATTATCTCTCCATTCGGATTTCCGGGTGAGAGGTGCTAGAGGGAATTCACCATCAGGTGAAAAAGTCCTATAACATCTGTGGTCTGAGCAAGAACTTCAACGATGTCCATCGACACCTTCAGACTGAAAAGGCAGTCATATTGGCCCTGACTGAGACTCAGGTCAATTCATCCACCAATACGACTTATATGCTCTGTCCTACGAACTCGACACACGCTTCAGGTTCAAAGGCTCTCTGCCTCTGTTCTAAAATGGATTTTTCATATCATCGAGACTTTGGAACCAAATTAGTTTGATGTTATGTGGTTCATACTCAATAGCCATGAACAGGCCTGATATCTTTGTTGTCTCTTTTCATCACCAAATAATCCATCCTTTGCAGAGCTCGTCGAAATAGCACAACGAAAGTCATAAACAGTGTGTTATATACGTAAATTACCTCCACGCTAGTGCGGAAACGTGACTTCCAACACTAAAATGTGTGCGGAAAAATGAACTTTTCCGCAAGTTAGTGAATAGTTATTTGTTTTACTAGGCAGAAAAGTGGTAGATTGACTGCTGAGGCTATAGGAATTCAGCCAAGGCAGTCAATCTACATTTGCTGCCGTGTGAAACATAGAATTTTTTCTCCAAATGATATAAAACCACTTTTGTGTAAGTTTTTTTATTGAAAACTCCTACATTTTGTGTTTACCCAATGTCAGTGTCAATTTTGACTACTAATTTCAATAGAATTTCTTGGAACGTTGCATAGCAACAAACTTTTTCTGTCGAGGCAGTAAAAGTGCACCTTTTCTGACTGTTAAGTATCATTAAAAAGCCACTTTTTATGTCATTTGGAGAAAAACATATTTTTGTGATCTACTATTGGAAATGATGGGATTGAATATCTATAATACCATTTTATTTTGGTTCGAATATCTGGAAAACTATTTTAGCTCAGTTAGAGTTCGAACGTTCTAATAATAAAATTGAACAGGGAATTAGAAAAATTGAAAATACTCAAATTTCCATTCCTACGTTTTTTTATCTCTTGTAGTAAACGGAAGGGAATTGCTATAATGTTCGAAGAACATCATCGTACGCACCTGAGTTGGATATAGGGCACAAAATTCCAAAACTTTGCCGTTCTATGGACAAAAGAACATAAAAGGGATTCCCTTTCGTGCGCTCGAAGAAATACAAAATAATGGAGGAAAATGTAACCACAAAACTTTATAGCGAATATCCGAAAAAGAATATTCTCAGATATATTATGAACATGACGAAAATGGAAGCATAACTCGGTGACAATTTGAAAAACGACCAGCAATGAATATTCGCATTCTCTATCTGATAAAAATATGAATTATTTGTCGGTATATGGTATATTCAACAGAAAACAACCAGTTCCCTGGCAATATGCCACAACGACAATTGAATTACATCTATTTGAACACACAATAAGAATTCTAAAACAAAAATATCCTGAAATTGACCGATTCGAAGATTATACCATCTACCAAAATCAAATGCGAATATGCATTGCTGAAAAACAACTTCTGTAACAACTTGAATACCCTGTATCTTGAGAAATGAACACTCGAAGATCCCATGTTTCTACTTGAGTCATAATGAAATCACGAGGGTTATCACCTGTCAAAAGTGTTGTTGCATAAAGATACAAATATCCTTATATTTTTTATCAATACCAACGAGAACACCGGAGACCACTCATAAACATCTCTATAATACCAGAAGAATCATCTAGTAATCCCTATAAGTCTCGTGTCGATCATTCAGTTAAAAATGTGAAGGCCATTGATGAATTTCTGTGTTCCATAATCATAACACATTCACTCTGTACTTGACCGACATTTTATTTTAAACGAGAATTTAAACACAATTTCCTGTTTAGTACCTAATGTTGATATATTCGATTATTGCTCAAAGGTAAATATTTGTGTGAAGCTGTGCGGAGGCATTCTTTGAATTCTTCGACTAATCTCTGTACAAAACAAGTTCTCGTTGAAAAATCTCGTACCTACTTTCATAATAAGTTGAATTACATAACCATACACTGGTCATCATCTCAGGATAGATACATTGGTATGCAGAATTTTTTAATTGATTTTATATATTTCACCCATGCATCAAATCAAATTCATACATAGTGAGTTTGTGTTCATGCATGAAATAGTGAGGACGTTCACTGGCAATCTTTGTGATTCTTTGCCAAGGACGTATATTCCAAAGATCTTACTTTTCAGAATTTGTCAAAAAATTTCCAATACCTGCCTTCTCTCATATATTACAAACTTCATCTGGACCTCCAAAAGTTCAGAAAAACTCCAATACTTACCTTCTCTCCCTATCCTCCCTAGCTACTCACGATGTACCTCGAATATAATATAGGGATTCCAGAAGATGAAAAAAGGGTTCGGTTTGGAAATGAAAACTATATTTCGTCATGCACTGAAAGAACGGTTTGGTTATGATAAATAAATATGATTAACTGTTACCAAATCCGTTATTGAAATATGGCTTATTAAACGTTTGTTTGAGAAAAACAAATTATTTGTTCACACCCCCATGAATAAGCCTCGTGCATGGTTAATTTATGATTATTTCATGATAATAGTCCTTTATTATCTGAGGATATATATTTCTTCACCCACACCAAACGATATTCATTATTTTAAAATCTTTGTTTTTAGTAACCAAATATTCATTAATAAGTAGGTTCAGCATAAAAAGAAACATTTTATTGATAATAAATAAATATTATGTTCGCTGATATAATTCAATGTCTTCATTTCAGAAAAATTGCTAGTTGTTTTATTAAATTTCCTGATGTATTACCATGCACCAGTCGTGGATCACCATAAGGGAATGTTTTTAAGCCTTATATCAATAACAAATTTAGTAACAGTTAACGAATATTATTTATCTAAGTATATAATCAAACTATTCGATCAGGGCTGATGGTTGCGTATGAACCTATTACCTTATAACTCATCAGCCCTCAGCTATGATGGCGTACTCACGTTTCAATGTTCATAATAATATTATAGTACTCCCCTTCAAATTTATGTAATACGAATGATATCAGAAAATACTCATGCATACTATACATATAGGCATTCGCACCTACTTACGTTCAAAATGTTCCAATATTGATAGATTAGCTCCACATGCACCACTGTTTTTCTGAGAACATACTAAATGTTGTATGCTGATGATGCACTGATAGTCGTCCGCCATTTTTTTCATATGTGATGTTGTACCTACATGAAATTATCCCAAGAAGCTGATTGTAGACGTAAATACATATGTCCAAATGTAAACAAACCCGCACTGTCATATAAGGGATTGAACTAATATAACCATCACACTTCATAATTTTCGCGTTGGTCGAAATCCAATGGAAATCAGCAACGATATCAAGAAGATGCTCACGCGATAAAAGATGGAATCTAAACTGAAATGATGGTCAATGCGCATGACAGTTTTTTAATTATGAACAAACGAAGAATATAATGAAATATCCATTGTTATCCTTTATATTACGTATATTTATAATAAACAATTTTATCATAATCAATAAACACATATCGGCGTACTAGATGAATTGTTAATTATTAAATGATGCTGTTGACAATGAACAAATGTGACACTAATAAATCATTTATTGGTAATAAATAATGCTTAGAAACAGGTACGATTTTGGTGAATAAGACTTTTTAATTATGAATATGGCTAATTGATTATGAACAAATTTGACGTTAACAAATATTTGATAATTATTACTGAGATTTTTCTTTCGGTGTGTCAATATTGTCAATATACAATTCACTGAACAAAGGTACGATGATTTTGAAAATATAGCGATTTTACAACAACTTGAACCCCCTGTATCATGGACATGTTCATGTTTGATCATATGTTCATCAATTTAACATTTGGCCGTATTTGACTTTAAATACAAAGCTATAACACAACATAGGGCGCATTCGCCATTACCTATGAAATATTTTTTGTAGAAATTGGCGAAGGTGCAATAATATCGAAATGTTATATTCTCCAAGCGACATAGAAAGTGGCTTTTCTCTGACACTTGAATATCGCAGGAAAAATTTGTTGCTATATGCAACGTTCCAAGTGATTTGAATGAAATTGTTAATAAAAATTGACACTGACATTGGGTGAACACAAAATGATGGAGTTTTCACTTAAATTCTCCAAGCAGAATTATGTGAAATTAATTCTGCTGCGTGGTAGAGACCAATTCTGCGTAAGATGTGAAATTCAATTTGACAATGAGGTATAACTCTTTTTCCAATCCAATCCAATCAAATGTCTTTATAGTTTCAAATTCAAATAAAACTTGAAAAAAATTCCGATGAGTTTAGTTAAATATGGCGCACTATTTTTTACAAAAGGAGTTGATTTTACTTTTTAGTAATTAAGGTTTATAACTAAAATTTCAGGACATCAATTCGTTCGCAACCATAACATCTGACATGTCTTTGAAGCTCAAAAAAACATATTTTCGTTGATTTTGTCAAATATGGCACTATATATTTCCACAATAAAAGTGTATTCTACTTGTAGTAACTTAGATGTATGTAACTAAAATTTCAGGAACATTGAAAACATTAATTTGTTTTCAACCATAACATCTGATAAAACATGTCTACATAGTTTCGAATAAAACTGAGTGACTTTTGCTAATAGATATATAAGATATAAGGCTCTTTTTTTTTTCGACTGAATAATTGTCAGTTATTGATTCCATATTCCGTATTCCCTAGTCCAAATAGACATTTCATTCAAAAGGGCATATTCCGCAGTTCCTCTGCCAATGAAATAGGCTGCCTTCAAATTTGTTTTTTCTTTATTTCACATGAAATTAAGAATATAATAATCTCACTATTCGAATGTAAAAAATTAATCGATTGGCAAATGATATATATGTGGTATATTTCGATTCGACCAAAGGATGTACAAAGGTAGTCCAATGGAATGTCCCTGAATGGATGTCCATTGTAGTAGTGGTTAATGGTTATCCATTGTATTTCCATTCAGTGACCATGTCCATAAGAACCAAGCATGGACATCATATGAATATCCATAGGATATCCTGTGTTCACTGGGTATAAGCAACGTAATCAAAAAGGAGCCTTCGAATTAGTTTATAAATAATAAATTTTTGAAATTTTCAATGAAAAAATTACACAACATTGGTTTTATAACATTTGGAGAAAAATTTATATACTTCACACGGCAGAAAATGTAGATTGACTGCCTTGTCTAAATTCCTATTCTCGCTATGAACTATCAGTGAATCTATTACTTTGCTGCCTATAGTAAAACAAATAACTATATTCGATGCCGTATTCAGGTGATTACTGATTAAGAATGCTCATAGGGTGAACAACCGACGATTAATACTTTTTTTTTTCTCTTGGAGCACACGAAAGGACATTCCTATAATGTTCGTGGAACATCGCGCGTACCTAGGGAGGATAAGTAGAGGAGGTAGGTGTTGGAATTTATCTTGAACTTTTGGAGGTTATACGTTCTTGGGAATTCTTCCATTGGCGAAGAATTCCAAAGCATCGCCGTTCTATAGACGAACGAGTTTTGGTAGTGTTGTTACATTTTTCAATGTGAACGACGAAGGGGTGTTCTGACTATCCCTGTCGAGTTCGTCTGACTGGTAGTGCTAGTGATGAAATCATAGCAGAGATTTATGAGGAGGATTTCCCTTGAAAGTATCTTCACACAAAAAAATAATCTCTTGTATTAAGCATTTCTGCATTGGTCCAAGACAATAAGTTGTTTGTATACAGGGTGGGGCATAGTGCGTCGGAGCTCGTTTGATTGCTCGAGTTCTATGATAGCTAGAAACTCGATTTAAAAACGAATGTGAATGAGACAACAAGATCCATAACTAGAAATTATTGCCACATATACAGGAGGCACCGAAAAAAGTCGAATAGATCAGGATCACTTTCTTCGAATGGAATACCCTGTAATATTTTTGACTATATCTTGATCATTTCAAAGTTATTAATTTTTTTGTCGAAATAATGTGATCTGCAGATGCATATACTGAAAAAATCACTGTAGTCACAATTATGGAATTCAAGAGAGAATAATAATAATATCATTTGATGGAAAGATGCGTGATATTTCTGTAGAATTTTCATGCCCTAAAATTATACAGGGTGGCTAAAAATGATTTTTCAATTCAGAACACCCTATATATTTTCCGGCCATTTTGTATAAAATCGAAACACGTACATCTTTCATCTCAACATCCATATTGAGAATCGTAACCATTTTTCAAATATTGAACTTCTAAAATTATTGAAACATGAAAAGTCCAATTAATAATTTATCAAACTTGTTTTTTATTGAGAAGGTCATTTGCTTATTTCAGGAAAATCATAATTTTGAGGTATGAAATCCATTCACCAAGTGGAAAACAATAATATTCTTGATTTGCAACTAAGCATAACTATTATTAGCGTGTGGTGGTCGAATTAGAATAACCCCACGGTAAGTCCTGCCTGTCGTAGAAGGCGACTAAAAGGATGCCAATAGGTGGAAGATGGTTAACGCCATCGCCCGGTGCGATACCACCACATCAACCATAGGCACTGTGAAATGGGTATACTTACCCGTGTTTCAGTAGCTGGTTGATGTTCCGGCCAACCCAACCCAACCCAATTTCCTTTTCCTTCCACGCCAACCTCCCTTCTTTATACAGAATACGCGATGATGAGTTCTCCTCGAGTGAAAAGAAAAATACCTCTCCATTCGGATTTCCGGGCGAGAGGTGCTAGAGGGGGTTCACCATCGGCTCAAAAAATCCTCAAGATAGACCTATGCAACATCCGAGGTCTAAGTAAGAACATCAACGATGTCCATCGACACCTTCAAATTGAAAAGCCAGACATATTGGCTCTTACTGAGACACAGGTCAATTCATCCACCAATACGACCTATCTGCTCTGTCCTGGGTACGAACTCCACACACGTTTCAGATTCGAGGGAGGTCTCTGCCTCTATACTCTAAAACGAATCTCTCATGTCAACGAGAAAAAACTTTGGAACCAAATAAGTTTGATGTCATGTGGTTCAAACTCGATAGCCAGAAACAGACCAAATACCTTTGTTGTCTCTACTTATCACCAAATGATCCATCCTATGAAGAGCTCTTCGAATTCTTGTCTCTGAAGCTTGACCAAATTCAACAGAACCATCCAGCAGCAGAAATCATCATCATGGGCGATTTCAATGTACACAACACTGCTTGGCTCGTACACTCTAACAGAACGGATGAAGCTGGGCGACAAGCCGAAGCTGTCGCCATCACTCACGGCTTAGAGCAGCTTATCAAAGAACCCACACGAATTCCAGATGCCAATAACCATTCAGCTAACATACTTGACTTATTCCTCACTAATAATCCAGCACCCTACACCATAGATGTACGAGCTCCACTTGGCAATTCTGACCACACACTCATCTCCACAACCTGCCCATTTTCCATTCCATCAACTGCTCCGGCACCCCCACGTCTTATATGGCATTACAATTCAGGAGATTGGGACGGTCTCCGCATGTTTTTCTCCGAGTTTCCTTGGCATAGAGTATGCTTTGACTCTGAGGACCCTTCACAGTGTGCTGCGGAAATATCCGAGATTTTTCGAAAAGATCATCACCTTCGAAACCCTGGTTCAACAAAAACTGTTCTAGAACTGTTGCCTTGAAACAAACAGCCTACCATCGCTGGCGCAAAAACCCTAACCTCGCGACTAGAGCAGAATACGTTGATGCCAGGAATAACTGCAGCCAAACAATAGATGCTTCGAAAGAAACATACAATGCCAAGTTAAGATCGAAACTCATAGATTGTCCCAATGGCCCCCGTTCGTTTTGGTCCCTTGCTAAAGCGGTCGGAAGAAATTTCACTAATAGTTCATTTCCACCACTGTCCAAATCCGACGGCACTAGCAACAACATCGCAGCAAACTCTACTTTAGATTCCCAAGGAAAACTGCCGCCAGACATTCCACCCGTTGAGAGTCGAATGCCCGAAATCGTTTTCCGTCAACGCACTATCAGACGAATTTTGCTTGGCCTCAAAACGAATAAGGCTAAAGGTCCTGATGGAATTCCACCCATTATCCTCAAAAAATGTGCACCAGAATTAACACCGATTCTCTGCAAGTTGTTTACCATCTCGTACAGGTCGGGTATTTTTCCATCATGCTAGAGTCCAACCAATCCCCTAAAAAGGGAACAAGAACCTGCCCAACAACTACAGGCCCATTGCCCTGTTATCAGTAATCTCCAAAGTAATGGAGAAAGCCATCAATATTGAGCTTATCAAATATCTGGAGAGCTCAGGAATCATCAATGATAGACAATACGGCTTTCGCCACCGAAGATCTACTGGAGATCTACTTGCCTACGTCACCCATTTATGGCAATCTTCAATAGAAAAACACGGGAAATCTCTAGCTGTCGCGTTGGACATATCGAAAGCATTCGACCGTGTTTGGCACGAAGGACTCCTCCACAAACTACCATGATACGGCTTACCACCTCACCTATGCCATCTCTTATCGAGTTTTCTTTCAGGCAGATCGCTTCACGTGGTGGTGGACGGTGTATCGTCTGATACCATTGGCATCAATTCCGGCGTTCCACAAGGATCAATTTTGGCACCAACATTATTCCTGCTTCATATCAATGATCTGTTGGGAGTAACAACTTGCCCCATCCACAGCTTTGCAGATGATAGTACCCTCCATACTGCGTTCTCTTCCAGAATTCCCATTTCTCTCCAGGAAACTAAGAACTCACGGCGCAGGCAGGTCAATGCTGTCAATGAAGATCTTGCTGAAATCACAGCCTGGGGAACGAACAACCTAGTTGAATTCAACGCCACCAAAACTCAAGCCTGCATTTTCTCTAGAAAAGCCGGAACTCAGTATGCCCGATATCGTAATGTCTGGCTCCACCATCCCCACCAAGCCCACCATATCTATGCTCGGTATTTCCATCAGCAACACTCTTTCATGGGATAATCATGTCAGATCCATCGCAAAAGCTGCTTCACAAAAACTCGGATTCTTGTTCCGTGCGAAAAGCTACTTTACACCTCAACAGCTTCTCATGATCTACAAAGCGCAGATACGGCCTGTTCTAGAATACTGTTCCCACATATGGGGTTCAGCACCAAAACATACGCTGATGCTCTTAGATTCCATCCAGAGAAGAGCCATTCGCCTGGTGGGTGACGCCACACTCACTCACTCTTTGACATCATTGGAACACCGTAGAAAGATCGGCGACCTTCCACTTTTCTATCGATACTTCCACGGGAAATTTTCTTCGGAAATCTCTGCAATCATCCCTTCACTAGCAATACCAATCAGACGAACAAGGCAAGCCCAGTCAGCACATCCTTTCGTTGTCAACCTCGAAAGATGTCGAACAGCACTTTATCAAGACTCCTTCATCCATAGAACGGCTAGGCTCTGGAATTCATTGCCTGTGGAAGTATTCCCAACAACATATAATCTCCAAAAATTCAAAAAAAATTCCAATACCTACCTCCTGTCCCTATCCTCCCTAGGAACGCACGATGTTCTTTGAACATTATAGGAATTCCCTTTCGTGCGCTCCAATCGATAAAAAAAAAATTATTCTCTTTCATTTCAAAATTACCAATTTTTTTTCAGTCAAAATTCCGCCAATTTTCAATAAAGACATTAATATTTTCAATCTGATGAGTTCTTCATAATGAATAGTCAGTTCAATCTCTCCAGTAGGACTATTTTTTGTATCAAAATATTGATTGCCTAATCAACAATAGAATAATGTTGTTGATTCAAAACTGTAAATGATTCCTAATGAGATAACTGAAAGTCCACAGAATATTCGTCAAGAAATATATTTTAGTTTGAATAATTAAGAGAACAAACTCAAAGACTCACTCCAAGTAAATTTTAATAAAAATACGTGCTACATGTTTCGACTCCTAGGAGTCATCATCAGGCTAAAATACAAAAAACTTATGAATAAAAGAAGTTTCATCACTATTGGAAAATTGGTGACATAGGTAGGAGAAACACCATTGACTCACATTGTAGATACCTCGCAAAATTCCCCAGTTTGTATCCGCGGCGAGCTTTCGGATTTGTTACAGAATAACCTAGATCAAACATGAAAGGAGTTATTATTTAATTTCATCATATCAACGATTTGTTGGAAGCAACTTCATGTCCAGTACACAGCTTCGCGGATGATAGTATCCTCCATACCGCCTTCTCTTTCAGGGCTCCAATACCAGCCAGGCAAATCAGAAACGAACGACGAAGAAATGTTGATAACATAAATATGGACTTGGCAACAATTCTCGAATGGGGATCCAATAACTTGGTAGATTACAATGCAAACAAAACACAAGAATGCCTTTACCTCTAGAAAAGGCGATCTCACTGTGTCCAACATAAGCTTGTCAGGAGTAACCATATCTTTGAAGACATCCATTTTGATGCTTGGTATTAATATCAGCAATAACCTATCTTGGGAAAATCACGTGAGATCAGTTGCTAAAAGTGCATCCCAAAAACTTGGTTTTCTGTTTCTGGCCAGGACCTATTTCACTTCCAGTCAGCTGCTTATGATCTATAAGGCACATATTCGACCTGTCCTGGAATACTGTTCCCATATTTGGAGTGCAGCACCCAAAGATTACCTGAAAGTGTTGAATTCTGTCCATAAAGAGGGCGATTCGTCTCGTGGGTGATGCCTCGCTCACAAACTCACTCACTTCTCTGGAACACCGTAGAAGACTTGGCGATCTGGCTCTATTTTATAGTTATTTTCATGGACGATGCTCTTCTGGGATATCAACAATTATTGTTGGCCGTCCCCGCGAGATTAACCCGTCGAGTTGAGGCTTCGCATCCCTTCGTGGTCACTTTGGAGACCTGCAGAACATTTCTTTCCAAAGACTCGTTCATCCAACGAACAACGAGGCTCTGGAAGACATTGCCAAGGGAGGTGTTTCCCGAAGCATATAATCTCCAAAAATTCAAGAAGAACACCAATTCCTACTTCATGTGCCTTGGTTCTCACGATGTTTTTCTGAACATTACAGGATATCCCTTTTCGTGGGAACCAGAACATAAAAAAATGTATGGATGCTTTTCTTCAAAAAGTTTTGTTCACACTCCGACAACAAAAGCCACCACATACAAATGCTGAATATAATTGGATTATAATTACGAAACTCATCTGCCATTTTGAAGCCGCCATCTTGAATTTATCGATTTTGATGGAAGCATCATTACTTCCAACCCATCAGAAATTCCCTAGGTACCAATTTTGAATAGAATCAGATCATAATTACAAAAACTCATCCGCTAATTTGGAGCCGCCATTTGTTTTTTTCTCTAAGAAAAATTCCATGATGCATTGTCACCTGAAATATGTACACCTGCCAAATTTCAAATCAATCTACACACACACACACACACACACAGACATACAGACACCAGGACAGGTGAAACTGAATAAAATAATGTAAAAAATAGAGCCTTGTATCGAGATTTATAATACTTCATTAACAAGGTGAAACCACTAGCTGTTGTACAATTTGGAAATTTCCAAGGAGTTAACAGGTGGTTGAAATAATTCACTCAAAAAAATTATTCAAAAATGAAAATCGATGTGTCCAAGGATTTTTGAAAATATATTTTCGTTATGGAGATACGGATTTTATTTGATTTCATTTCATTTCATCATAAATTTCCACAATGTATGTATGTTTATGCTAAACTACTAATATGAACATTCAGTTCCCTACATCTGATGGTAAATTTTCACGCTTTTGTTTCCTTTTTTGGGAATTGACTAGACTCTAGTAGCTATTTTCCAGCCATGTGGAAAAATACCCGACTCATACGAGATAGTGAAAAACTTGCAGAGAATCGATGTCAATTATTCTGGTGCACACTTTTCGGGAGAAATGGAAGAATTCCATCCGGACCTTTAGCTTCAATCATTAGATTAGGTATTTTCGCAATAACCTCTCTTACTTACAAAGATAATTTTCTAAACTCTCAAAGTTGTTTTCATATTTGAATAGTTGTAGATGAAGTTTAGTATTCTACTCGTGCACAATGGCTCTTACTCACTAAGATCATTTCAGAACTCGCCTGCGGCTCGAAGTGCAACTCTCATCTTCATGGGTAATATTAATCATTTTGCGCTCGTTGAATAGTATACTGTAAGTGATATCGACCAGGTGATGTTGGTGATGAAAATATTCAATGCTCTTTCTTCACCATAGTTTTTGTTTGATACGTATCCTTTTTGGTTCACAGGATCGTTCGCAGAATTTTTATATACATAAAAATTGGAACAGCATGATGTAGATTGGATTGACTGGAGACTCGAGATGAAACAATGTTCACAAGGACAATATAATTTTGGAAGAGGAAGGGAAGTGAGTATTAGTTCTCTATAACTGCTGCTATCTATTTACCATCAACTGAATTGGAATATGGATGCAGTAAAAACAGGTACAAAACATTGTATTCATTCTATCTTCGCATATATTCAATTCAAATCGTGGTTGAGTATAAGCAGTTGTTATAATATTCTGGCCATTTCTAATAACCTTTCAATTATGAAAAACTTGGTGGTATAGAAATATTCAATAACTGTATAATATCAGTGTAGGTCCTACTTACCACAAAATTCGGATCTAAGGGAATTTAGAATTACAGGATGAAAATATCAAGCTGTCTACTAATTTCCCATGTTCACTATCACACGATCTCGACATTTGTTATCACTAATAACATCCCATGAGAAAATTTCAGAAAAACCACTTCCATCCTGCTAGTTGATATTCGATAAGGCTATAGAAGGCTCACTATCGTTATTATTTCTGCAATGATAGTAACAAATCAAGCCCGTGAAGAATTTAGTGCATAATAATGAACATTATTGATTTGATGAGCTTCCTAGGAAAGTCCGGTAAAAACCTACAATGATTGAAAATTATCGAGAAATAGTTCACAGTCAACATTTTGACGAAGACTATACTTATAGTTACCTCATTTGATAAGCTAATACGATGAATTAACCTACCTACACTTGCCAAACTTCTAAAATAAGGTGAATAATATGTCCAGGCTTACTACCATGAACAGTGAGAAAAATATCAGGATTTTGAGTCTACTGGTTTCTGTTGATTGCAAATCATTGAGTACATCATGCCCTCATTGTCTATACATTGTGAAGTCGAATTAATATACCGGGTGACACCGGAGACATGTAGCAGCCTGTAGGCGGTGTACCTACAAAAAAAGTTTACTGGTTTGACAGTTAATCGATTGCATCAATAATTTTTCTTCTTCATTTGTGTGTTGATTGAAATTGCATATGCAATTTTAATCAACACACAAATGAAGAAAAAAAATTATCGATGCAATCGATTAACTGTCAAACACATAAAACATTTTGTGTGGGTACACCGCCTACTAAGTGAAATAATTATGAAAAAATAGACTGATAGCCCTGTGGATCATCGTATAAGAGGAACAATTTTAGTTTCATTATTCCAAATGGGAAGATCATGTGATAGGTACATGGCGAAAATAAAAGACAGATCTGATAGTTTCTGTACGAGTAGCTGAATTCGAAAAAATATGTTCCTATCTTAGATTCCTCAATATCATGAGTTATTTTCGAAGTTTTTCATCTCGACTCAAACAAGCTATTGACAACCTGCAGACATTGATCAGAATATCAAAACATTTTGAATAATATCGGTTTACTAATGATATTTAAATTTCAAAGCCTACCAAGTGTCTATATATCATCGAATTCATGTCACAGCCAACTTATTATTTTTTTAACAGCGAATTAAGAAATAAATGGCATGTGATACATGGTTCGATAGAGAATTTCAAGGCGAAGAAGATAGACTGAAGAAATGTACAGGGTGACATTTAAAAAAAAGTTGGGGTCACTTCCGGTCAAACAGGTGGTTGAAAAAAATTGTCGTTAAGTTCGTAAAGTGCGCTACCATTTATTATATACCCCCTGTGAATTTCAAAATTTTATCTCTTCAAATAAAAAAACTACAGGCTGCTACATGTCTCCTGTGTCACCCGGTATTATATCATTTTAGCGTATGTTGACTATTACATTTCCTTCGATTTCCTTCGTAATTTTTAATGTTCATGTCTAATGTTCTACCTGGTTTGACCAATATATCAAATTTATTGAATAGCACGAAAACCACACTTTTATATTATACCTATATACTCCTGATTTCACGAGTTTGTCTTCATAATTTTTGGAGAGTACTTATATTCTATAAATGAATGATTTTCTTGTCAAATATTCTTCAAATAACTTTATGAATTCCTCGGAGGACTTTCTTCAAAGATGGAGCTGTGAGGTCATGATACTCATGATTCGATTATAATTCTGACGGGTAGGTACGTATTGAATAAAAATTTCGGAAACCTATTAACATACTACCTACCTCCTTGAAGAGCAGGACATATTTATTACATACTTCAGGTATTCATCGAATGAACGCGACGAATTGTCCAATAAATTGCCTAAACACCATCATCAGGAATACTAAAATAAGCCAAAAGCATTGAATAAAATATTGAAATCGGGCTCAGTGGCGTACCTATACCCTAAAAAAGGGTCCATCGGTTATGCTATCAAGACTAGGTGGTATTGACATATTTTGAATGCATACTCATCATACATATCCATGAAGAAAATCTAAATATTCAAGAGAATCTATATTGCAACTTTCAACTTGAACTTGATATTGTTCTACAAACATTTCAGGTACACCTTGTATATGTAATGCTACCAAGTTATAATTGATTCCTACTGTGTATATAATAATATATCAAGATATAATTTTCTCGTTGGTTGATACTTTAGGCATGAAATGTTTGGTTTGATAAAAGTGTTCTGGTAAAACAAACAAGTTATATGATAGTATCTTGGATAGCACAAATCTGAAATGTTATTGTAGTTCAATGAACTTTTGATCATTTTTTGATAATATTCGCTTAGCAATATGAATTTGTCATCATAATTTAATCCATTGAAATGGAATTTTCGACATATGATTCCAGGGGCATAAGAAAGTGAACTTTCATTATCATAAGTAATATCACGATGTTCTGAATATTCGAGATAATTCTGTCGCTTCATTGTTCACAGAAGTGTGTTGCTGAACGGCAACACAATTGAGTTAACAATGAACTATTGAATTATGAGAAGATATTCAGAACAGAGTGGTATTTTTTACTTAGCTCTGGATATTTTTTCTATATACCTTTATTTCTCTTCTCCAAACTTTCTTCAATTCAAATATTACAAATTGTCACTGACAAGCTAGTGAATTCTTCTTTCCAGCTCTCTGATAGGAAAATTCTTTAAAACGCAGTGACATTTTGGGGTGAATCATCTGATTTGTCCTTACTACACGTATATTCATATATTTATTTTATAGAAACAGACAGTATTTTACACCTTCAGTAGTTTGAATATTATCTGGCCTGTCAATTGTAGGAACTGTCAACTGTCATTTTCAAATTTTGTTGCAATCGGTGAAAATCAGAATTCCAAACAATTTTTGTTTATATCAGAATTTCTCATTAGGCGAAAGTGAAATCGAAGAGAATGGTTCACTTGCATATTTCCAAGAATCTCCTGTGAACATTGAGCTCTCATCTTGTGGGTAATTTATTCTATGCTAATGATGACAAAACACAATATTAATGTAAGGAAATATGCAAAGTTGTCTGCATTCCTGACACGCACATCAGAATATTATGGATACAGACCTGAGAAATCGAAAACTTTGACACCTTAACAAATCGAAGAGTTTTTATATACTACGTCAGATGGAATCATTAGAATCCTATTCACAAAGGTTAGTAAGCAAGCCATTTTAAAAGGATATATGTATCCTATGAACTGGATACATCTACAACCAATAAAACCTCGAATAAAACGTATACGTGTCTCGTTGATTGCATGCAGTTGCATAGTATTATGTACCTATTATGTTCTGAATTTCCATTCGCTTCGAATTATTTTGTACGTTACCAGGTATTAAGGGATTTTGTCGAAGAAAGGAATTATGAGTTCGTAGAGAGAGAGAGAGAGAAAGTATAGACACTCGTTTATTAAACACTCGCTCCGCTTTGCTGCGCTCGTGCTTAATATACTCGTTACTAAAAGGACATTTATAACACTTGTTACATAATAAACTATTGAATAACAAAAAAAATTAAAATCACCGTATCGTATATCGGACATGAGATGAAGAATGCATTGAAATGCTCCTCATCTACTGAAAAGCAACTGCTCTTCTCCACCATAATGGTTTGAAGAGAACGTTCAGATAACCAGAATAGATAAGTAGGTAATGCAAACATTTCGAAGTCGACTCACCCCTCAAGCATTCCAGCACAGACAAGCTCGAAAGCTCAACAGACATAAGGCCAAAGGAGTAGTAAAAACTTGAGGATTAGAAGTCTTCCATTTGCACATCCCAAAACTGAATACTTCATTGTTCATCTACCTTCTGTCAAATTTTCGGGAAGAAATCTCTCGTTGATTTGAAGAATTAGGACGAATCGAATATTCTGGGAATTTTTGTTAAAATGAAACGTATTGCTGTGTTCAATATAGTATTATTAGTATTCATCGAAGTGAGACCCTGTTTGATAAGTTTTTTGGACGAAAATATTTTGGACCGTTTCACCAGTTCATATTCGATTGGAATAGGTATACCGGGTGTAACAGGATGATGGTATACATCAAATCATTTTGATGAACATAATTAGGTGATAAATCAAGAAATCTCACGTTTCTGACAGGATTCGATTTTATCTAGCAATTGACCTGTGGATAGGAGAATATTCACTGCACACTTGAATGGAAAATCAAAAATGAAATTGAAATAAATATTGACAAGAAATTATGCAGAAGTCGAAAAGGTACAAAATTTGAAGGTGAAACCAGACGTGAAAAATGAAACATAATTATGCCAAAACGTGAAGTTTATCAAGTTGATGGGTCATTCCAAATTTCACCAATCTCACAAGTCACTGATCCTGTTATACACCCGGTATACATAGTTGAAACGACTAGAATGTTTATCATCAATTCAGTGCATAAATTTCGTCGTTCAAACACACTTCACTTTCTTTATTTCAAGGTGGAAATCATTGTAAGGAGTAACTTCATCAAATGCGTGCTACTTTTCGGTTAAATTGGAGTTTAATATAATAGAGAGAAATACATAAAATTTGATTAACTTGAACTTACTCTGAACGAATCATAGGTTATATTATTGTATCATAGATATGATATAGTTGTATCATTTATGTCAAAATGTTTTTCATAATTCCTTAGAGCACTATTATTTCTCAATCACCAGGCAATTTCGTGATTCCGACAGTGAACTGTGCCAAAAATAACTTTGTGACTCCATTTCTTGATATGGCATACATATATTTGTTGAAGTTAACCACAACTGATAACATTTTTACTCGGTTTTCATTCATAGTTGGCGTCGACTGCTTCTTAATGAAATGTGTGTAAATCGGTGAACACATATCTGTTACTTGTGCAACTATAATTCAACTGGAATTACTCACTCCCGATAGCAGGTCTTTTGTCGAGTGGTTTATTCAGTGAGTACCTACCTAAGTAACTGATCATTGTGGGTTAGGGGTGACTGTAACAAACACGTTTTTATTTATATTGCTTTTTTTGCAATTGAATGAATTCTCGTATATGGATTCCCCGTATTCGTTTAGGGATTATCATAACGAATTCAACCTCGGTATCATTGAACTTTTAGTGAAAATCTCTATTCAAATATGGGATACTAAGCGTCAGGAGGTCTTATTTTGGTCAGTTGATCATTATTATTAATGATTTTTGCAAATCCTCGATTTGTTCGAATTATACAACATGTAAAAGAAATTGATTACCTATATACCTTCCATTCAAAAATTTGTGGAATAAAAATTTAATTTATGCATCAAATTCTCTCAATATCTATTCACAATAGGCATTTTTGTTTCAGTATCAAGTGTGATTGAGATTTTTGAGTCAATTAATGTCCATACCAACTTGCTTACCGTATAGGTACATTGGAAGTAGAGTGAAAGCTATTGAAGAATACCATATCTGATATCAAATATTCTGATATAATAATAGGTGATCCTAGCTTGTCAGTTTGTACCATTGAATTCGTCTCATTGGAGATAAATCATTTTTTAAAGGAATTATGCCCCGTATACGAAGCTTATATAGTTAAATCATATAGTTTATGGTATGTGGAATTTAGTTTTAGCCAAACTATCCATTTCTGAGTAATCTCCTGAAACAGGTCAATTTCTGTTTCCAATTTGCCCATGTTTGTTTATACGTCCATGAATTTGCCACTTTAAAATAAAAAAAATGCATATACAAGGTGACTCACGTTTGGGTTATGACGAGCGCGATAATTTTTTCGAATAGAACACCCTATTACCAAATTTCTAGAATATCTGAATTCAAAAGTGTGTTGGGTACACATAAATAGGGTTTGTATGCAACTATACAGTGCGCTCGTTAAATTCAAATGCTCTCGTAAATAAGTAGTATGGAAACATACATTTTCATTTATACAATCTCATTAAGTGTACTGAGCAATCTCCTGCGACAAGTCGATTTTTATTTTCAATTTGCAACATTCATAAGGTGAAATCAAGCAATTCAAAATATTATATCACCATATAAGGTGTGTTATAAAAAATCCAATGACGTTATATCCCTAACACGAATTATTCGGTATGTATTAATTGATGTACTTATTGATTAATTGTAATATATACTGGGCGCAGTGGCCGAATTTGGCTGAGCGTTTTTCTCAAAAATCTGTGATTCATGGTTGTAATTGTTATCCTGGCAGCACCTTGATGCCCTAGATGTGGTTCGTATTTCACTATGAGCTGTAGGTCCCGCACAAGC
Source organism: Phaedon cochleariae (assembly GCA_918026855.4). Classification (NCBI taxonomy): domain Eukaryota; kingdom Metazoa; phylum Arthropoda; class Insecta; order Coleoptera; family Chrysomelidae; genus Phaedon; species Phaedon cochleariae. Next base: position 21,157,228 of record OU896714.1, on the reverse strand, counting down.
GTCGACTTCGGGGGAGTTGTTTTCCAACTTCGAAGTAGTGATATAAACATTTTACGAATAAAATTTTACGAAAAAAAAAGAATGCCTGAATGAACATAATATTCGACGGCTTTGGTTGAGTGGTTCCTTTAATTTTTACCGAATTCATTCACTACTTCACGAAAACACTCAATTTACACAAACCCTGTGCGAATTCATCTTTCCATGGCGATTCGAAAACTGAATCATATATAGGGTGTTATATTTGAAAAAATTGTCGCGGGCGTCATAGCTCAAACGAGCATTACCCTGTAAATTTGATTTTTCCTCTCAAGTGTTGCAAGTTGGAAATGAAAATAATTCACCCACTTCTTCACGAAAGCACTGTACACAAACCCTATTTGTGAAACATTTTTGAATTAAGATTTCCATGGAGATTTTAAAAACATTTTATAGGTTGATCCCTTTGACGCACCCGTCCTATCTCAAACGTGGATCACCCTGTAGATATTTTTTTAAGGTGGAAAATTGGAATCAAAAAACAACCAATTTCAAGATATCCTTCTGAAATGTATAGTTTGGCTGAAAATTTATTCATTCAGTACTTCGCGAGAGCAATGTTTAAATGAACTTGATTTTTTTTACTGTTTATTTAAATAAATGAACGAATCTAAATTACTAATAACGGAGAAAAGTTTCAATGCTGACATTTGCTCTTCTATTTCCTTTGTTTCCATTGAGTTATCTATAATAAACACTCTTGGTTGGTATACAGTATGTCCTCCTAATACCACAGTGGTGTAGCAAGGATTATGGTTCATATCTTCATAACCATAAAAAATTATTATTTCTTAAATCTTAAATTTTTCGATCGATCATTACATACATTTTCTTCATATTATTTATCCGATTTGAAGAGAATTACAATTCTCAATTTTATAGGATTTTTTCGTCATGTTCTTGTCTTGGATGTTCAACAGATATAATTCAATGTTCGTCGTGGCATATAGCCAGGAAAGTAGTTGTTTTCTGATAAATATTCCGAGAAATAATCAATATTTTTATCACATAGAGAATGCGAATTCTCAATGTAATCCTTTATACATATCCATTATTTCCTGATCATCTTATATCTGAGAATATTTCTTTTTGAAACTTCCATACCCAATCATAAATCATAGGGTTAACAGTCGAACGATGGAATCTTGTTATTTTTAAAGACCTCTAATCGCAGGAACGTGATTGGGTTTTCTCAATTCAGAATTTCTTTTCAGGTCCTGTATGATGAATATCAATCTGTCATACATTCAAAAAACATACTATTCCAACTTTCCCCATTTTTATGTTGAAAACGGTAGCAGATTCGTTCCCGAAACGTCAAATGAATAAATATCACTTTTAGGTTTCTAATAGTGAAATTTTAAGCGCAGTGACATTTTCTCGTAAATTATCTGATTTGTTCTCACTATACAAGTATATTGAGATAATGATAATATATTTATTCATAGAGATAAGGAAATAAAATTCAAAAAAATTGTAGAAATTAATTTTCCACCCATTTAAAATCGAAAGGGTATGTTCGCAATGTTCATAATTTCTGAATATACTCTCAGATAGAGAAGAACATGAGACAAGTAGACATTTTTGAAAAGTTTGTTCATAATTTTTAATCCAAACCAACCAGTCCGTTTCGTTTTCAGCTAATCAGATTTGGGAGATTTGTATAGGTGTTAGGTCAATTCAACTTAGTTGTTCAATTTGGAAATATTGGAAATCATATTTAATTAGTGTTCCTCATATCGAAAATCTCATTTTTGACTATCTCACTCTTAATCTCGAGAACCAATCAGAATCGACAATGGGCGTGTACACCTTAGTAGAACTTTCAACTCAAACTATGTATATAATGATCCTTCTATACATAAATGATGATTCACGACATAATTCGATCGAAAAATGAACTGGAATGTTTTATTTTTGGACATAAATAATAGTACCTTCTGAAAACGGACCCTCTTATGACGTAGAAACCTCATCTCGCCATAGTTAGAAGAAAATACCAAACGCCCGACGGAGACTGAGGCAACTGATATATTAATTCTTTCAACTGTGATCTCGCGCTAATTCACACTGTCAGAAATCATGTACCATTCATTTCTGTCTGGAATAGTCTTGTTTCAGTATTAGGGTTTTGACGTCACATCATCGCCTCGTTTTCAGAGGTCCGAAAAATTGGGGATTTCAATAATTTTTTATGAAACGTAGGAAGCTCACAGCAAGAAACGGTTTGCGGTGGTGAGCTAGTTTGGGTGAGTTCAATCGAATTATAAAGTACGATTTTTTTGTGATATAAGCCCATTTCCACGGTGTGCTCTATTACAGCAATATATTTTGTTCACTAAATTTTATTGGAATTGCTCTACCAATACAGAAGCCGAATTAACCCACACGTGACCAACCAACCTCGTTTTCAGCGGACATTTTTTTACATTTATAACGTCAATTTTGTTAGAGGCCAGAGTAATGGATGCAGTGTGCGCAACTCTCTCGAGGCGTTCGTTTATTGTCTCAATCATAAAATATTCATACGAATTCAACTCGTGATACCATTTTTCCTGTGAATATTCGTCTATTGACATACTCCAGCTTGTTTCTTCAATTTCGCTCATGGCATTGTTCCAAAACTTCTCGCCTACGGCTCGGAAGTATTGATAAACAATGTCATTCGCGAAATTATTAGGCAAAATAAGCTGTCGTGACAATCGCCGAATATTTCCGGCTCAATAGTATCACTTGTGGTATTAAATATGATGAAAAATATCAGTGACAACTTCTTCCGACGAATTCGAATTCTTATTGAACGACTATTTCAGTCACTTTCTGTTCCGTTTAACAAAAACATCATCTGTGGACTCTGCGGAAGAATTACAAGATCGCCCTGTTATTTCCTCTGATCTAGTTCTCATTGACTCTTACATGAAGTTATGTAATAATTTTGAACATCCTATCAAAACAAATGGACACATGCGTTATTTCTTTATCATATCGTGGTAGTATATGTGAAATATGAAAGATTATTTCAGAATTTGTAACTGGATTAATCTTTACCAGTAGTGAATAAATGTGTTTCATTAAGTGCAAACTAATCAGTCATTCAGTATATTCCTGAATCAACTCAGAAAACTTGTTTGCAGTGATTTATTTTTATAAAAATTTTCACTTCCTCGTATTCATACTCCATCTTGTTTCTTCAGTTTCGCTCATGGCATTGTTCCAAAACTTCTCGCCTACGGCTCGAAAGTTTAAATAAACAATGTCATTCGCGAAATTATTAGTCAAAACAAGCAGTCGTAACATTCGCCGAATATTTCTGGCAAAATACTATCAATTGTGGTATTACATATATGAAATTCCAATCACAACTTCGTTCGATGACTATAGTATATTGTGTCTTCTTAAATTATTATCAAACGACTATTTCAGTAACTTTCTGTTCCGTTTTAACAAAAAATCATCAGCGGACTTTGCGGAAGAATTCCAAGATAGCCCTGTTATTTTCTCAGATCTAGTTTTCTTTGACTGCTACATGAAGTTATGTAATAATTTTGAGGATCCTATCATAACAAATGGACACATGCGTTATTTCCTTATCATATCGTGCTAGTATATTTATAATATGAAAGATTATTTCAGAATTTGTAAGTGGATTATCCATAGCAGTAGTGTTTGCAGTAATTTATTTTTATAAAAATGTTCACTCCCTTGTATTCACATTTCCTCAATATTGTCATTTTTTATTTCAAGAGATCGATGAAATAGATATTCATGCATGATGTATATCAAGGAAGTAAAATAGGCTTTTATGGACCGTGGCGTCGCTGCCTCATTAATTCAAGTTACGCCCGAAATACATACAAAATTTTATGCACGGCCGGTATATTTGATTTTTCATTGTGAATACCTCTTCACATCTCAAGCACACGGTACACAAATGGATCTAAAAGGTGTCCCGAAATCAGTCTGCCAAACTTTTCCAGCGGCTTCTACGATCAACAATATGAAGAAAAGTTTCAATGAACATGAGTCGCAAAATTTCCCTTAGTGGGTATAGCTCCCCTGAAAAGGGGCTCCTGATATCTCTTGAATATCTCCGAAAATTATGCAATTCGGTACAAAAACTAAACTTTCTATGCCCAATACAGTGAAAATAAAATCTTTCAAAAATTTTTTTCAGGAGTGTATGATACAGGGTGGGAATACATTGAATATTGTTCAAACTGTTTTTAAGCAATCCCGGATTATGAAAATCCACAGCTCATCACAAAAAAAGATGCTTTTGTTCCGTATCGATCAGATGTATCATTTTCGAGTGGGAGATGTATCATTTTCGAATGAAATCGATTCTAAAATATTGTTATATCTCACATATTATGCATAACATAGCTAATTTTCAAATCATAGTGGCGATTAAAGAATCAACTACTGTCTTTTGACAAAACAATTTCACAGAGTCGCGTAAAATAGAAGAATGAAGATAAAAAACTACGTTTTGCATTTTCTTTCCATAGTCAGTACGATTTATCGCAATGTTATGCATAATATGTGAGATGCAACAATATTTTCAAATCAATTTTACTCGAAAGTGATACATCTTTTTTGTAAAGAGGTGAGAATAAAGTGTAAAAAGGTATGCATGCAAAAAAGTTTGAGCAATTTTTTAATGTAGTCCCTCCCTGTATCATACACCCCAAAATGAAACTCTGGATTGGTTCCATACAATATTGAATTTCATCACTTCATCACATGGCGTTTTGGAAATAGTCAAGAAAGGAGCCCCGTTTCAGGGTGCTGTAGCTCCCTTGGGAGTCATTTCTCGACTCATATTCATTGGATTTTCTTTCCTATTTTGGTCGTGGAAACCGATGGTGAAGTATGGCAGGTTAATTTCGGGACACCCTGTATGGGTGTCCCAGAATAACGTTCGTACACTTCGGGACTTGATTCTGCAGAAGAAAATGAGGAAGAATATTTCTAGAGCTAGAGAGATATTTTCCCAACAAATCAACATCACGATGAACTCCAGAATTTTAACAAGAATACCTTTTTTATATCAAAGTGTTCGGAGAATCATATTTTGGTAAAATGAATGAGATGAATCTTGAAACAAAAAAGGTATGTCGTTTTTATAACATTGGTTACGAATTCCACACCTCCCTGTATAATAAATCATGTTTTCCTTACCACGATTTGTTAGATCGAATCACTCTCAGATACCAAATTCCGTGATTCTAGGATCAATGAAAACATAGATAATTGAAGAAAACGGCATTCAAGGACCTACCTTCAAAGGGCTCTATACAGGGTGAGTCATGACTAACCAGCCATAGCCCAATGGCGGATAGAGGAGGTCAAGGTGAGTTGATATATATATATATATATATGATAAAATATGTTTTGCCTATTCGTTACAGAAATACAGGGCAAAACTCCAATGAACGATATTTCAGGAACGTCTCGATGTTATCGGCTGAAATTCACTAGCAATTTACCTCTAATGACACTCCACAAGATGACGTACTATGAATAAAAAATTCCAGATCCGGACTTGGAAAACTCATTTTCTCTTTAGATGTCAAAATTTCGACCTTCTGGATGGATTTTTCGACAACTTTTATCAGAATCAGAAAGATCAGGATAAATCCCCAGTAGCACACAATCTTGGCTGGGCATTGGCCCTATATTGGCCCAATATTGCCGATATCGGGCCAATATAGAGCCAATATCCAGCCAAGATTCGTGCTACTGGGGATACTACAAGTATGACTTTTCAATTCGTACGGCACATTTCGATCGTTTTGGTAAAAAAATATCAAACAAAATACCGATGAATTCTTCTTCGATTTCTTCCGGGCATATCACTCTCTACATTCGACTAAAAGTAATTGAATCAAATTTTTCCCTGGAAAGATTCAACAGCACACTTCAGAAAAGGTATAATTCAATAAAAAATTCAGGACCGGACTTGATTTTGGAAAATAACAATCATAATTTCCGAAAAAGATTTGTCAGAATCTTAATATTAATCAAGATTCTCAAAATGTCCTCCAATTTCTAAACATTTTCTGCATCTCTTCGGGAGACCTCTTATGGCTTGTGCTGTGAATTCTTTTGAACAATGGCATGGGGATTTTCATGTGCCCATATGTGGGAATTCCTCAAATTGGTTATACCATCGCGCGTAAACTGTGATTCCTCCTTAAATAAAATTCTCGAAACTAATCTCGGATGATTCTAAATCCACCGACAAAAATATAAACGTTGAACTTCATCGCCTTCTTCAAGCGGCTGAACTTTTTGCAGGTGATAAGGATGCATTCGCTCTTTCTTCAAAGTTCTGGATACTTTCGATTGCGAAATGCCTAACGCATGCCCTATTCTTCTCGTGCTTGTTGTTGGATTCTGCTTTCTGCTCCACCATATCGATAATATTTTGACATCGAGCACCATTTATCCCCGGTTCAAGGTTCCTACTGGTTCCAGGAAATCGTCCATGTTCCCGCGAGAATTGAAAAACCCTTGCAAAAGTGTCGCGGTTTGGTATTCTCCGGTCAGGGAATCTTCTTCGGTATTCTCTCAATGCAGCTCTTGAATTGCCATCACAAAAACCGTATACAATGCAGTGGCATTTTGAAGATATGAAATGAAATATGAAATTATAAAATCAGTAACAGTATGTATTTGAAATTATCAACAATGAACTAGATGTCATTTGACAGTTTCAACAACGAGTCAATGACATACACTACAATATCATAGCCTTCTTTTCATGTGTATTCAGAATCGATGAACTACTAAACTCACAATTTGATTTGCTGATTGGGAGAGTTCAAAAGAAATGAGATCATATTAAGTATTACTCCAAATCAAAATCCCTCCATGTAGTATAAGTTGGCACGTATATCCGATTTGAGAAAAAATCTGCTAACAAAGCAACAATTGTTCTTATTGAATACAATGTTTTCACATTATCACAAGTAGAAGTTACATTTCAATTGAAAATTGAGAAAGGATAGTTACAGCTGCAGATATAATCAGGAATAATAGGCAAATTATTGGAAAAGCCATAAGAGATCTCCCGAAAAGATGCAGAAAATGTATAGAAATTGGGGGAGGACATTTCGAGAATCTTGATTAATATTAAGATCCAGACAAATCTTTTTCGGAAATTATAATTGTTATTATCCAAAATCAAGTCCGGTCCTGGATTTTTCATTAAATTATACCTTTTCTCAGGTCTGCTGTTGAATCATTCTAGGAAAAAGTTTGATTTAATTACTTTTAGTCGAATTTAGAGAGTGATATGCCCGGACGAAATCGAAGAAAAATTTATCGGTATTTTGTTTGATATTTTTTTACCAAAACGATCGAAGTGTACCGTACGAATTGAGAAGCCATACTTGTAGTAATTTTCCTGATCTTTCTGAATCCGATCCAGAAGGTCAAAATTTTGACATCTAAAGAGAAAATGAGTTTTCCAAGTCCGGATCTGGAATTTTTTATTCATAGTACGTCATCTTGTGGAGTGTCAGTATAGGTAAGTTGCTAGTGAATTTCAGCCGATAACATCGAGACGTTCCTGAAATATCGTTCATTGAAGTTTTGCCCCGAATTCAAATAATGCCCTGTATTTCGGTAAAGAATAGTCAGAAAATATTTTTTTACATATATATCAACTCACCTTGACCTCCGCTATCCGCCATTAGGCTATGGCTGGTTAGTCATGACTCACCCTGTATAGCGCCCCTTTACCATATATTATTCAAGCAATAAAAAAATCCTCAGTAATCTGATCTGATTTCTCCCGCCTAGTAGCAATCGATGGTATCAATAATCATCTGGATAGTGACATTGACAATTGAGAGTACACACGTTCTACCCCTTTTATACAACATCATGGTTGCAGGAATATCATTGATGTAATCAACATTACCACGGTATTTATGTCAATTTTTCGAAATATAAGTAGACTATGATTTGCTGTCAATTTATGACATCACAGATAATTTATGTTGTGTTCGATCATCTAATTTTGCATCTCAGAAATATCAAGAGAACTGTAATATTGAACAATGAACTATCACAACTGAAACATAGATGTTCTAAATTATACAGGAATGCTTATCACGAGTTACCTATATGCTGGGCGATAAAGTAGTCCGCGGGTGCTAAAGTATCACTTCACGCCCGCAAAACCAGGCGGTGAAGTGCTACTTTACGCCTGGTCGTGCATAAACTTCATTGTTCCACTTGGTTCAGTTATATCAATGAATGTGTCAATAGATGGATGAGAATTCGACAACATTTTCAGGATAACAATTTCTTCTTTGATGTATTTATTGTTATGTTCTAGGTCCCCTTCAATCTTCCAAGAGTGTGTCTACCAGTGGTATTCCAGTGACACAGATCTGCAATGAAATCCACCAAGTCGTGACTTCATCCTAGAGACGAAACTGGTTTTCACAGTGATTTGACAGATGTATTCGATTCTGAGATCATTGTGAAAGCTGATTTTGTTCATTATTCAACGATCCTGCTGATTCCGTTATCAACAATCATGAAGAGATTCGGGTATATGGTACATATGAACCATCTGAGGCGATCCATCTTACAGTGGAGTGAAGGCAATAGGACAAGACGAAATTCCAGTCTACTCCACCGAAGCTATACTTTATTGAAATCAAATTACGGGATATGTGATCGTGATCGTGTGTTGTATTTCATGGCAGCGATTGGAATGACAAATTCATGTATATTGGAATTTATAATAGAATTCATCGAAGAAGTTCCTTCCAAGATCCGTCATTTATTTCATTGTAAGTACAGGATGTCAGCTAGAAGAAGGTCACTCTAATTACCATATGTCTCTTGAACAGAATGAATAAGACAAAATGAGCACTACGCCACCTGGTGATATACGGAGTAACTGAAAATCTTGACATGGTTCTTCCATTTTGCTTTGTGTTTATGTGGTGTTTCAGTGCCATATTCATACTCACTTACGCCGGGAGATAACTATTATACGATGCCGCCGAGATCGGAAACCAAGCTTATGCGAAGGATTTCATCATTAATAATTCCTTGATGGAATGCATTTTCTGAATTTCAGATTTTATGCATAATTTCAAGGCAATTAATTGTTCATAGTGATCAACCGACACATCTTCACTGTATTCAGTCAGCAGACAGTTTTCCGGTTGAAACACTTCTAACGTATCACTCAGGTCACAGAGGCTCTGAAATCTTTAGTTCAGTTTGAGGAACTAATATATCGGAATAGCAATAGTACATAATTATATCGAAGACTGGAACCTATGGACCTATCCCATTTAGCCCACTGTATAGTTTAGTATTAAAGCATGTGAACTCAAGCATGAATAACATTAACTTGGCGGTTATTGTCTATTCACGGTTGAGTGGACATAAATACTTAGTTTATAAGTACCCCATTAGGATAGAGCATTTAGTTTTAATCTTCTCCTGAAGATGCTTACATAGTTAGAGAAACACGTGTCGAGGTGTAAAAAATCGGTTTGGTTTGTGGTATAACAGTGTGTAGAGCAATAGTACATCCTCAGATAAAATATGAACATGGAAAAATGGATATAAAGTGTGTAAAAGCCAAATGGAATAAATTAATTATTTCGGTTACTCTACATATTTATGAAAAAATCCCGAAACACGTCAAATGTAACTTGTAAATTGACATTTGCCAACGTGAAAATGCGACCCCTACCTTCACCCCCTTCGAATGACAGGTACAACCCCCAATTTTTCAAATGGGAAGTATAGGCTTGTGATATATCGTTTGAAAGGTCTCTCCGTTCTCTCTTCAAAAATGTTATCGCTTTCAAGTTTATTGCAACAATTAAGATAGGAGAAATCAAAATCATGTGGTTACCGAAATTCGCTATACAATACAATCAAAATCGAAAATGTAATGCACAACGTAATGAAATGTAAAACAGTGAAATGAAATATGAATGTTAATGAAGTAGATGTTCAAAATGTTTACCGCGAACGTCTTGGCAACATCCTAACATTATTCAACATTCTTTAACATATCAGGCGTCGTCGACCTAATCGCCAGCGTTATTCGTTCTTTTAAGTCATATAAATTAAAAGGTTTCGTTTTGTACCCAATGGTCTTCACATATCCCCATAAAAAGAAATCTAATAAAGTACGATCAGGTGATCGCGGTGGCCATTCAATCGATCCTCGCCTCCCTATCCACCGATTGGAAAATATTGTATCGAGGAACTGCCTGACATTTGATTGGTATAATGTAGTAATCCTATTCACGGGAACTTCAGGGTTGCCTGGATCAGGATATAAATTTACCAAAGTAGGAAGGACATCATTTTGAAGTAGTGAGTAGAAGGACCAATGATATGGTTTTCAATAATCCCTGCCCACACATTAATCTTTTGAGGGTATTGCGTGTGCTCTTCTCTCATCCAGTGAGGATTTTCCGTTGACCAGTAGCTGCCGCTAGCATGACCGTGAAGTGACAAAGTACACTCATCAGAAAACATAACGTTTTCTAATTGGAAAATATTGTTATCCAACATCTCCATCATTCGCTCACAAAAATATGTTCTTCTATCAAAATCGTCTTCCATGAGCTCCTGAGTTGGTATCATTTTGTAGGGATGCATTTTATTTTCTTTTAATATGTTTACTATCGATGTATGGCTAACATGGAATGTAGTTGGTGCCTGACTACTCGATGTATGTGGGTTTTCCTCAAATTCAAGTATCACATCTAATTTGATTCCATCACTCAGTGCATGGCAGCTTGTTTTTTCATCTGCCTTACATGACCAAACTCGCGAAACTGCTTCTCTATTTTACTTATTGGTCCTTGGGATATAGGCGGTACATCAGGAAATTTTCCCATGAAATAGGCGAGTTGCTTCCTGTTGTGTTCGGGTTTTATCTCCGTAACCAATCATTCGTAAAATTATTATTTAATGCATTTCCGTTTATCTAACCATTTTTCAGAATTGGAGTGAACGAATTTCAAACTTATAATACTGACAACTTATGTGCAAAAATTTGCTTAGGCGTTTGAAACAAACTAACGTTGCCTCGGAGACTCTTTCGACTATTCTTACTGGATACCATCTGAAAAGCACATTGCTATGGTTTTTGCTTACTTTCTCATTATCAAGACCTAAACGAAAAATACGTATTGAGTATATTGTACTAAGTTTTGATTGTATTGTAGCGAATTTCAGTAACCACATAATTTTATTTTATTCTTTACTTGTTGCAATAAACTTGAAAGCGATGACATTTTTGAAGAGTGAACGAAGAGACCTTTCGAACGATATATTACAAGCATATACTCCCCATTTGAAAAATTGGGGGTTGTAGCTGTCATTCGAAGAGGGTTGAAGGTAGGGGTTGCATTTTCACGTTGGCGAATGTCAATATATTATATCACATTTGACGTGTTCCGATATTTTTTATAAATATGTAAAGTAACCGATATAATGAATTTATTCCATTTGGCTTTCACACACTGTATATACTGATATATTAGGAAATGAAGTTCGTATGAACATGTGTCCTGACTTACTTCGTTTTCGAGATACAGGGTATTGATATTTCCATGACAGATCGTGTTTTAATTCATTACTCAATTGTCTTTTCATCAATTTCAATAAAACTTTGTGGTTTTGGTAATAGTGAGATGGTAATAGTAAGATGGAGCTTCTTCTGGTGCAATTAGATTCGAAATAATATCTCCAGTGGCGTCACGGCGTTATTTAGATACATCCTGTATATAGAGAAATACATCGAGAATTCGCATCCTCTATGTGATGAAAATAGCAATTCTTTTTGAATTAAATTTGTTGAACACCCAAAAGAAGAGCATGAGAAATAGAAATCCTCTGAAATTGAGAATTGAAATTCTCTCACAAATCGGATAAATAAAATTATGTATTATGATATAAAAACATAGCTTACCAATATGTTCAGTATTGAAATGAAATTTGAAATTGATAGGATATAAGTAAACTTGAATAAAGTATGATCTTGATGGAAAGTTCAAAGCTCATAAAGTTATATAGTTTGACATGCAATTTTTAATGACAATATGTCATTTGAATAAATAAAAAGTGAATAGTAGCCACCAGTAGACTGTCAAATGTATTACATTTCTCGAAAATTAATGAAAAGGTTTATACAGGGTTGGGCAAAAATATGGAACCAGGTGAATATCTCGGTAACCGTTTGTTAGATTTTTTTGAATATATGTTCAGGGTGATTTCAAAACGTGGTGGATTTGGAAATGTTATCGTCGATGTTGACCTTTTCAGTCATTCCGGAATTATTATCAACTTCCTCATTTTGAGTAGAACACCCTGTTTTTTATTGAATTTTCAGATTTTTCCTGAAAATTCACCACGTTTGAAATCAGCCTGTATAAATATTCAAAGAAATCTAACAAACGGTTACCGAGATATTCACCTGGTTCCATACTTTTGACCAACCCTGTATAATGCAATTTAACGCAGTTTTTCATTTTTCAATCATGACAAATAAGCGAGGCCTGGATATACGATATATTTATGAACACATAAAAATGGATATATATATATAAAAAGAAATACATTGAGAATTCGCATTTTCCATGTGATGAAGATATCAATTCTTTCTCGGTTTATTCAACAGGAAACAACTACTTTCCTGGCTATTTACCACTTAGAACATTGGATTATATCTATTGAATATCCATCCATAAAGAGAGCATAAAATGAAAATCCTCTGAAATTGAGAATGGGCGTGTACACCTTAGTAGAACTTTTAACTCAAACCATGTTTATAATGATCCTTTTATACATAAATAATGATTGACGACATCATTCGATCGAAAAATTAACTGGAATGTTTTATTTTTGGACATAAATGATAGTACCTTCTGAAAACGGAGACCCTCTCATGACGTAGAAACCCCATCTCGCCATATATATATATAAACCATATATATCTACTACTGATATATGAATCATAGCTCTCCTCAAAGCGGGACCCATTTCTGTCTCTATAGGTAATGAAATCGACCAATAGGCGTTGACACCGACGTAGGGAAAAAATAATAGGAAATTTGTCAAACCAATATGGCTGTTTCCATCCTTCACTTTTCGTTCTCATAGATTCAAAGAGTACCTCTCATTTTGGTCCCATTTTTGTTGAGATATCGTATAGGCGATGCGCCATATATAGAAATAGTAGATATATGGTTGAAACTGACACTCTCCTGACACTTATTACTGTTGCCATATCATCCAAACAAAATATCCGAGAAATCGAAATCGATATTGAAATATCTTTTGATATCCACTACCACTACTGCAGAAAAATATATTCGAGTTGTCGATTGTAGGTTGAATCATTGGAGTATAAACAATCTCTAGACAACGAAATGTCTCAATCTCAAAACCATTTGCACCATTACAATTTCACAATAATCCAATATATTTCATAAACATAGCAACATTGCTTTGTTGACCCGCTTCACATGGAGCTGCAAAAAGTCAATCTAGGTTAGAATTGATTTGTCAGAAATCATGTATCATTCATCTCTGTCTGGAATAGTCTTGTTTCAGTATTAGGGTTTTGACGTCACATCATCGCCTCGTTTTCAGAGGTCCGGAAAATCGGGGATTTCAATAATTTTTTATAAAACGTAGGGAGCTCACAGCAAGAAACGGTTTGCGGTGGTGAGCTAGTTTGGGTGAGTTCTATCGAATTATGAAATAAAATTTTTTTGTGATATAAGCCCATTGACATTATCTCTCAAATCGAATAGAGTAATATAATGTATTATGATATAAAAATAAAACTTACTAATATGTTCCGTATTGAAATGAAAATTGAAATGTATTGGAGAAGTATACTTGTATGAACTCTGATCATGATGAGCTTGGAACTTAAAAAAAGTCATTCGTTTCAGTGATATGGGAATGGGCGTGTACACCTTAGTAGAACTTTTAACTCAAACCATGTTTATAATAATTCGATCGAAAAATTAACTGGAATGTTTTATTTTCGGACATAAATAATAGTACCTTTTGAAAACGGCCCCTCCTATGACGTAGAAACCTCATCTCGCCATAGTTAAAAGAAAATACCAAACGCCTGACGGAGACTGAGGCAACTGATATATTAATTCTTTCAACTGTGATCTCGCGCTAATTCACTCTGTCAGAAATCATGTATCATTCATCTCTGTCTGGAATAGTCTTGTTTTCAGTATTAGGGTTTTGACGTCACATCATCGCCCCGTTTTCAGAAGTCCAAAAAATCGGGGATTTCAATATTTTTTTTATAAAACGTAGGGAGCTCACAGCAAGAAACGGTTTGCGGTGGTGAGCTAGTTTGGGTGACTTCTTTCATATTATGAAATCATTTTTTTGTTATATAAGCCCATTATATCTTTCACAAACAGGTTATATGACTAATAATATTGATAATTATTAATCAAATTCTTATCGTGTGTGTTCATCAGATGTAACTCAATATTCGTCGTGGCATATAGCCAGGAAAGTAATTGTTTTCTGTTGAAGAAACCTAGAAAGAACTAATATTTTCATCACATGGAGAATGCGAATTCTCAATGTATTTCTTAATGTATCCATTTTTTCGTGTTCATCAATATATCTGAGAATATTTCTCTTCAATACTTTCACCCAATCAAGGGGTTCAAACTTGAATGATGGAAACTTGTTATTTTCATAGACCTGAATCGCAGATTCGTGATTAGGTTTTCTCAATTCAGAATTTCTTTCCACGTCCTGTATGATGAATATCAATTTATCATACATCCAAAAATATGTATGATTTCTTTAGGAGCTCCCAATGGTGATTGCTCGTTCCTGTTACGACTAAGATATCCTTGAGTTCTCGCAGAAAGAAATGCTTATTCATTTTGTGTTAGACTGTTAGAGATAGATAACCTAAGGCATTCGCAATAATGGGGAATATAGTGATCATTGGCACCTCGCAGGAGTATTTCGCATTTTGATCTTGAAGATAACTACTTAGAGACATCGCGGAGAGTTCCGTCTTTCCTGGGAAAGCTTTTGGATAAATCTAGGTAGGTATTGAGTTTACTATGAAGTATTATATATATTATATATCTAGTTGATCCAACATTTCAACAAATATATATGTGAATAATTAGTTGTTTACTTCTGAATAGATGAAAAATAAATATAATGTGACGATCTGTAGTGATCCTAGAAATAATGTGTTTTTTTAATGTTTCAATACCTACATCAGTATTCGTAGAGACTGTAAATCTGATTAGTATTTCAAAATGACGAATTAGGGTGAGGAAAAAAATTTACTTTCAACTGGAGTTTATGAATTAGATTTGCAAATAACATGTAAGATTTTTTCAAATAAGTTTTCCTCTCGATTTTCCTTCACTATATACTGTAAACAATTCTTTTATGGAATTATAGTTGAAGTCGACGTCCATTATTTTTATACTCTTATCAGAAGAAGCATTTAAGTAACATGTAGACACATTCAATAATGCCACACCTAGTTGAATTTGTCCATGATACTGGTGTTCATCTTTTAAAACCACCACTTCGATAATGCTCTTGGTAGCTCCTGTAATCTATCAATCTAATGTATGTATGTATATGGTTTCTTTGCTTCTCGTCAGATGTAGTCCCATGTTATGTTCCTTGTATTTATATTTACGTAGCTCAACACTGTTGTAAGTTATTTATAGATTTGTAATAATATTTTTGTATATTAGGCTTGCATACTTAATGAATATTATTATTATTATTATTATAACCCAACCAAGGATTTGAATCTGAGGCAATCATACCAAAATCCACAACTTGAGAGGATGTTTGAGCAATGAAAGCATATTTAGCATCCCTTCATACTTGATATACTTACCATGCTTATAGTAAACTTATTACTGAAACCTTCACTATGAAAATATCTCAATATTTTGTTATTCCACTCAGATTTGGAGTAAGCATACATTAATCAAACCTTAATCTATGGAGTAATTATCTATACAATTATTCAGAATGTACCCATGAGCCTATAAATTATCGAATATATAGAGATTTTCAAATATTGCTAGATTATATCAAACTTCACCTATTACTCTATATATTCCCTTTGTTCATGTCACTCCTTAGATTGCTGACTTTTGTTGATTGATTGTTTCACTATATACATTCAAATTATTATCATTCATTATTCATTCAGTTAAATATATTGTCAAAAGCATTCAAATTTGGTTTTCCAAATTAATATAAGTCACCACAACCATATAGCTAGACAAGTAGATCATTCTTTTGTCAAAAAAATCAAATCAGGTATTGGTAAAAAATCCATCGATCACAATGGAATGATACAACTACACAATAGTTATTTATGGAACTAGTGTGTTATGTTGAAAATAAATCACGCGAGAAATATTGTAGTATAAATTCTCAAGTAACTTAGGAAACATAACACAAGAGTGGCATACAATGTTTGATCCAACAAGTGGAAGAAATCGTTTTTTTATGAGATAATAATTAATAAGTTCTCTGATCGAATCAAAGCTACCTGCGTCTCAGTACCCTATATATAAATGTCAGAATTACTTGACAGTGACTTTTTCACGTTTTGGTTAAAGTAGGTTGTTCATTAGGTTGCCACGGCATGATACATTGTTAGCAAATGTTCAGATAAATTTTGACACTTGTCATTTTTTAACATGGTATTCACAACTGAAATCTGGAAATAAAAATGGTAAATTCAAGATTAATGTATGAAAACATCCTGTAACTCATTTGGTTGCCAACGTCACCAATTGTCACTGAAAACTAAAAAGTTTCAAGACAAATACGAATTAGTAATTCAATTAACCATTTTTCATGTTGAAAACGGGAGAAGATTCGTTCCCGAAACGTCCAAAGCTAAGTGAAAATTTGATATTTTTTTAACTACCTTCATATCTCTTCTACAAAGGTTTTTCAATAAACATTTCCACTGACAAGCTAGTGAAATTTTCTTTTAGGCTGTCTGATAAAAAAATTCTTTAAACGCAGTGACATTTTGGGGCAAATCATCTGATTTGTCCTCACTACACGTATATTGAATTAGTATTCATAATTTCATTTTATAGAAACGAGGAGAGCAAATCCCAAAAATTCTGTAATAATATGATCATATTGATTGCTTTTTTCTCTCTCAATACTATTTTTCTATGTTCGTTAGCTCTCTTCTGAGTAATTAAGCACTTCATCACGATAAAAATACCTATCTTCAGCCACGAATTTAAGTCGCGACTTCGCCAATTATTCAATGGTCGTCGTTTACTAATTTATACTCGGATGTCCATGAAATTACTAAACCCTCAAAAATATGACCGCGATCTACAAAGGTTTTTCAATAAACATTTCCACTGACAAGCTAGTGAAATTTTCTTTTAGGCTGTCTGATAAAAAAATTCTTTAAACGCAGTGATATTTTGGGGCAAATCATCTGATTTGTCCTCACTACACGTATATTGAATTAGTATTCATAATTTCATTTTATAGAAACGAGGAGAGCAAATCCCAAAAATTCTGTAATAATATGATCATATTGATTGCTTTTTTCTCTCTCAATACTATTTTTCTATGTTCGTTAGCTCTCTTCTGAGTAATTAAGCACTTCATCACGATAAAAATACCTATCTTCAGCCACGAATTTAAGTCGCGACTTCGCCAATTATTCAATGGTCGTCGTTTACTAATTTATACTCGGATGTCCATGAAATTACTAAACCCTCAAAAATATGACCGCGAATGGAACTATCTTCATTAATGTATTCCTCTGAGGGACCTCAATGATCTGTATATCTCACAATATTTTGTCGGTCCAGAATTAACCGACTGGACCCCTTTTAGTAAATTTCGAAAAAAAAAATCACAACTCATTCAATATACCTACCTACCTGTTGATGGAATTTCTATTATGAATGTGTTCTTCTAAGGGTACTTGATGATGTGTGAATCCCAAAATATTTTGTCCGGCAAGAATTAACCTCACAGGGTCTCTGCTTTTGGAGTTACTTCGAAAAAAAAATACCTAACTTTTCAAAAATACACGTCGATGGGATTTTTTTTTATGAATGTGTTCCTCTAGGAGTACTCAATACTGTGTATATTCCACAATATTTCGTCGGGAGAGAATTAACCCCACTGGACCTCGTAAAAAAATCATAACATTTTTCAAAATGCACGTGTATAGCAGTTTTCTTATGAATGTGTTCCTCTAATGGTAGATAATGTGTATATCCCACAATATTTTGTCGGGTAAGAATTAACGTGAAATTAACCCCACAGAAACCCTCTTTGGAAATTTCGAAAATCAATCTATGAATTTGTTCCTCTGATGGTACTTGATAACGTGTACCTATCAATATCCCACACTATTTTGTCGGGAAAGCATCAGCTCCACAGGACCCCTTTTCGAAAATTATGCGGAAAACTCAGAACTCCTACAATATTTTGTCATGAAAGAATCAACTCCAGATGCCCCTTCATGTGAAATCTCTGACAAGAAAATTATAATTGTCTTACCAAAATTTCGAATATGAATTTAGGAATAATTGTTATAAACGTGTGAAGAAGTTTATATTGCTCAAAGAGTAGTGGTAGTGTTTGAAGGAAGAATAAATCTCAAAATCATCTCCACGACATTTAATAGATAAACAAAGTTATGTTACAAATGGGGACATGTTCCGGGCCTATAAGAAGCCCCTCATCAGCCAAGGTTCATAACGTCCTACAATAGTCTGAACTTGTGACAGGAATATGGTAATAGATAATATTACTTAAATGAGGATAGAAAAATGTTCTTCGGAGTTGTTGAATCTTATTAAATTGCATGGTAAACATGGTGAATTATTATATTATAAAAACAGTTTTTTTTTAGAGGGGCCTGTACTCTCTAAGATACCCTCAGGGGGTTTTCATATACAATAAGATATGCTTCTGGTACCTACCGTTATGTTTGGTCTTATTCGATGGAAACGCACATGAATTAACATTGTTACTTGACTTTTTGAATTCACTTCATCCAGCTATAACCTTTATTATGGAAATTACTCAAAATAATTCTCTTTCGTTTTTAGACCTCCTTATAGATGAAAGTAAAGACACTTTAAGTTTTTCTGTTCACCGAAAGCCCACACACATAGACACATTCATACCTCTCTTCTTGTCAGCCATATTCTCATAAGGTTGCTGCATTCAACTCTTTGTTTCATTAGCTTTTCAAAGTACCACCCAATGAAGAAGATTTCAATTCGGAACTTAATATAATGAAGCAAATAGGATAAAACAATGGTTTCTTCCCACTTCTCATCAACCGTATCTACAATAAACATCTTTCAAAATCAATCAACCACAGCTTACTACCCATTATTCTACCCAATTCTAAAAACCGTTTCTCGTCTATTCCATATTAAAGTAAGGTCTTCCATGACATTGCCTACATATTTCACAGATTCATTAATGACATTAATATTTCCTTTTATACAACAGACACCACATCTAGAACTCTCGTCAACACTAAAGATAAAATCCCAATTGTACACAAATCAGGAGTATACAAAGTCACTTATTGTTCGGAACCCAATTGCAGTGCTCAATATATCGGTCAAAGTGGTAGAAGAATTATTACTAGAGTTTTACACTATTACACGTTTGTCAAAAAGGACGTTTACTAAATTTACTAGAGATCTTCGAGATCAACTCCTCATTGAAGGATAATAATTCCATTTCGGTTAATGAACAGGTAAACTTTGACTGCATACAATTTGAAGTTTGATATTCATATCATTGTCTCTCCCTTGTTTCTCCATTGTTAATAACTTGTTTTTAACTCAACTGAAATTTTCTCATATGTAATTTTTTCACTCTACCAGTTTTGATCTTATCCCATGTCTGTTTGAAATATGGTTCAATTACACCACCAATTGCAGTTTGGCACGTTTTATTTAAATAGGTAGGTTCTATAAGTGCCATTTTGTGTTTGTTTACCTATATTTCGGCTGAATTCTGGTGTTAATATGCAAAATATCCACGGAAAAATAGATGGAAGGTTAATTGAAAAACATTGAAATAGAAAACATGCTATAAAATGGCGTATGTTGATCGAAAACGGAGAAGCATTGGTCCTAAACATCCACCAAATATCAAGAGATAAAACAATCCAACAGTTCTCTTGGTGAAGGAAACGTAGAGCTATTGAAAGAAATCGATATTGTGAAGGAAGGCAGAACCATCATTGATCATCTGAAATATGGTACTTTGAATAATTTGTCGCCCGTAAACAAAATATCGGGGAGCAAAAAAATCTGTATCGTAAATGATTCCTCACTTGGAAAATCCCGGTCCTAAATCAATCAGTGAAGAACTACAAGAGGAAATTTCAAGACCAAGTAACAGTTCAGCTCTATACTGTAATAATTAGTACTTATGAACTCAAAACAAGATGGTACTTATGCCTCAATATTACAGTTTTTACTCATAACCTCAAAGTGTTACTCAATTTAGTAGTTACGTCCTTTATTCAGTTTCAAATTATCGAATGATTTTATTTTCTTATGATTGGATACGAATATCTCATTTGAATCATTTGGGTTATCATTATACCCAGAGTTTAGGAAAATTGTAATTTATTTTTGAAGTTGAAAATGCAAAAATTGCGATTTTGAGATTGTTTCCTTGAATATCTCAGGTTCATATATATATGGCACTTGGTGCCGTTGGTACTTGGTGCCGTTGGTACTTGGTGCCGTTGGTACTTCCATCGTACTCTTCAATTGTATATTTCAGGAAGCATCAATTGTATTTCAGAATATTCAATTCAATTTCAGAAAGCGTCAATTATATATCTGGATAATCAATTGAATTTCAGGAAAATGAGTAGATGGTGCGTTCAATACATCTATGTGCGCGAACTTGGCAATTAATTTTTACGTACTGAAAACTCAAGAAAAATCACTCGATTTCTCTACAACACATCGAGCGGAAGACGTTATATCTATTTTTTTCCGCTAGATGGAGATGCTGCCATTGCTGCTGTGATGAGTGTGACGACTGGAAATAAAATGGTAAGGGGGGGGGGGTAACCTAGGCAAAAAGTGCGGGAGCACATGGTGATACCTGGTGCTGTTCTTACCAGAAATTCGACAAGAGGCCACAAATACGAAGTGTCTCCGTGATTTGAACCGACCAATGGTTCAAATCTCGTTTATTTATTGAAATATAATGGATACATTTTAAGAGCTTTCGGGAAGGGGTGTGATTTTGCTCAAGCTGAGAGCTGTCTGCCAACGTATTCAATCAGCAGAACTATAGTTTTTTTGCTGTTATTCATTCATTCCATGTCCATAGTGAAATAATGCAATAAAAACATTATTAAATCCCTCAATATAGTATTTTTATTTCGAGTCGAACGGCCCTACAATTCCTACTGAGTATGCAATTCAAATATAGGTATAGTGATGTTCGGGTTGCGGCGATCTTGCAAAGCTGCAGGTCCCTGCTCAAGCGAAGAAACCAGGCCCTTTGGATTGGTTCAGACTTTTATTAGATGGCGCTAGAGGTATAATTTGTAGAGGAAGGTTGCCACAATGGTGGAAATAAGTAGATGGTGTACTTACTGATGCACTTTTGTTTCAGAAATTCTTCTCGATCTCTTCGACCTCTCGAGAACAATGCTTTCGGCGATCTTTTAATAGATGGCGAATAATTATGACATCTGTCAGTTTTGAAACTGCCTCAGATTTTTCGAATATCAGGTGAAATAAACCCACTTTTACATATGTTCCGCGAACCTAAAATACCATTTGGCATTTTATTTTCAGTCGTCGTCACACTCATCACAGCAGCAATTACAGCATCACCATCTAGCAGAAAAAAATAGATATGTGTTGTAGAGAAATCATAATAAGCCGTCGAGTGATTTTTCTTATAGATTAAAACTCAATTTAGTAGTTACGTCCTTTATTCAGTTTTAAATTATCAAATGATTTTATTGTCTTATGATTGGATATACGAATTTCTCAATTAAATCATTTGGGTTATCTTATTTATACCCAGAGTTTAGGAAAATTGTAGTTTATTTTTGAAGTTGAAAATAAGAAAATAGCGATTTTGAGATTGTTAATTTCCTTGAATATCTCTGATTCATATATATATTTGGCACTTACATAGTGCTGTTGGTACTTCCATTATACTCTTCAATTGTATATTTCAGAAAGCATCAATTGCATTCCAGAATAGTCAATTGAATTTCATCATAAAGCGTCATTCGTATTTCAGAAATCATGCAACTTGTATTTCAGAAAGCGTCAATAATTGTACCTATTTCAGATTATTCAATTGAATTTCAGAAAAATGAGTTCCATCTGTTTTTTCTTGGATATTTTACATATTAACACCAGAATTCAGCCTATATATAGGTAAACAGAATATAGAACTTTGCACCATCTGATCAATTACATTTCCTGAGGCATAGATTTCTGAAGTGAAAAATTCAGAGGGCGCTTGGAACCCTTCTGGGTATATTGGCGAAGGTAGATAGAGCCAAATCGACCAAAAATATGGAAAATTCGAATTTTGGCACTAAGTGTCTTTGGTACTTCCGCCACAGTAGAGAGCTTCTTCCGCTCTCCAATTGATGCTTCCTGAAAAACAACTGGAAAAGGTTTAGTCAGTATAGTTAGTAATGTTTTATGTCTGGGGCTGCAAGGTTCTTCGCACAGAACTGCACTCACTACCTATAAAATAAATAAAAGAACTGCCAGTCTGCCAAGAAAATAATATTTGACGAACCTATGCGGGGGTTATTCAGCACCTACTTATCGTTATTCGATATAATACATATAACATAATCTTCTGTATACCTCTCAGTGCTTTCGTAGCTCTGAGTGCCTCAGTTTCTCAGTTATCACCAGGATTGATGGCAAAGGTGAGTTTATTCAAGGTATTTCGACTAAAATTTTTATGTTTTACATTCAACATTACCTAAATTTGTCGAATGTAACTTTGTAATTGTCAAATTGGTTCCGGAGCTTCTCTATAGGATGTGGTCTAAGAACTTATTATTGTGAGCAAACATTTTCAGGTTGTATAATTATTTGAAAGATTTCACGGGTACACATTTGTAACAGCTTGCATAGTAGTTGTTCGAAAGGGCACTTGCATGACTTAGAATTTCAATGTTACTAGCGGGAACGCAAGTATACTAACTTCACGAAATGACGCCGTGGACTCGTGGACACTGGACAGTGATCGCGTTGGGCGTGGGTACTCGAATAATATCGGAGATGTCCGAACGGAAAAGAGATCTATAACTACAGGTGAGCTGTCACCTGCAACAATCGACTTGATAGATTGTCTTTATTGATGAGTTCGCTCAGAGCAAGTGATCTTATGTCAGAAAAATAATTTAAAGATAGTGAGTATTCGTTAACCTAGCACTAGTTTAGTGTTCACTTAGAATTAGCGAACTCTAAGTACATATCGACTTGGTTGATACCAACAAGTGTTCTGATCACCTACAGCAGGAACGTCGTTCCAGAAATATAGTTTTGCCTACTGCAAGTACCATATTTTCCTACCGTTGGTGAAAATGTTCTTGTCACAGTCGACTTTTTTTCAAGAAAACAATTTACTTGGCCGAGTTTTCTCAGTGTGCCCATATTTTTCGAAATACATTGGTTTCAAAGTCAATATACAGATGCGATCGCTAGTAGCAGCAAGGTTCTATATCTAATAAGCGCAGGTGAGTTATAATCAGCAAAGCCGACTTTATATAATCACAGCCCACAGGTGATAACTCGTTTGTCCCCTATATACTATAAAGTTTCTTGCTGAGATATTTCAATTTCTAACTATGCATGGTTAATAAAAAGTTTCCTCAGTGTATGGATTTATGTTAGAAAAAGTGGAAGGGGCAAGCCGTATACTTTAACGGGACTTGAAACTATGAGGCGCCGTTTGGTTCATAATTATTTTTTTCGATATACCGGGTGGCTACGGAAGTATTGCCTACGGAATATCTCAGTTATTGTATGAAGTAGGTTTGTGAAATTTGGAGCGTCGATATAATGACATAAGAGCTAGAATTTGAGCATATTGACATGTCGAAGTCAACTTCCGGTCTGACCGGAAGTAACATCAACTTTCTTATTTCAAATGGAAACCCTATTTTTTCTTCTTTTCGCTTTATTCAGCATTCAATTCCCTTTCTAATGACATATCACAAGTTGGTATCTAACCAGAAACTAGATCAGAAAAAAATATTATTGTTCTGTTTTTTTGTTATTTGAAGAATAATAATTGGATTTTTTGGTATTTCATTTCAAAAAATTACTTTCTATTTTATCATTAGGAAGGAATGGTTATGCTGAATAGTACAGGCAAGAAAAAGTTGTATGTTCCTATTTAAGTTATGGACCTACAGAGTATTGTTTTTTTCCCAATTTTTCCAATATTTTTTTGGTGTCTTTTTATAACGCCGACGAATGAAAATAAAATATCACAGTAGTAGCAACTGTTATCAAGTGACGTATGGTTTCCATAGCCAACTTTTCAATTTTTGGCTTTCATTTTGCTTCCACGGCCTACTCGGTGAATTTCAATAATGATTTTTTTCTGATCTTGTTTCTGGTTAGATACCAACTTGTGATATGTCATTAGAAAGGGAATTGAATGCTGAATAAAGCGAAAAGAAAAAAAGTAGGGTTTCCATTCAAAATAAGAAAGTTGATGTTACTTCCGGTCAGACCGGAACTTAACTTCGACATGTCAATATGCTCAAATTCTAGCTCTCATGTCATTATATCGACGCTCCAAATTTCACAAACCTACTTCATACAATAACTGAGATATTCCGTAGGCAATACTTCCGTAGCCACTCGGTATAGACATTTTAACTCAAAATATAGAAAAATAGTAGATTGTTTTATTAGGATCAAAAGTGACACTTTGTTTGACAAGCGAATTTTGCATTTGCGAGGCGGAGCGTTTAGCGAAGCCGAGCGAAAGCAAAATTTGCGAGTCGAACAAAGTCACTTTTGATCCGAATGAAACATGCTATTTTTTCTGCAACCGAAACAATTAACTCAACTTTAGCTCCTAGGAACTAAAATTCAACTTTAGCTCCTAGGAACTAAATATGTTGCCTAGCAACATACCTATTTTTGTGTCAGTAATAGAAACGTCAATTTAAGAGCTAATGTTGGTATCAAAATGGACGACTTTTGTGTCGGTTGCAGAAAAATACTATTTAATATAAGAACTTATGAATATTATATGCAAAATTTATTATATCGTGTGAAAAATGTTCTATATATTTAAGTGCGACGAAATTTCAATATATATTAGCACAGATTGCCTCGCGTCGTTTGGTACATAATTATTATTTGTAATATATAAAATTTTTACTGAATTTATATAGAAAAAAGTCTATATCAAATGCACAAATTTTATATATGACGAAATCTTTATATATTTGCGTGTCAGGAAAGTCTATATTTGCGCGTGCGAAAGTTTATATTTGGTTGTACCAATAGACTTTCGGGTTCCAGGGTTTACCGATAGGTGGTTGAACGCGGCTGGACGTCAGCACAGAATGAGGTTAGAGGATCTCTTCTCCATTTCTTCTCCATTCTAGGCAGATGAGTATTTTGGACACAACCAGAATATAATAATATCAGTGTTGCCAGATCCTCTAACTTCATTCTGTGCTGACGTCCAGCCGCGTTCAGCCACCTATCGGTAAACCCTGGAACCCGAAAGTCTATTTCTGCACACACTGGTAAAACCAAATATAAACTTTCGCGACGCGCAAATATAGACTTTCCTGACACGCAAATATATAAAGATTTCGTCATATATAAAATTTGTGCATTTGATATAGACTTTTTTTCATATACATTCAGTAAAAATTTTATATAACAAATAATAATTATGAACCAAACGGCGCGAGGCATACTAATATATATTGAAATTTCGTCGCACTTAAAAATATAGAACATTTTTCACACGATATAAGAAATTTTGCATATAATATTGATAATTTCGTATATTATATAGGATTTTTTCTATAGGGTGTCCCTAGACCAGTGGGACAGTTGAATATCTCCTGAACCAATAGGAATTTTCAAAATATTATAATTTCATATCATATCGCATTATGAGTGCTAACTTCAGGAATGACTATATTTTCTACGAGGGGCGCAAGAAAGGCTCACAAATTCAAACATAAATTTTTTCAAATGGAACACCCTGTATTTCATTGCATTTTCATATTCTACTTGAAGAGCTGAATTCAACGACCTAGCACACTTGGGGTCTAGCGGGAATGATTTCCGAGATATAGGGTGTGAGAAATCGAGATTTTTTATTTTCGGGAATTTTTTGTGTCAAAACTATTCATTATTGGTCAAAACGGCTCACATGTCCATATCTCAACTTTTGATTTACTATTTACTCGTATTTAATTGAAACAAATACAGGGTGGTGTAGAATTCTGACTGAAATTGAGAATTCTACACCACCCTGTATTTGTTCCAATTAAATACGAGTAAATAGTAAATCAAAAGTTAAGATATGGACATGTAAGCCGTTTTGACCAATAATGAATAGTTTTGACACAAAAAATTCCCAAAAATGAAAAATCCCGATTTTTCACACCCTATATCTCGGAAATCATTCCCGCTAGACCCCAAGTGTGCTAGGTCGTTGAATTCAGCTCTTCAAGGAGCATATGAAAATGCAATGAAATACTGGGTGTTCCATTTGAAATAATTGATGTTCGATCTTGTGAGCCTTTCTTGCGCACCTCGTAAAAAATATAGTCATTCCTGAAGTTAGCACTCATAATGCGATATAATGTAAAATCATAATATTCTGAAAATTCCTATTGGTTCAGAAGATATTCAACTGTCCCACTGGTCAAGGGACACCCTGTTATATCGCGTTATAGTTTCTATATGTATATCGAAAAAATAATTATGAACCAAACGGCGCCCCATATGAAACGATCCATTGAGGAGAGATACAGAAATTGATGATTTGGTATTCGTTGTTTGTGATGGTAAAAATCTCGGTAACATTATATTGGCCATTACTTCAGTCAATGAACCCCCAATAAGAGCGTATAGAGGACATGGAAGAGGAAAGTTTTTTTAGACTAGGGATATTTTCGGAGTTGATAAGAAGCGAAAATTCCAGAAGAGGTTTTTTCCACTACATCAGATAATACAATGTGTTCGGAACAAACGATCTACATTGCATTTGCAATTGCATTCTTAGATTCATCCTGAAAAGCTGATTTCATCAATGTATCACACTTGGGGTCTAGCGAAAATGATGACAGAGACATACGGTGTTCAAATGCGAGATTTTTCAACTTTTGGATTTTTCGGTCAAAACGGCTTTCATTTCCGTATCTCAACTTCTGATTTACTATCTACTGACTTTTAATAATTGGAACATATACAGGGTGATCAGAACTCCGAATCTTGAACCACACTATATGTTCCAATTGAATGTCAGTAGATTGTAAATCAGAAGTTGAGATAGGGACATCAGAGCCGTTTTGACCAATAATGAATAGTTTCGGCACAAAAAAATCCTAAAGTTGAAAAATCTCGATTTTGCGATGAATTGTGAAATGTGAAAAATACAATGAAATACAGGGTGTTCCATTTGAAAAAATCAAGTAGTACTCTATAGATCGTTTGTACCGAGCACCCTGTAT
This sequence comes from Phaedon cochleariae, assembly GCA_918026855.4. Lineage (NCBI taxonomy): Eukaryota > Metazoa > Arthropoda > Insecta > Coleoptera > Chrysomelidae > Phaedon > Phaedon cochleariae. The sequence goes on along the minus strand of OU896714.1, from coordinate 21,129,387 downwards.
TTTCTGATGCAACAAGAACAAAAATTCTAGAAAATTTTCAAATTTTTGAATCGGTTCAAACATAAGTGAGCTAGAGGGGGGGGGGACATTTAGGGTGAATCACCTTGTACGTCACAGCAAAGAAGTCAACTTATTCAAAAATATAAGTGACAAAATGCCTTCAGAAAATTCCTCCCTATCCCTCATATTTATCCAGATATTCGCTAGCGGATCCTGGAAATCTTATTTTTCAGAACAAAAGTTTGTTCAGAGGAATACTGAAAGTAAGTGAATTCAACGTCCTCATTTTGAATCAGAAGTGATTTTCTTCGCTCCTAATATCATTCACCGATATTGTGGGTGGTTTCACTGTTGGCAAGCAGTGTATATCAGTGAAGATGACTCTTATTGGTCATAGTGTGTATTTTCGGTATACAGGGTGTCCGGAGATAAAACCAACAAAAGTTATGGGGATATAGAGGAACTTCCAATATGATTGCAAAATGTCATAAACAAATGTATAAAACCGCTTCGTAACTGATATACAGAGTGATTTATGGATTTCGACAAAAAATCAATCTGCTATCGATAAATAAATGGATGAAATTCCGGGTCATGTAATCAAAAAAATTGCACATCTGATTTCTGAACCTTTGAGTTATATCGTGAACTCTACGTTCATCGAGGGAAGATTTCCAGATGTCTTGAAATTGTCAAAAATCTTACCAATTTACAAAAACAAAGGTTCTCGCACGGATTTTACCTGTTATAGACCTATCTCCCTACTTAATCAGTTTTCTAAGATTATTTGATATTGTTTTTATCAACGTTTATATAATTATTTCGAAACTTTCAGACTATTTTCATCCTGTCAGAATGGTTATAGGAAAAATAAATCTACTATGACTGCAGTTGATCAGCTTATTAAACATGCACTTGAAATGTTAGACAAAAAACAGCAAACTTTGGGTTTATTTTTTGACATGAGCAAAGCATTCGATCTTGTTGACCATGATATATTGTTGCATAAACTACAGATTTATGGTATAAGGGGATCTGCATTCAATTGGCTTAGGTCATACCTAGCTGGTCGTAGTCAGGTGGTCAGTGTGAATGGAACGTATTCGAATTCAAGATTCGTTCCGATTGGAGTTCCTCAAGGCTCTGCCCTAGGACCACTCTTATTTTTAGTTTTCATCAACGATCTTCCCAACTTCTGTACGAAAGCTTCAATAACTGTGATTTTTGCTGATGATACTAATATTTTGGTATCTGCGGGAACTATCTCGGAAGTTGTTGATAGAGCCCGAGAAGTCACAGCTCAAATTTCTGAGTGGTGCTCTCTAAACGGATTGTTGCTGAATTTCTGCCAAATCTCGAATGCTCAACTTTGTTACAAAAAATAAAACTAAAAATAAAAGCTATTTGGTCAAAATAAACAATGAAACAATCCATCAAGTTAATTATACAAGATTTTTGGGGGTCCATATTGATAAAAAGCTAACCTGGAATAATCATATTGATAGTGTTAGACTGAAGCTTAGTAAACATATATATCTACTTCGTCAATTGAGACAAACAATTTCTTTCGATGTTCTTAAACTTCTATATCACAGTTTGATTCAATCTGTCATAGCTTATGGTCTAGAACAATGGGGTTTATCTGCCAAATCTTCCGAAGTATTTATTATACAGAAAAAAGCAATAAAAATTATGGCAGGTGCATCATCCAGAGATCATTGCATGCCATTATTCATACATTATAATATTTTAACAATGCCCAGTGTGTATATCTATCAAACTTTGATATATATCAGGAATCATTTCTCAAGTATACCCAAAAATAAACAAATTCATGATCATTTCACTAGGAATTGTAATCAATTGCATCCACCTTGTAGTAGATTGTCAGTATCACAGAATCATCCCATGTACTATGGAGTTAAGCTATATAATAATCTCAGTGAAGACATTAAATTGTCTTCAAATCTTAATGTGTTCAAAAGGCAACTCAAATCATTTTTATTGCGAAAAGCATATTACTCAGTCGATGAATTTCTTCTGGAATCATGATGTGAGTAAATATTCTAATGATCAGATTATTTCAATGATATTTCAATGTTCAATGTTGTTTGTATATATATTTGTCTAGTATATCATTGATGTTTCATACACATTCTCAATTCCTCTTTTTCAACTTGATGGTTAGTGTTTATATTAAGTATTGTTTTAACTTTTTTAATAAATATATGTATTAATTTTTCATTGTATGACCTGTTGAATTAGTTAGTATTCTACAATGATGTTATGATTCTTTCCTAATTTTTATTGTTGATGCGAGAACTTATTTAATAAAAGTTTGATTGATTGATTGATTGATTGATTGAATACAGGGATTACCCGATTGAGTTCAAATTTGGTACCTAAACTAATCGTAAATACTTTAACAATTAGCCTTCTGAATGAAATCAAAATAAGGACCGGAATATTAAGGTCATGCATATGGACCTCAATTCAACTTTTTTATACCTAACCCAGATATCTGCTGACCTTCAAGTTCCGACACACCCTCTGTATTATCAAAGATTACTGATGAACGTTTCAATGTGTGTTGGATTCATATCCCGATGAAAATCGGTAATTTCTTAAGAGAAAACAGCTGTCTATTTTCATGCCCAGTATATTCTGTGTTCTTTTAACGGATTATAATAAGTAGATTAGGTTTCAAAGAGCCGCATATTTCATTTTCTATTTTTCTATACTATAGTGTACGACACACTCTCTAACGGGATCAAGATCGAACACATGCAAACCATGTCTTTTAATCTTTTTTCAAACCTTCGTTTTCATCGTTTGCATCCTCAAAATGGCAAATCGTATAAGAGAATACAGATACAAGTGATTCTTTCCTCAGATGTCGAGTCGATGCATAGATTTCGGGAGGATGTAATTCAATGTTCGGCGTGGCATCAGGAAAGTAGTTGTTTTTCTCCAGAAATCTACCATTGTTGTTCATTTTATGAACATTGTGTGGAAATGACTTTGAGCCTCGCTTTGAGCTTTTTGTATTTATATATCAGGTATAGCAATTTTTCTGGCTGTCTGCTAAAAGTGAATGGTCTACCTTTCTGAGTATAGATTGATTATTCGCAATCCAGTTACAAATTACAAAACCTCCCTTACTATGTACATATATACAATCGCGAATCAGCTTTTCAGCTGCTATTTCGGTGTCTGCTCCTCCTAGGTAGTGATCCATGTAGTGGGACTGAAATATAGCTTCAGCAGCCTCAGGATAATTCTGTACAAAATCGCGCGCATTTCTTTTCTTGGCCTTTTGTGCCAGACATGGACCGCTGACTGAACCGAAGAAGACAACATTGATCTCATAAACATCTGGTTCTCTATTTCTCTCAATCCTCCGACAGAGAATTCGTTGAGCTTCTCGATCCTCTTTTCTGATTTTTACTTGAAGAAACATTTCCTCAATATCAGCAGGGAAAGCGAATGGTGTGTGGAGAATTTCAAAGGTCTGGTCTAGTGAGTAGAAAATTGTTTAGACTTACCCCATTTGATTTAGGAGCTGCATCGAATACTATTTTCAATTCATTTGGTTTATTTGGATTAGTAATTCCAAGATGTAGTAGATACCATATTTTTTCACTATATTCCTCAGCTTCTCCTTTCGACAGCTTTGAAATATAGTGTTTCTTTTCCATGTCGTCAATCTTGGCCATGTAATTCTTGGCAATGTTTTGGTCTTCGTCCATCCGTCTCTCGGTACAGTAAAGTCTTCTCATTGCATTTTTCTTGCTTTCTGGTAGAATGGTGTTGTCGGTCTTCCATAAAAGCCCAATTCCAAACCTGTCTCCAATTCTGCGCATGGTATTGTCTAAAATTTTTTGAGCTTCCATATCTGCTCTCCATAATAGATGTCTTACCTCAACGATACATTTCATCTTCCACTGCTCCTTCACCAAGTCATGCAAAATTTCGAGGTCGTCTTTCTCCTGAAGCAAACATAATGTTCAGATATTGCGGGATGATCCAATCTGAAATTTTCGCGGACTATCCATTCGAGAGGAGTCTTGCTTGCTTTTTGGAGGATTTTCTCAATATCAACTGTTTGTTTGGGTAATGAGAGTCCCTTGAATGTTCTGACATGGCGTTCATTTGCTAAATCTTCATCTATTAAAGTTACAGTGGATGCATTGTCTAGAAGTGCAAATGTTTTGAACACATGATTGTCTCTATTTATCTCCACTGGCAAAATTTTCAGCAATACTGCTCTATCTGCAGAAATATGACAAATAAATTGATTTCCTTCCGAATGGTTTGACTCTGCAGTAGTTGGAAGCACAGGAGTATGTAAAAATTCATTATGAGGTTTTTCACAGCCTCGTACCTTTCCTCTTCCTACATTCTCTTATGGAGTGATAAGGCAAAAGACAAGAAAAACACACTTTAATAAATGTTACAAATGACCATCTTTCATCAGTTAAGAAGGACAAATACTCAAATGATGCATTTCGTTTTCACAGCACATACATTTCTTGATAACACATTTAGTCGCGAGTGTTACTTCTCTATTTCTAAATTTCGGCTTTTTATCGTTAAAATATTCCTGATCCAGTTTCATCGCAAGTTGTAGATCTAAAATCTCTTGTTGCTTTTTCAGTACTTCTTGCTCAATTTATTTCTTCCGCTCCATCTTATCCTCACAGATGTAGTCCTACCTTCTTGGGAACCATTCTTGTTACTGTCTGCTTTCGAAGATTATGTTAGTAGATGCGTCGTCATTTGTTAGATTTCCTACCGTAGATCTTCTAGAAGAGATGTTCGTCTGTTGAAGTGAACAGCTAGGACCATCTGCATTATCCTCAATCGCTGCTATAACTTGAAAAGCTTTTTTTATCGCTTGGAGCGCACGAAAGGAAATTCCTATAATGTTCAAAGAACATCGTGCGTTCCTAGGGAGGATAGGGACAGGAGGTAGGTATTGGAATTTTTCTTGAACCTCTGGAGATCATATGTTGTTGGGAACACTTCCTCGGGCAATGAATTCCAGAGCCTAGCCGTTCTATGGATGAAGGAGTTTTGATAAAGTGCTGTTCGACATCTTTCGAGGTTGACAACGGAAGGATGTGCTGACTGGGATTGTCTAGTTTGTATGACTGGTATTGCTAGTGAAAGGATGATAATAATATTCATTCATCATTTTTGATACACTTGGTACATAACAGATATTTTCGAATAACATTTCCCGTGGAAGTATCGATATAAAAGTGAAAGGTCGCCTACCATAGGCGAATGGCTCTTCTCTTGGATGGAATCTAAGAGCAACAGCGTATGTTTTTTTGCTGACCCCATATATGTGGGAACAGTATTCTAGAACAGGCCGTAACTGCGCTTTGTAGATCATAAGAAGCTGTTGAGATGTAAAGTGGCTTTTCGCACGGAACAAGAATCCGAGTTTTAGTGAAGCAGCTTTTGCGATGGATCTGACATGATTATCACATGAATGACTGTTGCTAATAGCAATACTGAGCATAGATATGGTGGGCTTGGTGGGGATGGTGGTGCCAAACATTAAAATATCGGGCATACTGAGTTCCGCCTTTCTAGAGGAAATACAGGCTTGAGTTTTGGTGGCGTTGAATTCAAATAGGTTGTTGGTTCCCCAGGCTGTGATTTCAGCAAGGTCTTCATTGACAGCATTGACCTGCCTGCGCAGTGAGTTCTTAGTTTCCTGGGAAGAAATGGGAATTCTGGAAGAGAACGCAGTATAGGGGGTAATATCATCTGCAAAGCTGTGGATGGGGCAAGTTGTTACTCCCAACTATGAAGAAGGAATAATGTTGGTGCCAAAATTGATACTTGTGGAACGCCAAAATTGATGCTAATGGTATCAGACGATACACCGTCCACCACCACGTGAAGCGATCTGCCTGAAAGAAAACTCGATAAGATATGGCATAGCTGAGGTGGTAAGCCGTATGATGGTTGTCGTTGGCAGTTCTTGCTCTTTTCTCAGCAATGAGACGCTGGCTTTTTCTGATTCCAGACATATTTGTCTCTGTATTCCAAGGTGGCGTTCGCTACAGGCGATGAAGGACCTGGGTAACATTTATCGTTTCAGACTACCACGACAATATTGTGCTATGGACAGAATCGGCAGCTCAATTCGATTGCACATATTTTGTGATGCTTCTGAAAATGCTTACGCCAAATCCTCTTCGACTTCCCAACTGTCTGAATACATTGATGAATCCATCAGTACTCAAATCATTGTCAATTTCTAAGTGGACTGCTCGAGTGACCATACACGTGAAGATCACACCGTACCTTTTCTCGTGAGTTCTTTTGACGGTAATTCCTAGAGGTCCAAAGTAGTCCACTCCTGTCTTAATGAATGGTCTGATTGTAGGTACTAGTCGACATGTTGGTAGTTGTCCCATATACCACTATCCGGATATTTCGGGAACTTTTTGCGAGGATTGGGTTACCGGTGGAAATTTGCACAGATGATGCCAAAACGTTCACATCTGAGGAATTCCAAAATTTTTATCTGCAAGTGGTGTTAAACACTTATCCGGTGCTCCGTATCACCCGTTATTTTGAAATCTAAACATGAAAATCAACATTCGGATATTCATTTGGTGATTAATCGTTTCTTGTTTCATTATCGAAACACACCACTACAGGGGAAACCCCTTCTAGATTATTATTTGGTAGGCACTTGAGAACCAAATTCGACTTATTACTTCCTTCTACACAACGGGTAGTAACAAAAAAACAATATGATCAGCAAAAATATTTCAAAGGAACAAGAGGGATGTCGATATCAATATCGACAATCGGGTGTGGGGTAACGGTATGGGTCAGAGATTTCAGAGCGAATACACCACCGTGGTGTACAGGGGTCTTAACTGAAGTTCTTGGCCGAAGAACATACACAGTGAATGATCTGGACACGTCATTCTGAACAGTTGGAAATGTCTGATAAAAATAATGAAAAAGAAGTGGTAGAAATGATTCCACGATCGGTTTTGGAATCAAATAATTTTAGTAAACTTGAATTAGACGAGTTAGGGGGGGGGGAGGAGTCGGGTTGTCCAAGTGAGGTTCAACCTGAGCAGAGACATTATAGGTAGTGAAAGAACATTGAGACCTCGTAGTCAAATAAAACCTGCCGATAGGTTAGTTATAGATTGATAATCGATTGATAATTATAGAGCAAGGTGGAAGGTATTTTAGTTGTTTAGGGTTGATTTTCTTCAGGGGAAAGGTGTAATATATGTTCTCAATGGAATATTTCACCTGGCGATACAAAACAAACTGTACCGTATGAAAACTGGTACACTTTTTATAGTTTATTTATCGCTACTTCTTTCGGGTATTTTGTGATATTTATTTCAGTTTGGATATAGAAGTCGCACACGCAGTTTCGTGTTTTATTGTTTTCCCTGTTCAATTTAGCAAATAGAACACCTACTTTGGTGATCTCGACTATTTTTTCACCTCTGCTGCCCCTCGTTCAAAAAAATCAGTTCTCGATCACCAAAGTAGCATTTCGCGCTTCAGATACAAGAAGAACTATTTCCCATTACCGGTTAACAAAGTAGTTTTTGACGCTGTCAGAACTGAGACTTGAAAAAAATACTGCATTAAACGCACCCCTTGATGTAGCAGGAAGTGCAGAAGATGAAATTTCGAATGTCCTATTGTTCTACCACAAAAATCATGGAGGAATATAATATAATAGTCACTCATAAATTGGTGCAAATATTACTTTTATTGATTTTAATCGGAGAATAAATATTCAGAAAACGGAAAAATCATATAGACCCTGAAGTCATCAAGTTGAATTTCGATTATTAGTTGAACTCTTTGTGATCATCATCAGAGAAGCATCAGTATTTTCATTTCATCGTTCAAAAATGGTTCAATTTGAGATTATTATTTAAGAAAGTTGTCATTTGGCCTGAAGTGTAGCTCCCCAAGGGTGCTGAAGAGCAGCTAGTCCGGATTCATTCCAGAGCAGGGCCGGTAATGTGTTTATCCATTTGTTATTTTTCCTTCTTCTTTGTCTGTGTGTATTTCGAGCACAAAGTGTCATTGCCTGTGAAGCAATCTTTCACTTTGCACTCTGAATACACAATAATTATAGATTACTGAATTCTTATCTTCTGTAGTCTATAACACAAATCACAGTTTTACCATACAGAATATTTTTCGAAATCTATCCCCACCCCTACGGGTTCGATTTTTCCTTTTAGTTTCTGGAATATTCCTGAAATTTTTGTGCAGGTCATTCCAAGAGTGCAGCAGCTCAATTTTTCGAAGGTTGAGGAACTGGTTTATGAAGATATATATTGAAAGAAATAGGACGAATGTTTATTATGTTCTGGACTTGTATTCTTTAACGAACCGTGTAAAAAGTTTGACAAATAAATAATTAGCTAACAAATCATGACAAAGTTGGGCTATAAAACTTTTAAGTGTTTCCCTTTCAATCATCGAAAACAGCATCGACGGACATAAAAGCTGCTGCGAGGCGACACTTGTCATCCCAATAATTTTATGGCCCAGGGTTTATATGCTCTTGACTTCCTCCGATTACAAACTGCATTGGGCCCTAAACCTATGTAAACATTCACCAGAAACCATCTAATGTCAAGGAATTTATATTTAATGAACTTTATAGCTTTCCGAACTATGTTTACGTTCAAGTGTGATTGTTGTTTTCCAGTCTAGACTTCTTCAATAAGTATTTCCTAATAAATTCACAGTCGGAAATTATTCATATATCATTGACCAAAATGAATATCACTTCTCAATAATTACTGAAAATGGATAACACAAGGTGAAATTAAATGGAATCAATTCGTACCTAGGAAGGGAAGATATCAATAAAAAAATCCGCTTGGAACAATCATAGTATTCACTCCTGAAATCTGAGTATGAAAATGGAAAATTCAAGATGAATTATTGGAAAATCATCCCATACATTTTCCTCACAAGTGTCAAAAACGGGAAATGATTCGTTCTCGAACTCTCAAACAATAAGTGAAATATTTTTCCAATGTTCTTCCTCTTCAATCGATTTGATTTTTCTCTTTTTCTATTTTAGAGTTGTACATAAACTTGACAAGAAGCGATATAGTTTATACATAACCACATACGATTTTGGAACAGATCATTACATTTGTTTTGTCAGACAAGGACAAGAATATGTATATCGCTTAGACGTTGATTGATATATTACGCTTTAATATATCAATCAACGGATAAAGGTTTCTCCTCGGATTTCTCGCATCTCTTTCTCTACATGTCCAGGGAAAAGAACCTCGATGGACGTCGATGACAAGTTAAGAATATATTATAACAATGAAATGATAATAAACTGAAAGGTAAGTAGAAACCTATCTATACGTTAAGTTGAATGAAATTTTTGTAGCACAAAGGTTCAGCTCTCAATTACGCATTATATAAGTTCAGATTTGAGATTTCAACTCTCCACAAAGTGACTATGTTCCTCAAAACTATATAGGAGTTCGAATTCGAAGACCATCTATCGAAATCTTGGCTGATTAGGGGTGTGATTTATATATACTTGAGTCAGTCAATTCAGGAAGTTCCTGCTATTTCCATCAGATGATGAACCATGATTTTGATGGTTGCTATTGTGATTTTGGCAAATGTATTGTTTTCAAAATTGTATCAATATTGTCCAAGAATTGAAATGGAATATTCTCAGATACTATGAATATGAAAAAATGTATGTACCTATATATAATTAATTTTTTTCTTATCGCTTGGAGCGCACGAAAGGGAATCCCTATAATGTTCAAAGAACATCGTGCGTTCCTAGGGAGGATAGGGACAGGAGGTAGGAATTGGAATTTTTTTTTGAACTTTTGGAGATTATATGTTGTTGGGAATACTTCCACTGGCAATGAATTCCAGAGCCTAGCCGTTCTATGGATGAAGGAGTCTTGATAAAGTGCTGTTCGACATCTTTCGAGGTTGATAACGAAAGGATGTGCTGACTGGGCTTGTCTAGTTCGTCTGATTGGTATTGCTAGTGAAGGGATGATAGCAGAGATTTCCGAAGAACATTTCCCGTGGAAGTATCGATAGAAAAGTGAAAGGTCGCCGACCTTTCTACGGTGTTCCAATGATGTCAAGGAGTGAGTGAGTGTGGCGTCACCCACCAGGCGAATGGCTCTTCTCTGGATGAGATCTAAGAGCATCAGCGTATGTTTTGGTGCTGAACCCCATATGTGGGAACGGTATTCTAGAACAGGCCGTATCTGCGCTTTGTAGATCATGAGAAGCTGTTGAGGTGTGACTTAGGTTTTCGCACGAAACAAGAATCCGAGTTTTTGTGAAGCAGCTTTTGCGATGGATCTGACATGATTATCCCACGAAAGAGTGTTGCTGATGGAAATACCGAGCATAGATATGGTGGGCTTGGTTCTAGAGAAAATGCAGGCTTGAGTTTTGGTGGCGTTGAATTCAACTATAGCTTGTTGGTTCCCAAGGCTGTGATTTCAGCAAGATCTTCATTGACAGCATTGACCTGCCTGCGCCGTGAGTTCTTAGTTTCCTGGGAAGAAATCGGAATTCTGGAAGAGAACGCAGTATGGAGGGTACTATCATCTGCAAAGCTGTGGATGGGGCAAGTTGTTACTCCCAACAGATCATTGATATGAAGCAGGAATAATGTTGGTGCCAAAATTGATCCTTGTGGATAAGAGATGGCATAGCTGAGGTGGTAAGCCGTATGATGGTAGTTTGTGGAGGAGTCCTTCGTGCCAAACACGGTCGAATGCTTTCGATATGTCCAACGCGACAGCTAGAGATTCCCCGTGTTTTTCTATTGAAGATTGCCATGAATGGGTGACGTAGGCAAGTAGATCCCCAGTAGATCTTCGGTGGCGAAAGCCGTATTGTCTATCATTGATGATTCCTGAGCTCTCCAGATATTTGATAAGCTCAATATTGATGGCTTTCTCCATCACTTTGGAGATTACTGATGACAGGGCAATGGGCCTGTAGTTGTTGGGCAGGTTCTTGTTCCCTCTTTTGGGGATTGGTTGGACTCTAGCTGTCTTCCAGCATGATGGAAAAATACCCGACCTGTACGAGATGGTAAACAACTTGCAGAGAATCGGTGTTAATTCTGGTGCACATTTTTTGAGGATAATGGGTGGAATTCCATCAGGACCGTTAGCCTTATTCGTTTTGAGACCAAGCAAAATTCGTCTGATAGTGCGTTGGCGGAAGACGATTTGGGGCATTCGACTCTCAACGGGCGGAATGTCTGGCGGCAGTTTTCCTTGGGAATCTAAAGTAGAGTTTGCTGCGAACATCTCTGCAAAAATATTTGCTTTCTCCTGCGATGTTGTTGCTAATGTGCCGTCGTATTTGGACAGTGGTGGAAATGAACTATTAGTGAAATTTCTTCCGACCGCTTTAGCAAGGGACCAAAACGAACGGGAGCCATTGGGGCAATCTATGAGTTTCGATCTTATCTTGGCATTGTATGTTTCTTTCGAAGCATCTATTGTTTGGCTGCAGTTATTCCTGGCATCAACGTATTCTGCTCTAGTCGCGAGGTTAGGGTTTTTGCGCCAGCGATAGTAGGCTGTTTGTTTCAAGGCAACAGTTCTAGAACAGTTTCTGTTGAACCAGGGTTTCGAAGGTGATGATCTTTTCGAAAAATGCGGTATGTAAGTGTCCATTCCGAGCATGATGATCTCGGATATTTCTGCAGCACACTGTGAAGGGTCCTCAGAGTCAAAGCATACTCTATGCCAAGGAAACTCGGAGAAAAACATGCGGAGACCGTCCCAATCACCTGAATTGTAATGCCATATAAGACGTGGGGGTGCCGGAGCAGTTGATGGAATGAAAAATGGGCAGGTTGTGGATATGAGTGTGTGGTCAGAATTGCCAAGTGGAGCTCGTACATCTATGGTGTAGGGTGCTGAATTATTAGTAAGGAATAAGTCAAGTATGTTAGCTGAATGGTTATTGGCATCGGGAATTCGTGTGGGTTCTTTGATAAGCTGCTCTAAGCCGTGAGTGATGGCGAAAGCTTCGGCTTGTCGCCCAGCTGCATCCGTTCTGTAAGGGTGTACGAGTCAAGCAGTGTTGTGTACATTGAAATCGCCCATGATGATGATTTCTGCTGCTGGATGGTTCTGTTGAATTTGGTCAAGCTTCAGAGACAAGAATTCGAAGAGCTCTTCATAGGATGGATCATTTGGTGATAAGTAGAGACAACAAAGATATTTGATCTGTTTCTGGCTATAAAGTTTGAACCACATGACATCAAACTTATTTGGTTCCAAAGTTTTTTCTCGTTGACATGAGAGATTCGTTTTAGAGTAGAGGCAGAGACCTCCCTTGAATCTGAAACGGAGAGGTATTTCACTTCCGGATAATTTTACTTGAGGAGAACTCATCATCGCGTATTCTGTATAAAGAAGGGAGGTTGGCGTGGAAGGAAAAGGAAATTGGGTTGGGTTGGGAGGAAATTGGGTTGGGTATGGTTGGCCGGAACATCAACCAGCTACTGAAACACGGGTAAGTATACCCATTTCACAGTGCCTATGGTTGATGTGGTGGTATCGCACCGGGCGATGGCGTTAATCATCTTCCACCTATTGGCGTCCTTTTAGTCGCCTTCTACGACAGGCAGGACTTACTGTGGGGTTATTCTAATCCGACCACCACACGGTCAGATGTATAAAATGTTCAATAATTTGAAGATCTATATGAAAACGTTGAGAATCACATTTTCGTTGCGCATTTCTCGTCCTAAATTAACAAATTATATATATTAACTCGATAGTTCGTCAATATTTCGAAATTTTGAATTTGCCGAAAGTGATGACCTATTTTGCAAACCCATCATTCCATCGAAATTTTCAAACCGAACACCCCTGTATTCCATTCTATTCTTGGATAGAGCTCAGAAAGACGAGTTCAATGATAAATGGAAACATGGTTCTGAGAACACCCGTTTCGGACTTATCCATGAATTAGATGAAACCTCGCTTGTCATGCGGACTCGTCATTTCATCAATCGGTTTGTTTTCATATTTCCACCAAATAAAACAGTTCTCGTAGAGAATTAAAAAAATTATCGATAATATTTGAAGGGCTCGTGGTATTACCTTTAATAATATTACCAAGCAAAAAATTCAAACATGGAAATTATAACAATAACAATGTTCATGTCATAAACCTCCGAATTATGAACACCATCCATCATAGCCTCCTAAAATATTTGTACTCATGATTCAATCAGCTGATATCATGTGGCTACAAAAACTAAAATCTGTCGAAAACGGTTACAATTTTAGTATTTTGATAGGAGTACCGTTTTTATGTAATGTTTTTCGCTCTATCAGGTGCTTCTATTTCTTCATCAGAGAGAATGATACGAGGAAAAAGTTGTCTTCAAAAAATCAAGACCCACTCTCCAAAAACACCCAGAAGAATGTATTACATGAACATATATACATTCATGCAAGAAATTTCAATCTGGTGGCTTTCATCGTTTACAAGTTATGCGGGTTAATTATTTCAATTCTATCAACTTTGGGAGAATATACGTATATTCATTTTGATTAATTAGTTTATTCATCAAAGTCTACTTATTTTTCAATGTACAATCACCTCCAGATAGCTCGGTACACACTTTTGACTCACCCTGTGTTAGGACGAAATGAAATTTAGGGTATTTCTTCTGAAAAATCGCAAGAGTTCTCCAGATAGACCCAGGTAGCACAGGTTAGTAACAGACTTGGGTCGAATACTGAAATCCGGTATTCGAATACGAATCCTGAATACTGTACTCTAAATTGTATTCGAATACTCAAGATTCGAATACAAAGAAAAAAAAGTATTCGAATACCGATGTATTCGAATACCTGGATTCATTCACATATGAATATTTTATGAATATTCCAACTGGAAAAAAAAACATTTGCGCACATAAAGCTCGTTTATATTAATGTATGTAGTTAATTTATAAAAATATATATAAAAAAATAGAAAATATATTGAATAAAACTTCATAAATATTTTCTTGATCCAAAGTGCCACAATGAGGTTGAGGTAACACAAAATAATTGTTTAGCAAGATAATAATGGAAAATAATCTCAAATAATGAATAAAACTTGAGATAAAATTCATTCCATTACAAATAAAACATAGGAACTAATAAAATATATATGATCCACCAATAATATATAGCGACGGCTCCGTTTAAGCGTAGTGCAATATTCATAGAAATAATCAAAAGTATCCGAAAACAGGATTCGAATACCGGGATTCGAATACAAAGTGAGTATTTGAATACTGAGATTCAAAATCGGTATTCAGAATCCAGAATACCGAATACTGACCAAAAAAGTATTCAGTCGAATACCGAATACCAAATACACAAATGTATTCTGAATAGGATTCAGAATACTGGGTATTCGAATACTACACAAGTCTGGTTAGTAATATCACGTCATAATGAAGTCTTTCTTAGGTCATTATTCTTCGACTTCAGAGAGATCTGAAAATTACGTCATGTTTGTTGACGTCATATTGACGTATATTTCTGAAGGTGATGAAGACAACTCAACAAAGTCAAAATCCCAATGAAATATGAACAGGATACTCAAAAAAAAACTAATTATTCGAAAAAGTTCACAGGAATGAAGCGTTTTGAACATGTGTTATAGGAATTTTCTTCTCATATCTTGATTCAAGGATCCGACTCTTCGTTCAATATCAATGAATCATCCTGTATTCAGCTTTTTCACTGTTTTAATTATCACTTATAATATCACGAGAGCTTCGATTATTTCCGGAAATTTTTTCGAGGACACGAATTTTCTAAATATTCGTGTTCAAGAAAAAATTCACGGATATTGATTGAAGTTAAATAAGTGACATTCGGTAATACTGAAATGGTTGTTTGTGATGAAATGTAAGAACTAACGTATAGTAACAACATGTGTTTTTGTAAATTTCGAATTTGGTAAACTGTTGATGAATGACTTTTATCCACGACTGTTGTATGAAATATTCATAATATATGTACATCTTCAAGCAAAACGGTAGCCATTTTTCACACCAGTGAATAATAGCAGTGAATAACCATAATTCACTGGTCTAGGGTTCCTAGGGTATACTTGATATAACATATAAGGAACTTTAGACCAGTGCGAATAATGGTTATTCAACGCTATTATTCCCTGGTGTGAAAAATGGCTATCGTATTTTTTTTATCGCTTGAGTAAGTACAACAGTCGTGGACAAATAATTAATATAACATGTATCTTCAATTTTCAGTTTCCTTAATGTCAAATGAGTTATTATAAAACAGTTGTTAAAAATAAATTTATATATCAAATACAATAGTAGTCTTGGACAAAATATAGTATTCTACTCGCATATAATGAGCTATTATATGCTTGTTGAATAATATACTATTATTTATTGACTTATAGAATGAACTCGAAATAATCTGAAGTTGAATGTAAATGTCATTCAGCCTATACGTCGAAAAATTTCCAGTGTAATTTCATGCTCCGTCCGCCAAGGAGGAGGAAAAATTTCCGAGAAATTTGTTTAGTTGCTATGGTAACGATACGAAATACAGGCTCTAAATTGATCGAGAATGTTTGGTGTGAAATTTTCACATTAATCTCTTTGCCCCCCACGACCACTAGGCTTTAATGTTGAAAAATGCGCAAGGTAGGTATGTTTATTGTAATACTGCTATAAACTTTCATTCCGATTTCAAACTCATATAATGTCATGAATTCTAAATATGAATGGGCTAGTCTGTAGATAAACATGTGATAATTAAAAGTCTTAATCGACCACGGCTATATAATCCATGATGTATAATTCCAGAGCGATATGACGCGGGAGAGTTCACAGAATTCCAATTCCTTATCTCTGTCGCACTTCCGGTCATAATTACCTATTGGCTGACCAGTCATTTGGTATATAAAGTTTAATTCCGAACACTTGTCTGCACTGCTACTGCTACGTATACTTATTCTTTGGTGACCATCAAGCATTTTTTATTTGATTTTTTGCTTCACATTTCGAAGGTAGGTACTTCCTCTTAGTAATAATAATTGAGGATGCCTCCACATAAGACCTCTTGTATCTAATACAACGCAATGAGATAACACTTCTGGTGTGGTAGGTATGCGGGAATTAGTTAGTACTTCAGGTTGGTTATAAATATAAAAGGTGTTTTTGGTAAAGGTACATATATTCAGCACATCGATATGATACAGTTAAACGAATAGTCCCATAATCTCGGATTTTTTCTAATTCTTCTAATTAACGAGAAATTTTATCCGGAAATGAACAATAAACGAAAAAAAATCAAGTATTCCACTTTAAAGCAATTTGAATGATTGCACTCTGATGCGTGATTGTGTTTTTCACACGGAAATTTGAACAGAAGTGCGTCAGAATTGTTACAGTGTAGAATTACAAGTAGGAAGAGTGGTCTCCCCATAATTTTATTTTGATCTCTATATTTTTATTAGTGCCATAAGATAGTATACGTCGAGCTTTCTCAGGGTTTGAAATATAGTTGAAGTTATTTCAATGTCACTCTATTTATTATACTTGATAATTATTAATGATAATGATGATACAATATCAAATATCGATATTATTCTTCTCGTTCTAGGTCGAATGAACGAAACAAGAACCTATGTATCACCGAATTATCGAAATTCGCATCCAAATTTGAAGGACGCAAAATAGGATCGAAAAATAGGTACTCTTTTCATTTTCATGCATACAATTTTAAAACCCACCCAAATCAGTTATTCCGAATTTTCAAATTGGATATCAAAAATATTTTCGAATAGGTAAACTCATTGAATCAAAACAGTAATTGCTCTCCTATATCCGTAGAACACCAGGTTGTCAGCTCTATGATTGCCAGTATCATGGGTTCGGAGGTTGTGTTGCAGAACGCCCCCTCATATCAAGAATTACCCCTAAAGCTATATGGAAACTACCATTATTTAATTTTCTGAACAAATGATATTTTTCTATGGGATAGATACCTGTGACACCCGGTATAGGTTGACAGTTCATCCCAATTCTAAAGAACGGGAATACAAGTTTTAAATCATGGGTGATCTGATTCTGTCGGACGAGCTGTATACGCTGAAGCATCTCATCTAATACTATGTTATTCGTGAATATATGAAATGGGTTGGCCAGAGATTCATATAAGGACAACATGAATTTCGGATACAAAGTATCAGATTTTTATGTGTATTTCTTGGTTGGTTTATGTGGGGAAGAACAATATACCCATTACTCCATCTGTATCGATACTCGACATCATGGTATTTGGCAATGTATCTTAGCATGACCGTGTTGCAAATATATACCTGGAAAGCCGCTTCTCAGCAACTGGGATTTCTCTTTTCCGCCAGATATTGTTATTCTTCATAGTAGCATTTGATACTCCACAAAGCTCAATTATTTAACTATTACTTCAGTTGATAATGTCCACATATCAGTATAGACCAGCTCCAAAAAACTCCCTGAGGATGCTGGGGTCGTTTCAAAGTGGAACCATTAGGCTGACTCATCAATCAGCCAAGTTTGATTTATTCACTGAAAACCTCATACAGAATCAGAGGAATGTTGCAGACCCCTCACTCCTGATATCGCTACTATATTATGGATGATGTAATGTTAAATTTTCATCAGCTCTCATTTCTGGAATGACCAATAACATCGGTTTCAAGAACTCCATATTTTGTAGAATATCGTCAATTTAGGATTCATCAGCCACATATATCTTCCCAGGAAACTATATACCTTCAAGAGAAGGATTCACAGATATTTTTCCTTCCGTGGAGCTGGTACCGCCACGAAATTTTTGGTCCAATCTTTCACGAGCACTTCTGAAAAAAAAAACGTTTCTTTGTACTCTGATTGCTGAGGGCATGGTGGTCTCTTAGTGAGTCTTCTCTCATATGCTTTCCAAGTGAAATTGCCATCTGCTTGACTGAAATCGATAATATATAGTAGATTGTTTTATTAGGATAAAAAGTGACACTTCGTTCGACATGCGAATTTTGCATTTGCGAGGCGGAGCGTCTAGCAAAGCCGAGCGTTAGCAAATTTTGCGAAAAAAAATACACCTTTATAAAGAAATACATTGAAATTTCGCCATTCTATGAAAAAAATATGAATTTTTTTTCTTGGTTTATTCAACAGAACCGAACTATTCTCCTGGCCATATGCCACGACGAACAATGAATTACATCTATAGAACACACACAATAAAAATTCGAAACTAAAATGTTCTGAAGTTGAAAATTTGCATTCTCTTCCAGATGAAAATATATATGTTTATTTATAATCTTATTCAGAATATTCAAAAGCAAACAACTACTTTGGTTAATTGCCTTGTCGAGCGTTGAATTACATTCTTTGAACAAACAAAATGAAGTATAAAAATAAGAATCTTCCTAAATTGAAAATTGACATTCTCCTTCAGATCGGATAAATGATATAGGTAATGTAAGATGATATGAAAATATACCTTACCAATATATGTTCAGTATTGAAATGAAAATGTAAATGTATAGGAAGAGTAAACTAGCAAAAAAATCATTCGTATCAATGATGTTGGGAAGTACATATCTCACAAACAGGTTATATTACTTGATTCAAAAGAACTCATTTCGGGTATCAAACCTTTGTCAGTAACCTGAAGCCCAATTATTCTTCAATGCCTTTCTTTATGAAATACACAATTTTCATATCTCTATACTCTAACTTAAACTATAAAGAACTCAAAACTGAGAAATATTTGTGGAACAGTCTTCTCATCTGATGAGTAGGAGTTGTTAGTTGAACAGGGTATCCCAAGCACATAACATAAGCCTTCCTCAGTAACCTGAAGTCCAGTTATTCCTCAATGCTTTTCCCCATGAAATACACAATTTGCATCTCTCTCTACTATAACTTAAGCTATAACGAACTCAAATCTAAGACATATTTTAGGAATGGTCTCCTCATCTGGGTAAGATTTGTCAGTTGAACAGGATATCCCACATGACATGGCCACCCCCTTATACACGGAAAAAAAGAAATTGGTGAATCAAGCAAAATTTAATTGAATGGAGCAAATAGAAGTGTCATATATGCACGACAAAATATAATCTTGAAATGAGTAAATCTATATCTTGTTTCAGAGCGAATTTAAAGTTTGAATCAAGTAAATATGTCTTTCATGAACTCTGAATCTTCTCCGATCAAGCACATCTATGAACTGTTTATGAAGAGATATTGAATTGGCTCAAACAATCATTTTGTTTGATTCAAAATAACAAGATATTGATTCAATCAAATATTTAGTTGATTCAACGAAATATTTGGTTGATTCATAAAAATATTTGGTTGAATCAATAAAATATTTGGTTGATTCAATCTAATATTTGGTTAATTCAATGAAATATTTTGTTGATTCAGGAGAAACTATATATCCATTCGACAAATTATTTTGTTGAACCAAATTCAATATTCGGAAATTTTCTGAAATTTCACATCAATAGAATAAACAAAACTAGGAAACTAGTCGACTCCCAGCATAGATCTCAAGTCGTTACTTCTTCTTAGCTGATGGAAACCTATTTCGGATTGCTAATCATCCTAAGTTCGATTTATCCAGCTGATATTTCAAACACGAAGAATCAGGCTTCACGTATATAATGAATTCGAGGCAGGCATAGACGAGGCGAAATGATCGCCATCTAGAGGCGAAAATTTAAGTTGATGTAGAATGAACAAAATATTTCATTGATTTCACATATTTCGTTGCTCTATTCAAGCAAATGATTCGTTCGAAACGAGTTTATTGCTACATCGGAATAAGAAAACTAGTATGTTGTTTCAAAGATATAATCTCATCAAAATGAGTATTGTTTGATCAAATCAACGAAATGTTTATAGTTGAATCAACATCGACATTATTTTGGATCGACATAATTTGTTTTTGAAGGAACCATATATTTTGTTGATGGAATTGATATTATACTGTTGATTCAATTAGCCTACATTCTTGATTTGAACAAGCTGTTTCCATGGAATAATCATGTATCTGGTTGATTCAACAAAAAATTGCTCAGTCCAACAAAAATAACTCAAGCATAAATAATTTGTTGATGCAACAAATCCTTTTTTTCCGTGTATGATGAACTAGAATAGAAACGAGAACAATTTAGAGTCGAAAATGTTTATAGACGAATGAACTTTCTTTTTTATATAATTGTAACTATACAGAATGATCCATATGCCTGTGATATACCAAAAATACGATTTTTCGAAATGAAAACCCTGAATTTGATCCCGTCTTTGGATAGAGCTCTAAAAGACGAATTCAATGATACATTCATTAACTAGCCAAATAGCCACCAAAGCCCTAACCAAGTTTTCGATGCGCAGTTTACGTCATCAATGACCAAATTTCATAATAATGTTAACTTGATGATTTGTCAATATTCAGAAATTTTGAATTTGCCGAAAGTGATGACGTCTTTCGCAAACCCATCATATCAACAAAATTTCTTAAAAGAAACACCTTGTATCCCATTCCATCCTCGAATAGAGCTCTGAAAGATCAGTTCAATGATATATGAAAACATTGGTCTGAGAACACCTGTTTCGGAATTATCCATGAACTTCTTTAATAATTTCTAAAGTAACAGATCTCTATTACTTCTCTAGAAAATCAAAAAAATGCGTATGGAGAATTCAATCCACAACGTTTTTTAGAAGATTATGGAATCAGATTACTTATTGAAGAAGATCATGGATAAGTCCAAAACGAGTGTTCTCAGACCCATGTTATCATATTATATCACTGAACTCGTCATTCTGAGCTCTATCTGAGGATGTAATGGAATTAGTGAGTGTTTCGAGTAAAGGATGGATTTGCAGAATACGTCATCACTTTTGGCAAATTCGAAATTTATGAGTATTGACGAAATATCAAAATTACATATGAAAATGACAACTGCGCATCGAAAACTTGATTCTCAACGTTTCTCTAGGGTTTTGAGATCTGACTATTAATTGAAGAATATGTTAACATATATATATCCGAAGGACGTAATGAAATTTCGTGTATTCTATTCAAAAAATAGTATGGTTGATTTGTCACAGGCATATGAATAGTCCTGTATAGTTGTCATCATCTAAAAAAGAAAGTTCAGATGACTATAGATAACTTTGATTCTCAATTGATTTTGCATCTATTCTAGTTTACGAGATAAGGCGGTGCCGCATGTTAGGTGGGACCCTGTAGGATGAATTATTGATGTTCATCATACATCAGAGCGTGGGAAAAATTCTGAGTTGAGAAAGTCTAATCGCGAATCTGTGATCAGAGATGGTCTGTAGAGGCAAGTTTCTGATCCGAAGGAGAATATCCATTCTCAATTTCGAAAGATTCTCATTTTTATATCCTCATTTTGGGTGTTCAACAACTGTTCCGAATGTTTCTCTTGGAGTTTCCTTGGCACAAAATATGCTTTGACTCTGAGTATACTTCACAGTGTGAGAAGTACACGTGATAAGGTGGAATGAAGTCAATCAATCAACCAAGAAAGAAGAAGAAATGTCAAGGTGTAGTAAATGTAATCGGAGACAGAAGAAGAAGATTTCAGGAAAGTGAACAAAACAGCGCCATCTTGAGCGAATGCAAACAAGGCCAAAATTCCGTTCGTTTCGTTTCGTTCAAAATTAGTTTGATCGTTGGGACAGTCGATATTTGGGTTATTGATACATTTTTGTATATTTTATATTTCCAAGAGGTTGAGCCGTGAATCTTTATTGCCAATATGGATAATCTCCATATTGGAGTTAACGTCAAAAGAATGACTGATATCAATAATATCATTTGCAGAGGAAGAGGTAGTGTTTTAGGATCATATGAGTTGAGAAATTTGTAAATGAGTCTGTTGTGTTCCGAGGCGCGTGTTTCAAAACTCCTACCAGTTTGACCTATAAAAGAAGAATTACAATCATTACAATTCAATCCGAACACACCTGACATTCTTATCTGAGAAATTTTGTCTTTAAAATTAACAAGTAGATATTTGAGATTATAGGAAGGTTCATAGGAGATAGAGTAAATATTGAAATTTCTGAACATTTTTGAAATTTGAACCAAATAATTACCAAAGAATTGAAAACTCAGTAGCTTGACTCAAAGTAACATTGAACGTTAGCAAGAATCTAGTATATAAGTCAAGGCATGGCAAATTCACTAGTGAAAATAATATTGGGATTGAGGGAGTTAATGTGTTCTAGAAAATCGAGAGCATATAAAGGAAAACCATCAAAAAGTAACAAACAATCACCCACATATCTGTGAAAAACTAGTATATCGTTTGACGTGCACGGAATGATAGTGATTTCCTACGAGGATGAAGTTTGCAGCATCATGAGCCATATGCGAATGCTGCAAAATGAGGATTACATGCAAGTTATACACTATAATTTTTCTATACGACTGTAACAGATAACAGTAGCATTTTCGATTTCTTCGGCTTGTAGTCATCTGATTTCCTGTCAAGTAATGCTCATCTATTAGACAGAGCTGACATTGCTTGCAATTTGACATTCCATGAGCGATTAGATTTTTTTGAAATAATAACTCAATGTAGTCATTCTTTTGAGGACTGTGTCTGATAATCTAAATATTTCCAGTTTGCTCAAAACAGTTCTCTCAATTCGATGTTATCTGTTGAATATATCGGAAAAAAATCATATCCTTGTCAGATAGAGAATGCGAATTCTCAATATGTATTGATGGGAAAATTGAATTGCCCACACAACGAATAAGCAAAGATTTTCAAAATCCATCAAAGGTTAACAAAATTCTGTTGAATATTAATGGTGCGCCACCCGGTATACCCCCTTTACAAATTCCAATTGAACTCTTGTTACTGTCAAGTAACGCCCTAAATACATCCACAAAGTGTACCAAATTTGGATGCTTTAAGTTCAAGAATAACGGAGATATTGATTTTTTTCAAAATTTATAACTTCACTTTCAAAGCCTATAACTCCTTAGGGAAGCAACTTGGCATAGAGGTAAGTTGCGTTAAATTGCCATATTTTGGGACCCCCCTCATGCCCCTGCTCTATGTCGGTTCTTATGTGAATCACCCTGTATATGCACGAAAAAATATAATCTTGAAATGAGTAAATCTATATCTTGTTTCAGAGCGAATTTGAAGTTTGAATCAAGTAAATATGTCTTGCATGAACTCTGGATCTTCTTCAATCAAGCACATCCATGAATGGTTTTGAAGAGATATTGATCAATCATTTTGTTTGATTCAAAATAATAAGATATTGCTACAATCAAATATTTAGTTGATTCAACGAAATATTTGGTTGATTCAAAGAAATATTTGGTTGATTCAATGAAATATTTGTTTGATTCAATAAAATATTTGGTTAATTCAATGAAATATTTTGTTGATTCAAGAGAAACTATATATCCATTCGACAAATTGTTTGGTGAACCAAATTCAATATTCGGGAATTTTCTGAAATTTCACATCAATAGAATAAACAGAACTAGGAAACAAGTCGACTCCTAGCATAGATCATCAGTCTTTACTTCTCTTCAGCTGATGGAAAACTATTTAGGATTGCTAATCATCCAAAGTTCGATTTATCTTGTTGATATTTAAGGACGAAGAATCAGGCTTCACGTATACAGGTTGATCCACGGTGGATGGCCTATTAGAAGTATCTGGAGAACTAAAAGACAGAACATTCTGAAAATTGGGATGTTTTGATAATTGAACATTCTCTATCCGTCTAAAATATTTTCATCGATACAGTGTTGCCACTTCTATCAGAAACAATTAGCAACTTTGTTATTTCAAATGGAACACCCTCTATTTTATTACATTTTTAGGTTCTTCCTGAAGAGCTGATTCCATCAATGTATCACACTTGGGTTCTAGCAGGAATGATTACAGAGATATAGGGTGTTCAAAATCGAGATTTTTCAATGTTAGGATTTTTTTGTGTCGAAATTATTCATTATCGATCAAAACGGTTTACTTGTCCCTATCTTAACTTTCGATTCACTATCTACTGACATTTAATTGGAACAGATACAGGGTGATCAGAATTCTGAATCTTGAAGCACCCTGTATTTTTTCCAATTAAATTTCAGTGGATAGTGGATCAAAAGTTAAGATAGGGACATGTGAGCCGTTTTGATCGATAATGAATAGTTTCGACACAAAAAAATCTTGAAATTGAAAAATCTCGATTTTGAACACCCTATATCTCTGTAATCATTCTTGCTAGACCCCAAGTGTGATATATTGATGAAATCAGCTCTTCAGGAAGAATCTAAAAATGCAATAAAATACAGGGTGTTTCATTATGAATAACAAAGTTGCTAGTTGTTTCTAATAGAAGTGGCAACACTGTATCGATGGAAATATTTTAGACGGATAGAGAATGCTCAATTATTCAAGGATCCTAATTCTCAGAATGTTCTGTCTTTTCGTTCTCCAGATACTTCTAATAGGCCATCCACCGTGGATCACCCTGTATAATGAATTCGAGGCAGGCTAGACGAGGCGAAATAATCGCCATCTAGAGGCGAAAATTTAAGTTGATGTAGAATGAACGAAATATTTCATTGATATTACATATTTCGTTGCTCTATTCAAGCAAATGATCCGTTCGAAACAAGTTCATTGCTACATCGGAATAAGAAAACTTGTATGTTGTTCCAAAGATATATTCCCATCAAAATGATCATTATTTGATCAAATTAACAAAATGTTCATAATTGAATCAACATCGACATTATTTTGGATCAACATAATTTGTTTTTGATGAAACCATATATTTTGTTGATGGAATTGATATTATAGGTACTGTTGATTCAATTAGACTACATTTTTGATTTAAACAAGCTGTTTCCATGAAATAATCATGTATCTGGTTGATTCAACAAAAAATTGCTTAGTCCAACAAAAATAATTCAAGCATAAATAATTTGTTGATGCAACAATTCCTCTTTTTCCTCGTCTTTTTCCGTGTATTCTGCAACTAGGTATAGGGTGACTGATTTCAGTGCATGAGGATCGATTTCCATGACGAACACAATCTTTGAAAATGTCATGAAAACGAAGAATTTTTGACAAAAAAAGGGTTTTAGCCACTTTTCAAAAATTCACATTTCCGAAAAACATCTTGTTACTGTGAAATAAAGATGGATATCGATATGCGGTTTTCACTTCAGAGTTTATCATGCATGTGAATTGATCACCAGGCACCAACATCCGGTTTTTTCTATCTTATGCGGAAATAGGACTTACGCTTCAAAAGTGCCCAATTTGGCACACCCTGTACATACATTGACTCACTTCTTCTATCCAGCATTGGACTACTTGGCATATTTTGTGTGCATGCTATAATTATTTTGGAAAGGAAAGTTTTTTATTATGTAATTTCATTCCATGTATCTGATTCGAAGATCGATATTGAATAAAGGGCCTAGATACGGTGTACGCTCGAAGACCAGAGGGACCTTAAACCGGCACTAATAGTAGGTGCCGGTGCCTAACTGCCTACTTGAATTTATGTACCATTCGGAGCTATATTCCCCTTCAAGATTTATTGCTGTTTTACGTTTATTATCAATAAACTTGAATGATTACTTCAACAAATTTATGTTTATATTACGTTTGATAAGTTTCGTTAAAATGAACTGAACGGTAGTCGAGTAGGTACACTTACGACACTCTTGCCACCCATGATGGCATTTAATACGAGTTGATACTTCAGAATATTAAAATGCCGAAAACTGACAGCTCATGTTTGACATTAAACAATCTCCTATACAATATTAGGACACATTCTGAACGATATCACAATCTGTACTATTTGGAAATATATACAGGCTGATTCACGGTGGATGGCACATTAGACGTTCCTGGTGAACCAGACAACGGATCATTTTGAAAATTCGATGTAGGGCATATTCGGACATTCTCTAGCCAACTGAAATATTTTCGACAATGCGGTGTTGCCGCTTCTATTAGAAAGCAGTAACAACTTTGATTTTTCAAATGAAACACTCTGTATTTCATTGCATTTTCAGATTCTCCTTGAAGAGCTGATTTCATCGATGTATCACACTTAGGGTCTAGCGGAAATGATTACAGAAATATAGGGTGTGAAAAATCGACATTTTTCAACTTTAGGATTTTTTTGTGTCGAAACTATTCATCATTGGTCAAAACGGCTCACATGTCCCTATCTCAACTTTTGATTAACTATCTACTGATATTTAATTGGGACATATACCGGGTGATCAAGATTCTGAATTCTGCACCACCCTGTATTTGTTTTAATTGAATGTTAGTAGATAGTTGATCAAAAGTTGAGATAGGGACATGTGAGCCGTTTTGACCAATAATGAATAGTTTCGACAAAAAAAATTCCTAAAGTTGAAAAATGTCGATTTTTCACACCCTATATCTCTGTAATCATTTCCGCTAGACCCTAAGTATGATACATCGATGAAATCTGCTCTTCAGGGAGAGTATAAAAATGCAATGAAATACAGAGTGTTCCATTTGAAAAATCAAAGTTGCTACTGCTTTCTAATAAAAGCGGCAACACCGCATTGTCGAAAATATTTTAGTTGACTAGAGAATGTCCGAATATGCCCTCCATCGAATTTTCAAGATGATCCGTTGTCTGGTTCACCAGAAATGTCTAATGTGCCATCCACCGCGAATCAGCCTGTATTATGTGTGACCAAGAATATGTTGTACAGCATATGGATCTCGGAAACTATATAGAATATTATATGGTTCAGTGGAAATGAAGTTTTGCATACAGACGGTCATTCCAACAGCCTTCAAAAGTTCTCAATCATTATTTATAGTTTTTCAGATACTTATATCAAGAATCCCTTCTGTCTTTTTCTACAGGGCTGGGCAAAAGTATGAAACCAGGCGAATATCTCGGTAACGGTGTGTTAAATTTTTTTGAATATATGTACAGGGTGATTTCAAAACGTGGTGGATTCGAAAATGTAATCGTCTATGTTGTAACTTTTTCAGTTATTCCGGAATCATTATCACCTTCCTCATTTCAAATAGAACATCCTTTTTTTATTGAATCTTCAGATTCACCCTGAGAAGCTGATTTCATCGATTCATCACACTTTGAGGTCTAGCAAGGATGATTACTGAGATATAAGGTGTTCAAAATCGAGATTTTTCAACTTCAGGATTTTTTTGTGTCGAAATTATTCATTATCGGTCAAAACGGCTTCCATGTTCATATCTCAAGTTTTGATCTATTGGTATTCAATGGAAACAGTTACAGGGTGATCAGATTTCTGAATCTTGAACCACTCTGTATTTGTTTCAATTGAATGTCGGTAGATAGTGAATCAAAAGTTGACGTAGGGACATGTGAGCCGTTTTGACCAATAATAAATAGTTTCGACACAAAAACAATCCTGAAGTTGGAAAATCTCGACTTTGAACACCCTATATCCCAGTAATCATTCTTGCTAGACCTCAAGTATAATGAATCGAAGAAATCAGCTTTTCAGGGAGAATCTTTCAATTCAATAAAATACAGGGCGTTCTGGTTGAAATAAGGAAATTTATAATAAATCCGAAATAACTGAAAAACCCTAATAACACACTTATGTCCCATGGATATCCTTAGGACGTCCTCTCGGGACATTCAGGACATCCATAGGACGTTCGTATTAGGTACCGTGGACGTCCATTGGACGTCTGTGGGACGCACAAATGTCCCACTTGAGGACCAACTTGAGGGATGTCCCTGGGACAACTATCGAATACCTAAATCCTACAGTATTCCTCATCGAGCACTGCAGAGGACATCCTTAGGACATCCATAGGACAACCTATCAGCAACACTGAGGGATATCAATTGGATGTCCATAGGATGTCCCAGGGACGTACGAATTATTCTTGAATTTGAATTTTGCTGGATCCCTCTAGGACCAGATCTTGCATAACTGATTAGGACATCCAGTTGAGTTGATGGTCCGTAGAAGGTCCCCAAAAAGTTTCCCACGGACGTCCAATGGACTTACGTGAAGGACATTGACGAGGAGTACTTATAGCCTACGAGCAATCATTAGTCGGCGGGGTGTAAGTAAACGTCCTCGCAGGGACAACATATTGAAAGTACGGACTGGGACGTCCATAGGAGGTTATTTCTAGGACATTGGAAGAGTAAAGTTCATGTACCAATTGGGATATCCCTAAGGCACATTCGAAGGATGTCCCTAAGGGACATTTCGATTGTAATACGATCCTGGAAATATTAAGGGCGTCTCTGCAGAGATATTTGGAGGAATGTACCATCATGGACATTTCATGGTTGTCTAGAAGGGACATTATATAAGATCTGAAGTCATTCAAGAATATGTACTACTCGGGACATCCGATGGATGTCCCTAAAGGAACGTTTAAAATCCATGGACATTCTACAATATGTACCACGTGGGACGTCTAAGGGATGCTATTTCTACGCCATTTGAAATGATGTACCAGCTGACACATTCCGTGGACGTCCTTGCTCGGACATTGCATGATATGTACGGGATGGGACGTCCCAAGGACACTTATTTTTGGTTCGGGACATTCGGACGTGAATTGTACCAAATAGGGACGTCCCTAGGACGTTGTGTGCTATTAGGGAAGTGGCAACATCGACGATAACATTCTTGAATTCACCACGCTTTGAAATCACCCTGTACATATATTCAAAAAATCTAACAAACGGTTACCGAGATATTCACCTGGTGCCATACTTTTGCCCAACCCTGTATACAATATTAGGACACATTCTGAACTTTATCAGATTCTGTATTATTTTGAAATATATATGTGTGACCAAGAATATGTTGCACAGCAAGGTTATCTCGGAAACTGTAGAATATAGGAATACGGTTCAACGGAAATGAAGTTTCGCGTACAGAGGGTCATTCCAACAGCCTTCAAAAATGTTTCTCAGATAATTATATCGTGACTCTATTCTGTTTTTTATATCTACGTTATTATTCCAGAAACAGAAACAACTGACAATATCAGTATTATCATCATCTTTCGATAATTGATTGATATTGATTTCTCTATGTGACGTTTTGTATTCGTAGAACCATCATCAACTTATTTTCTTCAAATATTCGCGCTCATATTCCTTCCCCACGGATCCATATTCAATTACTATTATAATTTTATTGTATTGTTCACGTTCCCTTTTTCATCTGGAATCACCATTTTTCCTATTGATGAGGAATTCCTGTTATCCACAGGAAGAAAATACAATTATTCACAATACTGATTTCAAGAATATCAGAAGGAAGAGCATCAGAACGGCTACGTTTGCGAAATCTCTTGGATATCGTTCCTTTGGTTGTGATACACACGAGTTTATGAATCGGCAGCTCCAGTGCCGGATTAGCAAGAGTAGCAATTTTTATTTTCATCGCTTGGAGCGCACGAAAAGAAATCCCTCTCGAAATCCCTCCTATAATGTTCAAAGAACATCGTGCGTTCCTAGGGAGGATAGGGACAGGAGGTAGGTATTGGAATTTTTTCGAACTTCTGGAGATTATATGTTGTTGGGAATATTTCCTCAGGCAATGCATTCCAAAGCCTAGCCGTTCTATGGATGGAGGAGTTTTGATAAAGTGCTGTTCGACATCTTCCGAGGTTGACAACGAAAGGATCTGCTGACTGGGCTTGTCTAGTTCGTCTGACTGACATTGCTAGTGAGGGGATGATAGCAGAGATTTCCGAAGAACATTTCATGTGGAAGTATCGATAGAAAAGTGACAGGTCACCGACCTTTCTACGGTGTTCCAATGATGTCAACGAGTGAGTGAGTGAGTGTGGCGACACCCACCAGGCGAATGGCTCTTCTCTGGATGAAATCTGAGAGCATCAGAGTATGTTTTGGTGCTGAACCCCATATGTGGGAACAGTATTCTAGAACAGGCCGTATCTGCGCTCTGTAGATCATGAGAAGCTGTTGAGGTGTAAAGTAGCTCTTCGCACGGAACAAGAATCCGAGTTTTTGAGAAGCAGCTTTTGCGATGGATCTGACATGATTATCCTATGAAAGAGTGTTGCTGATGGTGGTGCCAGACATTACAATATCGGGCATACTGAGTTTCACCTCTCTATGGAAAATACAGGCTTGAGTTTTGGTGGCGTTGAATTCAACTATAGGTTGTTGGTTCCCCAGGCTGTGATTTCAGCAAGGTCTTCATTGACAGCATTGATCTGCCTGCGCCGTGAGTTCATAGTTTCCTGGGAAGAAATGGGAATTCTGGAAGAGAACGCAGTATGGAGGGTACTTTCATCTGCAAAGCTGTGGATGGGGCAAGTTGTTACTCCCTAAAGATCATTGATATAGAGAAGGAATAATGTTGGTGCCAAAATTGATCCTTGTGGAACGCCGGAATTGATGCCAGTGGTATCAGACGATACACCGTCCACCACCACGTGAAGCGATCTGCCTGAAAGAAAATTAGAAAATTCGATAAGAGATGGCATAGCTGAGGTGGTGAGCCGTATGATGGTAGTTTGTGGAGGAGTCCTTCGTGCCAAACACGGTCGAATGCTTTCGATATGTCCAACGCGACAGCTAGAGATTCCCTGTGTTTCTAATGATGTTTGCCATAAATGGGTGACGTAGGCAAGTAGATCTCCAGTAGATCTTCGGTGGCGAAAGCCGTATTGTCTATCATTGATGATTCCTGAGCTCTCCAGATATTTGATGAGCTCAATATTGATGGCTTTCTCCATCACTTTGGAGATTACTGATAAAAGGGCAATGGGCATGTAGTTGTTGGGCAGGTTCTTGTTCCCTTTTTTGGGAATTGGTTGGACTCTAGCTGTCTTCCAGCATGATGGAAAAAATACCCGACATGTACGAGACGGTAAACAACTTGCAGAGAATCGGTGTTAATTCTGGTGCACATTTTTTGAGAATAATGGGTGGAATTCCATCAGGACCGTTAGCCTTATTCGTTTTGAGACCAAGCAGAATTCGTCTGATAGTGCGTTGACGGAAGACGATTTCGGGCATTCGACTCTCAACGGGTAAAATGTCTGGCGGCACTTGCGATGGGCGCCGCGAATTGGGGAGCCCCGCGCCGTCCCGCGCTCTAACGCCTGTCGTCCGACCTGTTTAACTGATAAAGATGGAAATAGGAGAAATATCTTGCATGCCTTGAACGCGAGTAGCGAAGCGATTAGGCTATGCTTTAGATCTGACCGACTGTGAAGAATACCAGCAACAGACAACAAGACGAATTCAGCAGCTGTAGCCACACTCGACAACTTTGTTGAAAATCAAACACCTGGACAAAGTTTTGTTGGAGTTCAGGTGTTTATTGTATTTATTAATAACGTACTGTCTGCTTTAACTAAACGTATGGAAGCATATCATGAAATCACTATTGTGTTTTTGGAGTATTACGACAGCTAAAATCTCTAACAGAAGAGATTTTGGAAAATTCCCCAATAATGTTCAGTTCTTACAAAGGTAATTTGGAAATCTGCCTAGGCGACGAATTAGTGCAGTTCGCTGAGCTGCTGAAAACAAATGTAGTTATTGTCATTCACAGCAACAAACCTCTGGGGGAGCCTCTGGAACTGCAACCTAATGAACCTTGTTAAATATTTACTTAGAACCGTGTTCCCCAAACGTAGAAATTGCCTTGCAAATATACCACTTGTCTCTCATGATCACTAACTTTCTTTTTTGACATTAAAACGTATTTGAAATGAGTTGAAAAGAACACGATAAGCGAAAAACGTCTAAATCATCTCACTTCGATGGATATAGAGTATGATTTGCTTAAAGAAGTCAATATTGAGAGTGTTCTCTCTAAATTTGCCCATATTGAATTCAGGAAAGTTCATTTGTAATAGTTTTGTTTCATTTAATACCCTAAACCTGAGAACCTTAAACGATCCTAGGGCCCCTTGATATAATTTGCTACAGGCCCCGCGCTTGCTCAATCCGGCACTGGGCAGCTCATTCCTTCATACAAACTTCCCGAAGTATGCAAAGTACGGGGCGGGGCGGGTCAATTCATAAAGAAAGCGGGACGGGCCAATTCATAAGAGTGAGCACGGCGGGCCGTGCGGGCTACGTTACTCTATTATTTCCCAATTATTTAATTGGACATTGATATCAATTTGTTGATTCCTAAAAACTTCACTGCTTATTCAAACTTCAAACACAGGATATCATCGCATTGATATTGCATGAAAATTCAAGGTGGGATTTCTTTTCTTGGGTCAAAATATGTTTGATGTTTCGTTTCACAAACCTAGAACCAAGGTGAACAGGCCACGCGAGAAGACCAGGAAAGTTCAATGGAACGCGCAGGCTGAAAGAGTCGCGTGGGCTGAGCAGGCCGAGTGAGCTGCGCGGGCTGAAAGGCTAAGCGGTCCGAGAGGGCCACGCAGGCTAACTGTGCCACGCCGGCTGCGCAGGCCTAGTGGGTTACGCGCAAGGTCTATTTACTTCAATAAGGTTACCTCATAGTATAGCATTAGGGTGCGGGGGTGCGCGGAGAGGGAAAACGATCTGTGACGTCACTGTTTTCCCACCGTGTGTTGTAGATTTCGTATTTTGTCACTGTCAAATGGTTTGAAAAAAATTTTGAATTTGAATTCGAAAGATTAGCGAATTTCAGACTTCAGTTGAAACCGTGGTGACAAGAAGACTGAAGATACCTTTGAAAGAGGGTGAGAGGCTGTATTTTTTTTTCAATTTTTTTTTTATGGTGTATTATCCAAAGCTGTGTGGAGTCAAGAGTGGATATAAATCAAACAGATGTTATAAAAAGCCTGTGTTTACAATCATCTGCTCTTGGGCAGCCTCCACATGAGATTCAAATAATTCCAAAGGAAGATGATGAGCTGTGGAAATGTGAATGTTCCTGTGAAGCAGGCATGCCATGGTTTTGTAAACACATTTTATCAGGTTTAATATTGACAGGTAGGCAGGTGCACTTTTGATCTATCACACACAGGTTTGAGAAATGAAGACTTGGAATATGTGGAGCTGCATATAAAACACAGCAAATATAGCAAAACCATTTCAATAGTTCTGCTATCCACTTATTAAAAGAAGAAAAGTGACCCCCTAATGAACAGTACCTACCTACATGCAGGGTCAAGTAGTAAGGATGGAAATCAATGGGAAAATCATTCTCCTTTTATATATTTCAAGTTAATTTCACAGGTATATCAGTCTCTTTCGTTTTTTGTTTTGAAGCCAATTAACTCAATGTGAATAACTATTGCATGCATGGTACTCAGGAACACTGGAGAGTTTATTAAATTTCAAAATACCATCATGAAAACTGTACACTTACATTAATTTTGAATTATTTCAGCCTATATACTTGCTACTTCATTTTTACATGTAGCAAGGAGTCTTGGGAAATAAGGCAATCAACTTATTCTTTCCAAAGGATTTTACAAATGGATTTGTTCAGCATGGAGTTGAATATGAATCAAAAGCTCTTTTAAAATGTTCATTGAAAATAATATTAGATTCCAAATCATGCAAACAAATTTGTGTCCCAATATTTTTCGTGGTTAGGATTTTCACTATATTAAATTATTTTTCAGAAAGGAAAACCATGGAAATAATTGAAATAGTGTCCTTACTGAGGTCCTTACATAGAGGTTTGTTGAATGATGTGTATAACATTCAGCCTGAATTATTTTCTCAAATTTTCAGGTAAAGAAAATAGTTCAGAACATTTTGTGGAACAATGCCATTTCTCGATAGGAGATGGTATAAAAAATGTGAAATTGGAAGAGAGACACACTTATTATGGATAAATTTAGTTGGGAATAATGACCCTAAAATGTCCCTAATGAACTTGAAAGAAACTAATTTTCTTGTATGATTCTTCTTTCTCCAAAACTTACATACAAATTTCTGTTAATTTTATGAAACATTTTGTGTTAACCTCATAAGGAAGATATCTCAAAGATATTTTCATTATGTTACACTTTTATTGCATTAATCAAATGGAATGAATTGCGTGATAATGACTTCTTTATTGATTCATTTTCTAATTATTTCATTCTCAAATAATAATATTTTCCAAATTGATACTGAAATAAAACCATTGAGTTAGAATCATTCAAAATATCCAGTAAGAAATCCTCTTTAGTTAATTGTTGTGTTATTTCTTTCTCAGAAATGATGGCATTATCAATTTCAAGAATTTTTCTTCACATCCCTTGTCAGCATGCCCTTATCCACCATGATTTCATCATTAGGTTCAGATTTCCAAATAACATTTTATTCATTAAAAAATGCTTTAGCAGTAGCTCAACCTCCATATCCATAAATGCCAACAGTAATCAGTCCTGATGGAGTGATATTGCAATAAGAATTTGACTGTGATGTTTTTTGTAATGTGTCTGTACAACAGGAGCACTGAGGAACATAACATATCTTTCTAGATTTTTGTTTTCAGTCTTTTGTACTTGCTGCATGTTTTGAGAAAACAGTGAACTATCTCGTGAATACAAAAACATATCGGAAAACTTCAACATTTATCAAAATTCACTGGATTGCACAATGCTAAATTTGTTTGTTTTGTTTATCACTTCCGCCATTTTCATTTTGCCGCTCGACAAAAGACGCCTGGGGAAACAGTGACGTCAGGCCAGAAGAATATGAGGCAACCTTATAAAGTTGAATAGCCTTGGGTTACGCGGGCCTCTGAGTAAACATCAGAGTCATGCCGTGTTGCTAACTGCGCGGGCCTACGTAACATTTCATACCGTGCGGGTTGCTGCGGGTCGGGTTCCATTTTATAAACGTGCAAGCTAGGGCAAGCCTCGAAGATCTTGTAGAAATCTTCTCCATGAGTTTTTATTCAATAGTACTTATGCCCTGTTGGTTACTAGCAGCAACCAACCCCAGTTGTTGGGGGCTTGCGTGGTCGACCCAGAACTCACAATTAACTAGTCGATTTGTATTTACAATTAATATTCAAAATCTTCATGGAGAGCCCCGACAAAATCGAAAATCTGGAATTTGATGAAATTAAGAACAGAATATTTTGCTTCTCACAACATCGGTTATAAGTATGGAGAAACTAAAAAATATAGTTATGGCTAATATAGTGTAACTGAAAATTTGATTCCTTCATGCATGCATTTCTTGAGGCTACAATGGGATGAGCTGATGAAGTCACACCCATTGTCGTTGTAGAAGACAACCTAGTTAGGTTGTTAGTTGTCGAGAGCTATACCTCCTCCCACTAGGTCGCCTACTAAGGTCTTCATTTAGATCGGAAAATGGTGTAACTGAAATGTATTATTTATCGTTTGATTTTAATAAACTTGAAAAATTTCTGTAAATAGATGGTGTGTAGAATTTGTATCGTGAAAATTGATAAAACATTAACAATGAGTGATTATTTTCAAAGGAAATATATTTTTCTGCAGTGAATTTTGTTGATTTCCCACCACAAACAAACAAACAGTGAGAAAGTAAAAGTATAGGTATATTTTCAAATACAAGGTGATTCATCAAAAATGTGCAAACTCTCAACCACAACACCATACAATTATTATAAGATTTAGCCTGACATGTCTCATAAAAATGTTGCTAGTTTTGGAGATACTGTTTGTTCAAGGTGAAAATCTAATTATGAAATTTCTAAATAACTTTTTGAGTTTCAACATCATAAAGATTACATCACCCCAAATGATTATTTTATTAAAAAATGTTTTGTCGCGAACGAGGACAGTGGAATTGCCGAGAAATATAACAAACTCAATAAATTAGAACAGTGAAATAATAATAATAGTTGATAATAGTAGATTGTTTTATTAGGATCAAAAGTGACACTTTGTTTGACAAGCGAATTTTGCATTTGCGAGGCGGAGCGCTTAGCGAAGCCGAGCGAAAGCAAAATTTGCGAGTCGAACAGAGTCACTTTTGATCCGAATGAAACATGCTATTTTTTCTGCAACCGAAACAATGAACTCAAATAAATATGTGAAGTAACCACCAATGCCGTGCCATATCTATGCAATGCAACAAATATTGACAAATAATCCATGTGGTCATGTGGTGAGAATATTCTACCTGCATTAACAGCAGGTTTATTCAATTTTCAAGGATGTTCGAATTGTAGTTTCAATATAAATACACCCACAGAGTGACATATTTGTGTATGGACCAGGTGCTCTAATGGCAAATACCGCCCCAGAGTGGACGTGGAAAATGTTAGGTTAGTGAGCATTACAACAATAATAATAGCGATTATTTATTCCTCCCCATACTACAGTTACTACACTGTGTTTGACTTGATAATCAAGTGAAGCTAAACAAAATTGTTGTTTGAGACAAAAAACTATTGCTCACCGTGATTTTTCAAAAACAAGTTATCCAGAGAATAACGAATGAAATACAGATCAAGCAAGTATTTGAATCTTGAAGGCTTCCCTGAAATCCCTGATCAGAACAAAAATACTCAACTGAGATGTTTATAATTTCAATACTCAACTATAATAAGGTTTATTTATATCTCCAGCATGGGTATGAAATGCCAAATCTGCCGAAATCGGAAACAAATCAGGTATGCGTCTCAACCCAAATAACCAACCGTCACAATGTTGTTTATTCTTGATGAAGCCCAGTACATCCTTTTTAGTTCCTAGGAGCTAAAGTTCAACTTTAGCTCCTAGGAACTAAAATTCAACTTTAGCTCCTAGGAACTAAATATGTTGCCTAGCAACATGCCTATTTTTGTGTCAGTAATAGAAACGTCAATTTAAGAGCTAATTTTGGTATCAAAATGGACGACTTTTGTGTCGGTTGCAGAAAAAATATCCTTTTGTGACAATTCAAGGTGGGATTTCTTCTCTTGGGTCAAAATATGTTTGATGTTTCTTTCTACAAACCTAGAACCAAGGTGAACAGGCCACGCGAGAGGACCTAGACAGCTACTATGCAAATAATAGTGCTTCACAAAAAGACAAAATCCCGATTTTTTATTCCGTGTAAAAGGCTTCCCATGACCTTAAAAGTATGCGGATACTTCTTTTCCGCGACTGAACAATTTTGTTCGCTCCTATTTATTACTGCCCTCTGCTTTTTTCTTCAATTGGGTTTTGTTGATATGATATTGCACAGATCTATGATGATGAGAATCAGCAGGAAGCTCATATTTCAGTCTAGTATCAGAAACTTTCAGGATCGGTTCAGAAGTTATTATGTTTATTCTTGTTGTGAGAGCCTCTTCAGATTCATTTGTTCACATAAATGATTGTGAATTCTTTCACGTTAGCTCGTAGTACAATTGTTTTTTTATAAATAATCCAAAATGACTAGTCAATTCTTCAAAACATTGAAAAGACTTGAAGGAGTGTTTCTGTTTCTTCCTATTTTTTACTTCCTTTATAAATTCCTCTTTCATTACTTCAAATCGCCATCTTTGTAACGTCCATGGGATGTTACACTGAAAATGTGAAATTTCAATTTCTCAATATTTATTCACGGATTATTTTCATCCAACCTCCGTAGTATTTTCATGGTCAGTTCTTCAAAAACAGAATAATGTACAACCGCCACACATGATATCATCTATACAAACGGTTACTTTGTCGTTCAATAAATCACCCAAAACGTCGAGTTTTTTGTGATTCTAGTATTCCATAGATTAATAAGGACTCTCCAAGTATTCTCAAATACATCTTTCAGGTGAATTTTAGTATAATATTCACAACCACCAAATTTTTCAATTATATCATTATTGATGTAAGAGTGAATGGTTTTCTTCGTGGACTTATATAGTCAATACATAACCGGAATGTCCCGTCAGGTTTGGATTTCAACACAGGAAGAAGAACATGATGATGAGAACTGTCGTATTATTCCTTTCTCCAGCATATCTTTTATTTTATTTTCTGTCCATATATAGGTACCTATGTTGGCTAGCTGAAAATTATGACCATTTTGGCATCTTCTTTTGGATCAAACTTCTCTTCGAATTGGGCAGACTCGTACCATAATATTTCTTATTTATTAATGTATACTGTTTCTGATGTTCCTGTTTCATTAATTAGATTGGAGCTTGAATTTGAAATGATTACGGGTTTTATTTCTGGTCTTCTCATTGAATTTCAATTTATCTTCCAGTTTCATGTTCACATTCTGTTATTCCACCTAAACTTTTGATGAATTTTATGTTCTCGAACTCAGGACAAGCATGATCCTTTGTGAATTCTTCATTGATAATGTCCAAGTCTGATCACTATCGGGAAGCGCTTCGATCTTCATTTCGTTTATAGTAACATCTCTTGTTCTCATGTTCCTTTCCCGAATGAACAGCAGAGCTGTGATGAATTTCTTCATCATTCATCTCTAAAAAAAAATTGTCCTAAAATTGTTCTATCCGCCATTCGGTTGCTCCCTTACGAGCAACCCTCAGAAGTCTTCGAGAGTCTTGTGCGAGCAAGGAATGACGGGGGCCTTACCTTTTAACGTGTGATCCCAAACACTTTCTTGGGCCATCAGAAAAATTTCTGCAGTCGACGGGACTCGAACCCACGACCGGCAAGCGAGTGCGGATTAGAATATGGACACTCTGTCCGCACGGCTACCTGGCCACCTTCGTCGGTTATTCCATTAGAATAATTATTGCTGTTAACTTTATTATTAGAAAACCTTCTTTCTTCTAGATTCTTCCCATCCTGCATACTGCCTATAGGTTTATTGATTTTTCTCATCTCATACCGTATATATATTACCATCCATGTTTCAAACTTTAATGTAAGCAAAATGTTGAATGAGTTCTGTTTCATTAGATGGTGTTTTGTTACGAATTAGTTTCTCATGAAAGTATATTATTAGCGATTCATCCTTGAATTTCAAATTCATTTATCTCTCCTATTTGAGAATGTTGCCCTCATTAGATAGGTTTATGATTCTTTCCAGTTCTCCCAGTGAAAATCATGTTAAAATTCTTTCATTCTGTCTCATTCTTCAGGTTGATAATCTTATCACCTCAATCTCATCACCTTCTTCTTTCCATCCATTTGAGAGGGCCATAAATAGAAATGATTTCAGCCATTTCATTTATACCGTTGAATGATGTAATTCTGTTTCATTCCTATTGAATATAGCCGAATTCAACCATTCACATACCATTTTCCCCAATTCGTCCTTGTTAATCATCATTCTATTATCTGGATCCTGAATTCCGTGATTTGTAGAAGTGAAAGTATGTTGGTAAATATTTTCGGCTTCCCGTATAGTAGGTCGCATGTGTGAATTCCATAATCCATAAAATACAACAACCAACAAACGTCACTGTCAACAATGATGGGCGACATCAATATGCTACCATAATATACAGGGTGTCCCAAAACTCAATATTATTCCTTGTAGGGCTGATAGTCCAGCTTAATGACTCACCTCAGTGAAATATTGATAATTCTGGAGATATTGGTGAAAATCGAAACCTTTGTTTTGTATTCAGAATGCCGCAGGTACAAAACTCCTCAGTTTATCAAGATTCAAGTATTTGGTATGCACCCTGTTGATAACCCTTCTAATCAATATTACATTACAAAATTAAAATATTGGTGCATTACTTTCGGAGAAGAGAAAACATCTCTGCCCGATTCA
The DNA here is from genome assembly GCA_918026855.4 of Phaedon cochleariae. NCBI lineage: Eukaryota > Metazoa > Arthropoda > Insecta > Coleoptera > Chrysomelidae > Phaedon > Phaedon cochleariae. Next base: position 21,089,591 of record OU896714.1, on the reverse strand, counting down.
CGAGTCAATTTATTTCAATTAGCTCACCTACTTAGACTCTTCATACAGTAAACAAAATCATCACGCGAACCTGCACTTTATTTTAAAAAAAAATGCTCATTCGGTCTAGTTTTTGACATAATATTATATTCACTATCTTCCACTTGAGGAAAAAAGGTATTCCTAGTTTACTGCAGTACCTACGAGCACATTGTGAAATCATTTCAATAAGGAATTGGAGTGACAGGTATTTGGATAGAAATCAATAGAGTTTACGGGTTGCAACAAAAGTTTTGTACCCGTGGCACTCAAAGGTTCCACTAAATTCATAAAGGGCCAATATCTCCACGGCATATTGTGATATTCTGGTCAGTCATGAGCTGGAATATCAGCCCTTCGAAGGATGACGTTAAGTTCTAGAACACCCTGTATAACATATCGGTATTTTATCAACAATAATTTCTGCATTAGGAGAATATTCCTGATATTTCTCCAACATCACATATTTTCAGATCACTTCAATGTACTGATGCCATATTTCCATATTTGGGATAAGATCTAAAATTGAATGAATAAATCCTTGCGGATCTAATGGAAAATCATTACCAAAAGGAAATTGGCTCACATCAAAATCAACAAAAAGTGTGGACACAGCTATAAATCAGCAGTGGTTCGCATGGTGGCAAAAACAGTTTACAAATCAACGCAGGGCAATTAGCTTTTACTAAGTTATCATCAAAGAAGTGCAATTTGCACGGAGCATTGGATGAAAACAACCATAGACTCTGTCTCGTGCGGACGGACGCTGTTTCGGACGCTTGCCAATGGTTTATGTCGAATTTCTCCTTTTTTCTACTATTTGGTTTATTTCGAGGAATGCATGCGCTGGATATCCGAAAGTATGTCAATTATAATTAAAAACAAATTTTTTACGAGCACGAGCCCGAAGCAGTAATTGGAAATAGGATATTTTTAGTTTGGATTCATCGTATCGATGTAATGCGACAGTTTTTTTGTTGACCGACTATAGGATTGTCTGCTACTTCATCATCATCATTATGAAATATCAAGTCCAGCGAATAAACGAAAAATAGGCGTAGTTCTGATGTTTTGGATAGGGAAAGGGGAAAGTGAACATAAATAAAATGATGTTTTCATTCGATGATAATATGATAGTCATTTTTGTATCTACCTAGTGCGTGTAAAATAGTCGAGATCACCAAAGTATTTCGCGCATGAGTTGTACACACAATTTTTTCCACAAACATCATGAAACATATTGTTTTAGTAGTAGTGTGCTCTGCCCGATATAAAAAATAGTGTTGAACTGATAGCTAAAAAGCCCTAATTATTCCTAAACATTTAGAAATACATGATTTCTTCGATATGATTGTGCTCTATTGAGGACCATTCAAATTATATTATTCCAAACATCTCAAATAGTTCAAATGTCGGTTTTCATGCAATGCACGAGATATTCACTTCGCGCACTATTTTACATCGTGCACGGTGTGTTGTGGTAACGCAGAATAGTGAAAAAAAGTGCCACTTAGCAAATTGTCATTAATGCGCGAACCTTGTCGATTGTAAAGGTAATGTGTAGCTGGCAATCAATGCAGAATATGTGTTTCTAAAGAGTAATTCAAATCTCTTGAAGCGCATGAAAGAGAATTATTATTTTTTCAACAGAGTTGACAAGGAAACACAAACCATCAATTTGAATAACACAAAAAAGTGTCATCATATCCAAAACAAATAGAGAATATAGTATTATAATTGAAGTGAAGCCGTATAGAACCCATAATAATGTGAAGATACAAAAATCACAGAATGAAAAAATAATAAAAATAATATAATAAAAGAGGAATAATGTAATGACAATAATAATAATGATGGTGATAATAATAATAATAATGATGAGGCAGGAGGGCAAATCTCTCAGAGGGTTGCCCATGGTGAGCGACACCACCTTTTGAAGCTGAGGGTGCAAAATCGGACTGGCAGCGAGAGCGCACCCAGAAGGAGAAATTCATTTCTTCTTTCATGTCAGCCGTGGGTCTGCTAGGTTAACCCCCTGGCAGGTCCAAATACTCTGGTTTCAATCAACCGAGGACAGGGCCTGAGAGGGCAGATTGGCGCTATCACACACTCAATGAGGCAGTGCTATTCACCATCAAACAGCACTGCCTCGAAAGGATACGGATGTTAGTAGCTGCAAAACAGTCACTAAGGATGCGAGCGAGAGTTCTGGCAGAAATTAAAAAATTCCGCGAGAAGCCCTCTCGCTTATTGCAACCGCCTACGAGTGTGGTTGACAATCCGCCGCCTGCTGATCAGGTGAAAACCTTTTGGAAGAGTATTCACGAGTTGAGGCATCCATTCAACAGAGATACTCCAGCACTGACGCAGTTCGGTATGGAGAGCCTGAGCCCGAATTACTTCGTCAACCGATAACCACTGAGGAGGTTCGCGAAGCCCTCAAACGCTCCAAGAACTTTGCTGCTCCTGGTCCCGACAGGATCAATAACTTCTGGTGGAAAGAGTTTCCCTCTACCTAACACCATCATGCTAGGATATTTAATAGCTGGCTGAATGGAGAGCAGCAAATCCCTTAGTGGTTTATCGAGGAGCGAACCGTGCTTCTCCCCAATACTGGAGATTTGTCCAATCGGAAGAATTACAGACCAATTACCTGCCTGAATGCATGTTACCATCTTGTACATGCGAGTACACCTAGTAGTTTATCTGGTTTACCAGCGGATTTCTGAGCAGCGTTGGTAAAAGAAAGGTGTCGCTGGCTGCAAGGAGAACCTGTTGATAGATAGATTTATTACACAGGACTCCGTGCAGTACAAGCAGAAACTTTCTGTGGCCTGGATCTATCACCGAAAGGAATTTGACACAACGTCACATGAGTTACTCGTGTACTTGCTCAAGTGTCTTTCGGTACCCGATTCTATAGTGAGATGCATGAAACAACCGATGCTGGTCTGGAAGACCCGCTTTACTATAACATCAGGTAAGGTCCAGACATTCCCAGTCATGATAAGGAGAGGAGTATTTCAAGGGGACTCCCTTAGCCCTCTTTCATTCTGCATCCCACTTCTGCCACTATCCGTTGAGCTCAGGGAAACTAGAGGATACAACTGCGGCCCACCCAGTTACCGGAAGCATAAGGTCACCCACATATTCTATGTGGATGGCCTCAAACTTTATGCCTCTGGTGAGAGGGATATGGACCAATCCCTCAGGGTGGTGCAGGAGTTTTCACTCAGGCAACTGGAATGGGATTCGGAATGGACAAATGTGCACTGATTCATCTCAAGAGAGGACGATGCGAGAACTACGACAAGGACGCGCAGCTCGTGGACGGAAGCATCCTACACCACATGGATGCCGGAGAGACGTACACCTACCTGGATGTAGAGGAGTCCCACATCCAGGAGGCACCACGGGTAAAAGATGCTCTCCGCAGCAACAATCGGCAGCGGCTCCGACAGATCAGGGGACCTATTCTCGAATGTCGAACGAAATATGTCGTATGCGACATATGTCGATAGAAATTGTAGCACAAAGTTTAAGTATGGTATACTCGATTGCTTTCGACTTCAAACTCGCATGAGACAAATTTTGTCGAATAGCATGAACTGTCAACATTGAATTAACGATTCTGGAATGTGTTCTGTGCCAATGTGTTGTGGTTTCTTTGTTGTTATGATGGAGGTTATGTCAATTTTGTTGAAATAATGAAGGCAGTAGACAGTGGAAAGAAAAAGAAGAAGGAAACACTCAACTTGGTCGAAGAAAATTAGAATGAGTCACTTTTATCTGGCAAAAAACATGCAGAAAACCCATGTCTCTGTACCACAATAGCTTCTAGCACTCACTAGCAGTGCAATGGACTCTCACTAATTCCTTACCTAAATGTTTTTATACTTTTTATGTCCGATGCAAATCTGAACGCATTCTTTATACTTTCTCTCGTGGCCGTTGATGATTTTCTTGATTTTCCAAATTCTCAATTTCTATTAATGAAGCTGCCATATTCCAAAATAACAAGTGAGGAAATCACTCAAATATGCAATCTCGCATCCGACATGGAAATGTTGACCGCTTAAGACCACTCTACAATTTGTCTATCGAAAATTTTCGAATGCTTCATTCGAGAATGAGCACTCACGTTTTTTGTTCGACAATGTAGAAATCTCGCATGCGACAAAATATCTCACCATTTGAGAATAGGGTCCCTGGTCGTCAGAACTGCCGGGAACGAACAAAGTCGCTGCTACTAACATGCTCGCTGTTCCGATCCTACTTCACTCATTTGGAATGATAAACTGAACTGAAGTCGAGCTGCGACAACTTGACGTAAGTACTCGCAAGATGATGCATCTCCATAGGAGTCTGCATCCAAATTCGTCCGTTCCACGGTTATACATACCTAGAGACCAGGCCGTGGACTCTTGAGCTTGGAGTACCTCCATAACAAAATGGAGTTCGAATCCCCTACTGCAGATGGTTGAAACCCATGAAGAAGCAGGAGTAGGAGCTTTTCTTTTTAGGACAGCCGATGAGTTGCCTCTGATTTCCGACTCAGAGCGCGAGGCTCAGGACTCAGCTTCTGAGATACAGTCTGCTGGGAGAAGGGTCCGCATCGAAGCTGCAGAAGTGAGGAAGTTCCTGCAGCTTCACATGGATGTGCTCATGAATTCGGTCTACTTTAGGACCATTGAAGACCGGGGCTTATCCAGAGAACTGACTTGTCTCTTTGAAATCAGGCGGGCTTGAATCATCATAGCATGCCAGAATGGGTTTTCCAATACTCTCGTCTACTGTAGCAGTGTCATGGGTATGGAGGTCCCTGACACAAATTTCAGGGCCTGTCTACTTGCACGGTGTATGCAGTCTCGGCCTATATCCATAGACACATGGCGGCATTACGAGTGCTCTTCTACCACTTGAGGCACTAGTACGGAATAGACGAGACTCCAGTGCTGCACTATCTTCCGGGGGATATTGAGTCCGTTGTGGAGAATGAGAGGTGCCGAATTTATTGGAACTTCTTATTCTCCGCCCTCTTCTTCTTCTTCTTCTTCTTCTCTGCACAGGTGGGCGGGTGCGTAGACCCCTGCACTCAGGACTCTTCAGTCGGGCCCATTGTGCGCTCACTCGTCCTGTGAATCAGCTGGGCATGCCGATTTCTTCGACGAAATTCAGCAGCTTCCTCAGCTGAGTCGCTTTCACATCCTTTGGGTGCAGTACAATGCTCCCAAAGGCAGCTTTCCTCTGATGCACCAGCGCGGGGCATTCAGTGAGTATGTGTGTCCTCCAAGCACCATCTGCAGATGGGATTATCTTTGATCCCTATGAGCTCTAGGTGCCTGTTGAGGTGGTTGTGCCCGCCCAATTACCATCTTGAGATCCCTTCTATTGAGTGACAGGATCTCTCTCGTGAGCCTTTTTGAAGGTTCCTTCATATGGAGCTTTGATTGTCTCACTCCTGGTGTGTCCCGCCATGTTTCAAGGAACTGCCTCTAGCATTTCCTTCATGAGGGACATAGCCGTACTATTGCGTTCTCGCAATATCGGTTCTGGTCCAATGGGTGTCGTTCCTGAACCGATCTTGGCTAGTCTGTCTGCCTCCCCGTTCTCCGGGATACCAGAGTGACCTGGAACCCACATGAGGCTGACTTTCCTAGTTTTTGCCATATTTTCTAAGGCACTTCTACACTCGGACACCAATTTAGTTGTGATCCTTTTGGATCTCAATGCCATAATAGCAGCTTTGCTGTCCGAGCATATGGTGACTGGTCCACGTCCACTTCTGCCGAAATGTTCTTGGACATACGTCAGAATTGCAAACACTTCGGCCTGGAACACTGAAGCAAGCGTATTTGCCAAGAGGTACTGAGATTCCTATCCCTGTTCCTCCTTTATATACTCCTGCACCAGACACGCCACCAAACCTTGAGCCATCCGTGAACCAGGTTGATTCGTTGGCAGGAAGCAAACCTGGTGTATTGCCAGTCCATTCCTCTCTTGAAGGAAAAATGACATGCGGAGCTTTATTGAAATTCAGAACTGGCAGATTGCTGTCCCTTTCCATCAGCAGACTGGGACAGCTTTCTTCGGCCTTGTTCCATATTAGGGAGTGCCCATAGTCTGCCTTTTCGATCCATTGGTTTGCACCTTTGAGTCTGTAGGCAGTGCGCATGGCTTCATGCTCTACAATCAGATGTAGAGGTGACAGACCTAGTAGAACCTCGAGGGCCCTAGTAGGCGCTGTTGTCATATCACCTGTCATTCTTAATCAAGCCAGTCGCTGAAATCTATCCAGTTCATTTCTGGTTTTGCTCTACGGTGGTTTTCTATTTCTAAATTCCACCATGGCGTTTCCGCATTGTCCGACCTCTCTTTGAGGGGGCAGCTATTTTCATACGATGAAGTGATTGCCTTCGGCTTCGCTTCCGTACTTTGATGGTAGTCCCACTAGTCTTCCTTCCAGTTTCTCTCGAAAGAGGTCTCATTTGGTAGTCCGTGGGTTCCTATATTTTTTCTTTTCAGGTGGGCTCGTCCCACCTAACTTGAACAGAATGTGTCGATGGTTCGACAGAGAATCATCTTGTGACACATTCCATGAATGAACTTCGGTCAGCCGATCTCGAGTGCATAATGTCAAATCTATGCAGGATTGCCTCTTTGGCGTGAAGAACGTTGGTGTTGAACCCTCGTTTACAATTTCCAGATGACTGGTGTAGTATGAGAGGCTTGGGTTCGATATAAGAACAATGTCGTTTGTTGAATTGATAATGTATTAAGCATTAACATAGAGAAATACAGATTATGGCATGTCGATGACACGACATATCCTAATCATAGTTGTCAACTCCTGACAACCCTTCTTCACATTCATACAGGAGGATTACTATATAACATTCCTTCCCAACTAAATGAAGTCTTGATATCGTATTGGAAGTCTCTTGTTTCTTGAGGGATTACGCCTCAAATTATTTTCCACCACTTCGCTCCCTGTACTTTTGCCAGATTCCTCTGATACACACTGTAGTTCCTCAGGAATAACTTCCGTTTCGGCGATAGCAGGATCATTTGAGGCGAGTTCTTGCAGTGGTTGATCCTGGCTCGATTCCGCACTGGATTTTTTTGGTGATGTAATAGCTCCTGAGACCTCGGATGATGTCGACTCCGCATTGCTAACGCGGGGTCTCATCTGATCAGCATGCTTTCTTTTCGGTGTTCCGTTTATGTCCACGATATAAGAGTATGGTCCCGTTTGCTTAACTATGTTGCCAGGAAGAGAACCTTTCCGTAAAGGATTGTTAACCCAAACTGGTTGTTGATCTTCGAAACTTTGTGTTCTGACACCTCGATCATGATAGAGTTTCTGTTCCCATTTCGATTGTTCCATGTTCCTGGCAATATCTGGCTTGAGCTGATCAAAGAGAGTTCTTGGACGTTTATTCAGGATAAGTTCACTTGGAGTTCGGCCAGTAGATCTTTGAACAGTGTTGCGATACGCAAAAAGGAAATGATTCAGTCTATCTTTAATATCAAACGTCTTGTCACTTGCAGACATTCGTTCTTTGAATGTTCGAACAGCTCGTTCGGCTAAACCATTCGATTTTGGGTGATATGGCGTCACTAGTATGTGAGAAATGTTTTTCTCACAACAAAACTGTTTAAAATCGATAGAAGTGAGTTGTGGTCCATTATCAGACACAATGAATTTCGGAAGTCCAAATCGGGCGAATACTTCTGTCAATGCGCCAATTGTTTTCTGAGTTGTGATGTTCTTCATGGAAATCACTTCTAACCATCGTGTATAAGCATCTATTATGATAAGCCACATTTTCCCTTCATAGGGACCAGCAAAGTCAATATGAATTCGAAACCATGGTTCAGGCGGAGAACTCCATGGATATAAAGGAACACTTCTGTCATTTTGCTTCGATTCTTGACAAGTAGAACACGAATTCATATGCTTAACCAGATCCATATCTATATTCGGCCAATAAACATGGTATCGTGCCATGGATTGCATTGCGCTTATTCCTGGGTGTCCATCATGCAGCATTTGGAGAATATCGTGACGCAGAGCTTCAGGAATACATATTCTGCCTTTCCATAATAATATATTTTCCTCGAATGAAAGCTCATAACGTTTCTCATAGAATGGAGTTATTTCTTCTGAAATGTTCTTTCTATCCGGCCAATAACAATTTAAATATCTAACAACCTGCTGAAATTGTTTGTCTTTAATTGTTTCGTCTCTGAGTCGTTTTTTAGTTACTGGTAGATTTCTCATACGTAGATGAAGAAGATGGCCTCGCTTCGGTAATCCCATTTCTTCGGCAAGAGACAAATGGGAATTTTCTAAAGGAAGACGTGAAAGAGCATCGGCTGCAGAATTATCTTTGCCACATTGATAGACTATTGTATAATTGTAACTGTTCAATAACATAGCCCATCGAAGTAGTCTGTTGCACGCTATTTTCGGTGTCTCTCTGTTTTCTCCAAAAATGCGCTCGAGAGGTTTGTGATCAGTCATCAAAAGAAATTTGCGTCCATAAAGATATTGGTGAAATTTGGTGACGGCAAAAACTAGTGCCAATGCTTCTTTATCTATCGTAGCATATCTCATTTCCACGTCTGTGAATTTACGAGAGGCAAAAACTATGGGTTTCATACTCCCATCTGCAAATTTGTGGAAAAGAACTGCACCTGCGCCCTTGTTACTTGCGTCGCTGGTCACTATCAATGGTAAATCATGACTGTAGTGCACCAGGGTGTCATTTGAGGTGAGCATATCTTTCAAACTCTGGAATATTCTTTCCTCTTCAACATTCCATTCCCATGATTGACCTTTTTTAAGTAGTCGATACAGTGGAATACATCTGACATGTAATTTTTCTATAAATCTTCCATAATAGGTTATAGAGCCCAAAAATGACCTCAGTTCACTAATATTCGTGGGCGAAGGCATATTTTGGATGGCATCAATGCGTTCTGGGGTGGGATGGAGTCCATCACGATCAATTTTATGTCCTAAATAGATGACGCTATCTTGAAGCCATCGGCATTTAGATGTCTGCGTTCTTATTCCCGCTGTATGAAGACGATGCAGAACTTCTCGTAAACGCTGAAGGTGTTGTGTCGTATTAGGAGCTGTTATCAAGATGTCATCTAGGTAGCAAGCTACTCCTTCTAGTCCAGAAAGTATTTGGTCCATGGTTCTCTGGAACAATGCCGGAGCGAAAGATACGCCAAATGGAAGTCGCTTATATGCATAATAACCACGATGCGTTATGATTATTAAAAATTTCCGAGAATCTGGATGTACTTTGAGCTGAAGGTAGGCATCTTTCAAATCGATGGTAGTAAAATGTTGTCCTCCACTTAATTTTGCGGTGATATCTTCAAATCGTGGCAGCGGATAGTTATCGATTTGAACATGAGGATTGATGGTCACACGGAAATCTCCACATATGCGCACATTTCCATTAGATTTCATGGCTATGACGACAGGAGAAGCCCATTCGACAGGAGTACATGAAGTGTCGATCGGCTCTATCACATCGTCATTTACAAGTCTATCAATTTCAGCGCTCACTTGTTCTTGCAAAGGTATCGGTACATTTCTTGCTCGGAAAGATTTTGGAGTAACATCAGGATGTATATGGATCTTTGCTGAGTAACCTTTGATGGCTCCCAACTGTCCATTGAAAAGTTCTTGAAACTCTGATAACAATTTATCAATCTGGGATTCTGGTTGCTGATTGAAATCTACACCTTCATGGGAAATAGGATCATTTTCAGTTTCATTTTTGGTTCCACTGGTAGATTTTACATTACATAATTTTGAACCAGGTGGAAGCATCAGTTGAAAAGCTAAACACCAGTCTAGTCCAAATAGTGGAAAATCATTGGATTGTACCACATACAAAGGGAGAGTCAATTCCTTACCAAATGCTCTAACATTTATTATAGCTATACCTTTGGTCGGTATCTCCAAATCTGTGTAGGCAATTAGGTTTTTTGTAGGTTTCAATTTGGGTTCACCGATAGTCCTCCAAAGTCTTCTTCCTATGACAGAATGTGCGGCTCCAGTATCGTAGAGCATATCGACTTTAACATTGTTGATGTAAGAACTAATCATGACTCGTTTGCTAGAACCTACGTTTCGGATATGGGTTGTATCTGATGAACTGCTACTATCTTCAGATTCGTTTTCTTGATTCTCGTCGATATCTTCTCTAATATGTCTTGTACTTTGTTTCTTTTGTTTAATTATTTTAGCATTACCAGCAGTGATACAAACTCGTGCAAAATGATTATATTCAGAACAACTTGCACACATTTTTCCAAATGCTGGACAGTCCTTCTTGTTTTTGTGTTTCAAATTCCCACAAAATATACAATCTTTGCTGGGGTCTAAAACGGTTTTTCCTGAATATTTTTCTGACTGTTGAGATTGTTTGTTTGCTGTGCCATGTTTGCTAATTCGTTTATTAATGTAATTTGTTTGACTGTTATGATGTGGTTGTGACAAACAAGATAAACGTTTCGACTGTATAGATGCTTGTTCAAAAACTGTTGCTGAAGCTTGAACTTCTTCTAATGTTGCTGAGTTTGTAGGGTGTGCCCTAATTAATTGTTCTTGCCATTCTGGACAATTTATTCCAACCATCAGTTGGTCACGTAATCTTTCTTGAAGGCTGTTACCAAAATCACAATTTCCTGCTAATCCTCGTAATGCTGTTACGAACTGTGTTACAGATTCATACTCATTCCGGAATCTGGATGCAAAACTAATTCTTTCTGCAAATATATATGTTTGTTTTCCATAGTAGTTTTTCAGGATTTGTTTGAGATCATCATAAGATTTGCTGTTCACTGGTAATGGTTTGAAATGATCAACTAGAATACGAAATGGTTCTGGGCCTATTCTTGATAGAAGTAGGTTCCTTCTTTGCTGGCCCGTTTCAGCAGTAAGGAATCCATGGATCTCTAGCTCCATCTCGAATCTTTGGATGTAATATTCCCATTCTTCCTTGTTGGAATCGTATCTATCGAACTGGAAATTCCTAGCATTACCTTCCGTCATTATTTGTTTAATACTGATTCGATATATTATATATTTCTGTTTCGTCGTTTGTGCTCCGTATCTCACTCAACTGCTTGTTTCTCAAATTGAAGGGTTACTCGGCCGTTCCGATTGAAAACTACCTCGTCGCCAAAATGTAGTATGAGAGGCTTGGGTTCGATATAAGAACAATGTCGTTTGTTGAATTGATAATGTATTAAGCATTAACATAGAGAAATACAGATTATGGCATGTCGATGACACGACATATCCTAATCATAGTTGTCAACTCCTGACAACCCTTCTTCACATTCATACAGGAGGATTACTATATAACAACTGGTGCTAAGGAATTCGAGAAGAGCGTAGATATGAGGCGATGATCCTGATCAGCCTTTTGGAGATTCCCCTCTTCTCAAGTTTTTCAAGAATGAGTTGCCACGACGCACTATCAAAAGCATTTTTCACATCTAAGGTTATTGCTGCGCAGATTCTTCGATGCGATGCTGAATAAGCTGCAACTTCCCTGGCTAACTCTTGCACTACCCTGATGGCATCTACTGTTTGACGGCCTTCCCTGAAGCCGAATTGCATCTGTGATAAGTCTCCCGTTCTTTGTAGTTCCTGCTTGAGTCTGATGAGGATAAGGTGTTCGTATAGTTTTCCTTCCACGTCTAGTAGACATATCGGCCTAAACGATGAAGGGTTGTCAAGTGGTTTTGTCTCCTTTTCTCAACAGCACTAATCGTGCGCGCTTCCATTCCTTCGGAAAGTTTACAGCGTCTGCTAAATCATTGTAGACCGCTAGGGTATATTCTGGCCTCTCTATGGATACTGATTTGATGATTTCTGGCGGTATATATCCAGGTCCAGGGGCTTTATTATTCTTCAGCTTCCCGCAAGCTAATTTGAGTTCGTCTATCGTAAAGTTTGAAAATCTATCTTCTATATCACAGTTGTTTATATCACAGTTATTAATATCACAGTTATGTATATCACATGTGAAATCCACTTGCTGGTGGACAGGAAAGAGGTGCTCTACCACCAGTTCCACTGTATCCATTGTCAGCATCAGTCTGGGGGGGGGGGTACCCGAAAATCCTTTTCATGACTATTTTATAGCCATCTCCCCAGATATCACAGTCGATGTCGTTGCAGAGAGTTTTCCAGCTCTGTCGTTTTGCTCTCTTAATAGCATTTCTAAGTTCCTTTCTTACTTCCTTCAGTTCCTCCCACAGTTGGTTATTTCTACCTGCTCGGTCTCTCCTAGCTTTCCTAGTATACTCTCTTCTTTTCCTCAAACACTCCTTTCGGATTTCAGCAATTTCGGTAGACCACCAGTAAACTGGTTGTTTTCGTACATTAGATCTTCTCTTTGGCATTGCTTTATTCGATATTTCGACCAGTGAACTTGAGAAACCCCTTGGAGACGTTGTGTTCTCGTCTTGTCCGATTGATGAGCATTCGAGTCACATCCCATAATCAGGCTCATTCCGGACTCCTCGCAATATCGCATTAGCGATTCAACCTCCTGGGGTGGGGCATTCAATTCGTACGGAAAGTATGCAGAGCAAACTATCACCTCCCGATTACGATTATTCTCAGACGTGAGAATACTCACCGCCACCAGGTCCCTGGTACAGCATCCTGGGACAGGAAAGACCTCCATGCCTTTTGTATACACGCACGCACGGGGGGAATCGACGGAGGTGCAGTAGTGAGCCGTTTTTCCACCCATTCCCATCCTCCTTATTTTACCTTTAGTAGGATGTCTATATCCCACTCCAGGATCCTTCGGCATAGCAAGGCCGTTGGGGCTTTCCCGTGCTGAAGGTTAACCTGTAAAAATTTAACAGCCATTACTTAGGCCTATTCTGATTGAGGTCCCTTTTCAGGTTCCTCAATCAAGACATCAAGGTCCATCTGCTGCTCCTCGCTCATCACTGATGAGGTGGGGGATCGATTGAAGGTCCTCTGAGGAGTTTGTTCAACCGAGTTTACGGAGGTCCCTTCAGAGGTTCCTGCGCTGGTTATGGGTGTTGGGGAATCGACTTCGGTTCCTCTCTTACTCGACGCCGACGAGGCGGGCCTGGCCAGCCCGGATCAAGTCCCTGAGGTCCCAGGTTCGGTCCCCATCGATACCCTATTTCTTGCCAAGAGCCCTTCGATGTACCACGCTAAATGATCGATTACTCACGGATTGACGATCTGTGATGTGTGCTGTTACCATAACTTCTTGAGACAAAAGGATTACGGAGGTAACGTTGACATATACTGGTTGTTTTAGAAAATGAAAACGTTACAGGGCGTTCATGAGATCTTGCTCTATTCCTGTCGTGATACACATAATGTCAGAGCTCAAGATATTGAAATAATTAGCAAAATCTACTGAGACAACAATTCCAGGTGAACGAGAGCAAAAAGGTTCATCATTATTTTCTGAAACAGAGACAGAAAACTACTCAGTTTCAAAATACCAGAGTCAATAAAGCACATCATAGGCTTCATCACAGGCCACTGTCCTATAAGTTTCTACTATCCTAAGAAGATGCTACAGTATGACCTAGCGAAGACTGACATCTCGCGTTATAGTAACGCTCCGACCGAAACCACGAAATAAATACAAAAGTCTATATAGAAAAGTACAGAGAGCTAGAATACAATTCATAAGATGAAGGTATACAGTCCCTTTCAGACAGTTGGCATACCCGTCATATGGGAAAAATTTAAAATAACGCAATTTATTTTGTAATTCGACTTAGGCGTTGAGTTTTGCTTCGAATAAAATGAAAAAGAAGTTTTTTATTTTCGAATTAGTCCCTGAAAATATGCCTATTTGTTTGAATTTCAAAAACATGCTGTAACATGAAAATTGACCATTTTCATTTTACAGGGTATATATAGTCTAAAATCTATGAATAAAGATAAAACTTACCAGCATAAAGACACCAGCCCATTAATGTTGGTTTTTATTGTAGTTAGGTAATGAGATGGTATCCTCACAATGGTATGCTCCTGGCGCTCACTCTGTATAATACCCTTTATTCAGTTAAAAATACAATAATAAATAGTATTCATCTCTATACTTCATCCATTCTAAGAAACATCTACAGGTGATGGTCTGGAAATCTCAAAGGCACCTAAAAGTAAACAAACAATAATAAGTTGATGAATGCAAAAAAATTTGAAGGAATTTACCTGAATAGAAAGTGTCCAACTATTGACTTAGGAGTCCTAACATCCCTGAAGTGGTTTAAAGATCCATTGAATGTAACCCTGGAATAAATGAAAGAATTCAACAAATTAATCAAATTGAGGTCGAAGTATAGTTGAAACATTTCAGCTCAAAAACTTTCAAAGTAAATAAATAACATGCTAAGTTACCTATTAGGTATTTCGGAATGCTGTCAAAATCAGATTCAAGATGGTTGCTGTACCCAAACAAATTCACATTCCGTGACTTTTTTAACCATATTTTCAATTGAATTTAAAATGTGTTAAATGCTGCTTTCTTCGCTTCTTTAGTTGATAATTAAACTTTATATACTTAGTTTCATTAGGATTGCATCATCTTTATGAAAATTATTGAATAGTTGATGTGTATTCCTGTGGTGTATTCTGGACACTATTTGGATAGGTTTTGCTTGGTGTTTGTGTTATAACAATGTTTTATTGTGGAATAATCAATTGTAAGAGTTGGTAATATCGTGATAGCATGAAGTTTCATCGAATCCTGAGTGTCTTGAAATTTAGACATAAATCATAAATTGGAACAATGAATTATCAAAAGAAGAGACAAGTGGATAAATAGAAATGGTTTGATGGAGCAGAAACTCAAAATGTTGAGAGTTTGCAGCAAACATTTCCTACCTACTTGGTGAGTTCACTGAAACAGGTAATGAATAGTAGTAAATATAATAGGTATAATGGAAATTTTAGGAAAACCTGCATATCTATCAGATGTTAATAATCCTAACCAGTTTATTTTTGGGATATGATAGCTTAGCCTCTGACAACCAATCTAAGGAAACTATCAATGATATGGAAACATCAGAATGCCAAGCTGAGGCTGCAGGGCCATCTAATGAACAGGCTGTAGGATCATCAGATTTTCAAGATGAGAACCTTAGTATAGTTCCTGAATGTGATAAATATTCACAAACAAATATCACAGCTGTCAGCCTAGTGCTGATCTAATTATAATTTGATTGGATTCTCCCCACAAGAAACAGTGTGTTTGATCAGTGAGGCTTGTGGAGAAAGAGCATCTGATCATCCCATAACAATCAATTCAAAATTATTCATTCCAGGTGAGTTTCTGTACAAGATCAATTGAATATAATTGATACCAATCTTTATTAAATCCAGAATTACTGAGAGAATATACTTTTTAAATTAGTTTTATTGACTAGAAGCTGGAAATCTTTTATATGTATGGAAAAACTAATTTTAGGTGATTTGATTTTAGGTGACCATGGCTTTTTGGTTGGTGACTATGTACAAATTTTAAATTAAGTGAAGATTCAAGCTTTTACAAAAGGAAAGAAACAATTACATCCTACTGAGATTGTGGGAACTAGAGCTACTGATGCCAATGTGAGAATTCATGTGGAGTGAATTATTGGTGCAATGAAACTGAAGTACAGGATATTCATATTGTTCCTCATGCTTCCAAACCTCTATATTGTGCAAAAAATCACCACATTTCAAATTGACAGGATTGGCTCAATTTTTTTTATTTTCAGCCTGGAGAAAATAGTGAATTCAAACTGCTAATCATGATTTAAAAAAAAAGATACAATATTCTATGTTGAAGTCACCATTTCAGAGTAAATAATGATAAGATTACATTTGCAAAATTGCTATTTAGATATGCCTGTTTTTGAATTTTGAACAAAACTAAATCATGATAAGTAGTAGATATTTGGGAACACAGGAGAAGAAATACTCAGTTTTTTTTTCAAAAACACAAATGAACAAGATTGAAATTTATTTTATTGTTGTACAACATTTTTCTTTGTGCCAACACTTTTGGTTGGTCAATTTTCACGAACTTTTCATGAAACATCAATGAACAGTGGATTCATATGTTAATTCATAATCGTTGATAAAAATATTCCTTGTGATAAGACTGATGAGTATTGTTTAAAAAAATCTTAATTACTATGTTATATTGAGTTAATGTGATAAATATTTTGTGTATGAATGATAGGTACTCATTATGATAGCAAATGTTTGTAATTATTAATAAGTATTTTGTGTGATGATGATATCTATAGATACTTTGAACTGTGATGATTGTCAAAATTTCTAAATTGAAAATTCAAGAAGAATTATTGATGAACAAGGTTGATCTGTTTTTCAATGAATTGTTGGTCAATACAGCAAACTTTAACAAGACATTGGAATGTTCAAGATAATTCACAAAAATGACTTGGTGGACTTTCTGGAAACACATTCTGTTGACTATATAATTATTATTACAGGTATTACATTGAAATGTGTTTGAGAAAACTATAGTTAAGATGAATAAAATCATGAAGCATGAATATGTAGTGTTTTAATGAATTATAAGGTTGAAAGAAACTATTTATAATATAGCTTAATTTTTAATTGAAGAATAATTGATTTCATCAATAGTGTAGGTATTTGGGGAAATTGTGTCAATATCTTATTTGTGAATTTTCATATTTGTCTAGTAGTTAAGAATAAAGTGAATATTTTTGACATAAATTTCCAGTAGTGATATTGCAGAGCAAGACTAACATCAAAATATTTTCTGGAGTTACTATGGTCAGTATACATTTTTAGATATTTAGAGTTGAATCATGATAGTTTAAATCCTTGCAGATCAGAGCTTACAAGAGTCTGATACAAATTTTTCAAACAGGATTTGCACAAATAGGTAAAGTGGAGGGAATCAGTGATATGCATTGGTGTTGTCCTTGTAAGTAAAAGGGTATCAAAGGAGGAAAGTACCTACACTCACTATAATATGCCTGTTTTGTGTGAAAATTATTGAGGAATTAATATGATTAATTGCTTATGCATGGCAGGGATATCAGATATTTGCTAGGTCAATTTCTCTTGAAGATTCCAATATTTCTGAGAGCTGTTGCCTTCTATAGGTTGAATATATTCTAACTTTAGTGTGATTTTCTCTCAGATTTTTAAGACTGGCAAGAGGAACATTAGAAGGTTTAGGTTTCATCCATTTTGCCAGAAAATGGGTACTAGACTTGGCAGTTCTGCAGTTGTGAATACATGTTAAGCTATAGAGACAAGCAACAAAATGACTACAATCTGCTGACAGCCCAGCCATGCAGGTGTAATGGCTCTTATTTATTCCTTGATCACTTTTACACAATACCCAGACTTCTAGTGAGGTTAAAATCATCATTTGAAAATGTTTCACCTACAAAAATATTGAATATTTAACAGGTACTATCCAATTATCCACTCATAGTATGACTGCCTAGAACAACAAACATATGCCACTGATTTTCTTCACTCCACATAGGTATTTGTACAAAACATGCCTCAGAAAATGTATACCCACTCAAACTTTCATGAGCTTTCGTTTGCTCTGCAGTATAAAAACTAGGATAATCTATTAAAGTGACTCCAGGAAACATCGGAGCCTGGGTTTCCATTATTCTGCAGAGAATAGGGATCAATAGAATCACTGACTTTGAGTTTCTCTTTGTATCGCTCTATATTATGACCACCAGAAATTTCTAATTACAATAAATATTCACTTTATTCATGATGAGAACGACAATATCAAAAAATCAAAACAAAATCAGTGACGATCATAACCTTAAAACTCGCAATTTAGGGGAAGAGGAAGTAAATTTTTGACGTTTGAAGTACGGACGGAAACGGGGCAGGTACAGCGGCCATTTTTAGGTCACGGGTTCTGGAATGCCTATTTGATACATACCTCGTTAATTATAGGTTCAAAAATAAATATTTCCTGATAAAAATGGGAATTTCAAGATTTTCCTTGATAGGTTATGTTGCAATGATGTCACTGATGTCAATGGTGAATCTGACACATGTGTTGTCTCCCTACAGTAGTTTCACCTTTTTCTCCTTTGGAAATTTTGTCACTTTGAGATAATGGCCTTGTATCGATTTTGGATGAAGAAAGACGAAGCCGAATTCAGGTTCATGCTTCCAATAGTTCCGTTCTAGTACCCGAACTCCAGTAGATTTGTGTCGTCGTTTGAGGGTCAGAAAAATCAATTTATTGTTTCCCGCTAGAATTCGAAAGTTTCTATGCTGGTAGGATTGGTTGTCCAAAAGTCGTCAAGTTCTTCAGCCAATCAGGAATCTGGGAGCAGTCACATGATACAGGATTTACAGGAAATGTGTCTTTCATGTCCATTCCACAGGTGTGCAGAATCCATAATAATGTTTGTATAGGTGGAATTTTAGTTTTTTTTATATGGTTTTGTGTCCTCTGAGAAGAGAGGTATACACCTTCCGGCTGAGTCCGCTGCCATCAGCCATCATTTCTTGCGAGCCGTTCGTCCCGGATCGTCGACGAAAATGAACCATTTCATTTTGGGAAGTTCAAGTGGTATTAGGGCTCATTTGCATCTTAGAAAACTTTTCCTGTATTGAACGTGAATCTTTCTCTCTGAAGAGGCCTGTTTTCGAGAGAGGCTTTTATGGGGGTCGCCATTGACCACGCCGGTAGTTGATCCAATCAAGAAAGCCGAGTTGATTCTTTCAATTCAACCAGCAGTCCAGGCCAGTTTAGCTGCAGGGCTCCAGGCTCCACCTGGAAATAGCAGAAAGATTTTCTTCGGGGGCTCTTGTTCCCTTCAACCATCTTGTAAGCCTAGTCTTCTTGGAGGCAGGGACACTGCTGGCTTCAACAGTCGACCAGGTCCAGGACTACATCCCAAGCAGCTGTGTCTTGTCCAGTTTTGGGTATCTGCAGGGGACACCCACCTGAAAGGCAGTATGTCGACCTCTACTTGGGTCCTGAGCCACTAGGCCCCACTTCCTGAGCCACTAGACCCCACACCGTGTGGGTAATCACCTGTAACCCATTTTGGTTACCACTACGAACAAGTAAGAATTTTCCATTAAGAAACTTCCAGAAAGGTCACCACCAGTAGATGTGATTTTGTTTCATGCAGTCTTATATATCTTTTTCTCACCTTATTAATATATATTTTTGAAGAGAAGGAGCTATGTAAAGCTTCCATATGGCCCATGTTGGAATTAGGGGTATATTAGTAGGGTATGAAGCATATTTGAATTGAAGATTTTCAATATTATGTATTTAACTTTCAAGTTGAAAAGATATGCACATGCAGGGATATTTTCAGGTTAGATTGGTGCATTTTTAGAACTTTGTGAATTTTTCAGTACAACATCTCAATTGAATTCCACATGAGACCACAAGTTGTGTTTTTATTCTACAATTTATATTACAGGTACAGCAATTTGTTAACTTTACCATCTGATACATAATTTCTAAGTTTTCACTCTTTATATAAACTTAGTGGCGCTCACAGGGCCACCTAACAAAATCTGAACACAAGCCATTTGTTCACCAGACACAAGAGCTGCCAGAGCAAAATTGTGAAACTTGCTTTTCTGAATTTTATTTTAGGCAATGAAACAAAAATCAGTAAAGTTTGTATCATTAATTTGGCGCCCAACGTGGAGACCGATTTTGTTAGGTGATTGATGTTTTCTCTTTATTCTCCAAAACACTCGTGGACTCATGTGAAATAACAGTAAATTTCACACATAGTAAAATTTGAACGTTCTCTTGCAACAGATTTTATTATACTTTTATTTTCAAAGAAATTTCTGTAATTTGAAAAAAAAGCTTCGACAAGCTTTAAAACCAGAAGCCTCATAATACGACTCACTTCCAATTATTGATTATCGACAAAAATATTATTTTCTTCAGAAAATCATGATTCATAATAATATTTCCATTATGTTTGATGCAGAGTTAATTTTTCGGAGCACATTTTCTTATTGCTGAAATGATGTCAAAGTCATCGATCAAAATGTCATCAAATTACTTCACGTATCTGACTCAAGTTTAGGACAGTTTTGTCGAAGTCACAATATTGTTTTTTCATAACAAAAATCCCGTATAGACATTGGAGAAATTACAAAATAATAACAACTCCTATCAGTAAACATTTTTGTAATGAAAAGAAGTAGCTAATTTTCGGAGATTAATTAAAAAAATTAACTTTCATCTTGTAACAAGAGTCACGTGACCCCGACCAAGTAGACCATTTTTCATCTTTCCTGAAGCAAAACTTGTCTCAAGTCGAGTCCAAATCAACCTCTTATTACCAGTCTTTTCCATATTTGCTAGGCTATACGACCTGATCGACCCACCTAATTTTCAATCCATTTACTTTTGGAAGTTCAGAAAATTCTAAGCTAATATGTATTATTCTTGTGATGCATTATGATTATGATGAATTATGTATATCCATGTCCCTTGTGTGTGTCTCTTAACATGTATTTCTATTGTAATAGTGTACTAAAAGGGAGGTAATATTGAATGTCCGAAATGCGGACCAATATTTGGATGACCCTCTGGAACGGGAGTTTTATACTATATTCATGTATCTGCATGTACTTGAAGTGATTTTCAAATTGCGATGGTTTCTGATTTTTACCCATGTAAATTTCAGTTGGAGAGTTGACGAAAGATTGACATAATATATGGCGAAAATCCGGAAAGTTTTTTAACTTGTGTATGAAGTTTAAGTTTTGCAGAATTCATCATTTTTCTGGAAGATAATATTTGTGTCATCAATGATATCAAGAAATATACAGTGGAGTTCACCACCACCAGATTCAGAATTACAAGCGATGACGCTGCCTGATGAACTGCGAAAAATAACAGCATGTAGCGGATTTCTTACCACCCAATTCCAGAATCAAAACCAATTATGGAAACATACTTACGAATCTGGACCACATAAAAAAACGTGTAAAGTAAATGAATCGTTATCATGAAAATGTCAGTAGCAAAGTGATAATTGCATATCTTCCAAGAGAGGAATGGATTGCTAACGGGTCAACTTGGTTAGAGGATCGCTCAAAGTTTGATGGCCAGTCCGGTGTAGGTTTTTATGAAGGAGGAACACCGAAAGGAATATCAGTACCTCTTGGCAAATACGACTCGGCGTTCCAGGCCAAAGTGTTTGCAAATCTGAGAATTTTCGTATAAGTGGATGTGGACCAATTACCATATGCTCGGACAGCAAAGTTGCTTTTATTGAGATCCCATAGGATTACAACTAAATTGGTTTCCGAGTGTAGAAGTGCCTTGGGAAATATGGCAAAAACTAGAGAAGTCAGCCTAGTGTGGGTTCCAAGGACACTCGGGTATCCCACTGAACGAGGAGGCAGACAGATTATAGCTAAGCTTGCTTCAGAAACGACACCCATTGAACCAGAATCGATACACTAGGAATACCCAATGGCATAGCTGTGTCCTTCGTGAAGAAAATGCTACAGTGGCAGTTCCTTGAAACACGGCGGGGAACACCAGGAATGAGACAATCGAACACGGAGAAAAAAATCCCTAACCCTAAGGTCATATTTAATAGTGGCGAGTGGAAACTTTTATACTATTTGAGACAAGGAAACAAGTTGATAACCACAAGAATATGTGAGTTCTTGAGAATGTACATCTATTAACTTGTTCCATTGAAGTTCAGATTGATTACCTTTATGTTATTAGTAACAAAGCACTTGTCATTAGTGACTTATTCACTTGTCATTAGTGACTTATTCACTCGTGATTAGTGGCTTGTTCACTTGTCATTAGTGACCTGATCACATGTCATTAGTGACTTATTCACTTGTCATCCGTGACTTATTCACTTTTCATTAGTAAATTATTCACCTGTCATTATGTACGATGAAAAAATACATACAGGGTTGCCCTTTGAAAACGAAACGAAAGCTCTGTAGGTCGCCAGATGATAAGAAAAATCTGAACCACGGCAACTACATTCTCGAGGAAGACATCGTTCTGCTCTGCGGCGTTGCCGCTTCTAACGAGAAGTAGCAACAATTTTGTTATTTCAAATGGAACACCCTGTATTTCATTGTATTCTAGGTTTTCATCAAAGAGCTAATTTCATCAATCCATCACACTTGAGTTCTAGCAGCAATGATTACAGAGCTATAGGGTGTTCAAAATCGAGATTTTTCAACTTTAGCATTTGTTTGTGTCGAAACTAATCATTATTGGTCAAAACGGCTTCCATATCCCTATCCCAACTTTTGATAAATTATCGACTGACATTCAATTGGAACAGATATATTGTGATCAGAATTCTGAATCTTGAACCACCCTGTATTTGTTTCAATTAAATGTCAGTAGATGGTGAATCGAATTTCAGAATAGGGTCATGTAAGCCGCTTTGACCAATGATGAATAGTTTGGACACAAAAAAATCCTGAAGTTGGAATATCTCGATTTTGAACACCCTATAGCTCTGTAATCATTGCCGCTAGATCTCAAGTGTGATGGATTGATGAAATAAGCTATTTGTGGGGAATCTGAAAATGCAATAAAATGCAGGGTGTTCCATTTGAAATATCAAAGTTGTTGCTACTTTTCGTTAGAAGCGGCAACGCCGCAGGGCTGTGAATAATTTTGAACGATGTCCCTCTCGAAAATGTAGTTGACATGTTTCAGATTGTTTTCATTATCCGGTTTTGGCGACTTACAGAGCATATCTGTTTCGTTTTCAAAGGGCCACCTTGTATATTATTCTCTGAAAAGACAAAAACGCATGTATCTGAAACATTCATTTCATGGCTATGATGAATCCAGAAATCACAAAAGGGTGAGGTTGACGACAAATTTCGAGACACTAGATACCGGGTATACTTTCCAGGATTATGCACTCTGGTTGACTATTTTTTTCTTCAGTGATGAAGATGAAAGAGTGAAATTTGATTTAACTTCCATACTCATTGAACGTCACTTTCCCCCACTTCGAGTATCATCGGACGTGGAAAAGAATAATGTATATGTCAACAATCATGTACTGTTATGAGAACAGTAACAGATCAAGAACTCAACACTCCACAGCATAGAGCGCGGCACACGAACAGATGATCTACACGAATATGATATTGCAGTTGGTCAGAAGGCACTTACATGACTTGGAATTTCAATTTCATTAGCGGGAACGCATGTATACTCCACAAATGATGCAAGCTCCATGCAAAGGAACCCTCAAAAACGCTCACAAGAGAGGTCCTGTCATAACAGAAGAGATCCCAAGATGGTAGTTGGGCTCTTAACTGGGCACAATCAGAAGTCACCTGGAGCTCATAGGTATCAAACATGCTCCTATCTGCAGATATGAGGAAGAAGAAACCTCATGCGCCGCGCTGGTGCTTCAGAAGGAAGCTGCCTTTGGGAGCATTGTATTGCACTCAAAGGATGTGAATGTGATTCAGCTAAGAAAGCTGCTGAATTTCGTCAAAGAAATTGGCATGCCCAGCTGATTCACAAGCCATGAGTGGGCGCACAATGCGCCCTACTGAAGAGGCCTTGATTGCACTAAGGTCTATCTATGCACACGCCCACTTCAGACAGCACCAGATATTCCATGAATATTCATTGAATATCATTTTTGGATATTGAGAATTTTCATGGACATGCTAGGGATATACATATCTTCTACGGAATATTTCCTGAATGAGAATGTATATATTCCTAGAATTTTCTCAAGAAATATTCCCTATATATTCAGAATGTACCTATAAAATTCTAGAAATATTCAGTTGATATTCGGAATACTCCAGGGATATTACAGGAATATTATTAAATGAATATTCCTGGAATATTCCACCAAACATATTCATAATTAAAAAAAGGTGACCCAATATGGACTCGAACTCGTGACTTTCAGATTGTCAGAGAAACGCCTCAACAACTAGGCCAGTAATCGAGTTGAATGATATTGTACATCACAATTTTTTAAAGAGCGTTGTTCAGAATCGGATCATAAACACTTCATGTTTCGAAATCTTGATACATAATAATGAAGATGAGCCTATATGGGCTCGAAACATGTACGATGATCTGATTGAGTAACTTGATCCCTATTGGTATTGTGGTGATGGCTTTGTGTTCCGGATTCCTGGAAACTAACCGCTCTACTTTGAGATACGATGGATTTCTACCACATTTTTATCATAATAAATGTTTGATACTCGCATCTATAAAATATAATATAGTGATTGGTGATTGTACTATATTCAGTTGAGAATATTCCTGGAATATTCAAACCTAAATATTTCTCGAACATCCAACAGGAATATTCTCAGGATATTCATATTTGAATATTCCTTCTGAAATATTCCGTGTATATTATTTTGGAATATTACAAGAATATTCGAATTTGAATATTCTTTGGATATTTAAGAGGCACATATATATTCTAGGAATGTTCGGTGGATATTTGGAATATACTCTCCTCTTTTAGCATATTAGGAGAACATTCTAGGAATATATCCAGTGCTGTCTAGGACCTGTGCAGAGGAGAAAAGGAAGATATGAATCTTCAGAAACGAAGGTTATCAGAACTCATCCAAGAATTAAACTTCTAGCATCAAAAAACATGCTCGCATCAATAGTTATTTTTGGATCTAGTGCGCGGAACGCTACTTTGGTAATCGAGAACTGATTTTTTCAACAAGGTGCAGCCGAGTTAAGAACATAGTCGAGATGACCAAAGTATTTCGCGCACGAGTTGCAAACAAATTTTTTTTTACAAACGTCAGAATTATATGCATAGCTCAATATTGAAAATAGTGTGGAACTGCCCAGACAGCACCAGATATTCCATGAATCTCCCTATCATATTCCTTTTGGAATATTGGAATATTCTAGAAATAATCTGGAATATTCCGGAATATCTGTGGAATATTCTCTAAATATGCGAATGGGAATTCCTCAGATAATCATAGAATATGCCCAAGAGAATATTCTATGTTGAATGTCCCTGGAATATTCCAATAAACATATTCTAAATTTAAAAAAAGTGACCCAAGTAGGGATCGAACTCGTGACCTCAAGACTATCAGAGCAACGCCTTGGCCACTAGGCCAGTACTCGAATTGAATTATGTTATACATATCAAGTTCTTGTGAGAGCATTGTTCGAAATCGGATCATAAACACTTTTTGTTTCAAAATCCCCTTACATCTAATTGATGTTCGATATTCATATCTCTGAAATAATGAATGGTATTTATGTGTTGAGAAACAAAGGAATATTTCATGAATATTCACCACCGAATATTCAGTTGAGAATATTTCATGAATATACCGCACAGAATATTCAGTTGGGTATATTTCATGAATATACCGCACAGAATATTCAGTTGGGTATATTTCATGAATGTACAACAGAGAATATTCAGTTGGGAATATTCCTGGAAGATTCATACCTGAATATTCCCTGAACATGTCCGACTATTCACTTTGGAATATTCCTTTTAGATGTTCCAGTGGCATGTATATATTCTAGGAATAATCGATGAATATTCGGAATATACTCCTCCTTTTCAGCATATTTAGAGAATATTCTATGAATATCCAGTGCTGTCTGGGTGGCTTGAAAGGCCTGAATTATTGTCATACATTCATAGACCAGTGCTGAAGCCTTTGAAAACGATAAAATGTGAAGAAAAATTATAGTAGGATGAGACTCATTGGAAAAAAAGAGAATTTAACAGAGATGGAAGAAAACATTACGGGCGATCTGAGGTCGGGAAGTGGTAAGGGGTGAGTTTTCAGGGGTAAAAAACGGATTATCTTGATTTCCAGCAAAATTACGAGCCCTATGGAAAAAAGTTAGATAGCAAAGTTGTAAATAATGAAGAGACCTACAACTTTTGATATCACACTTTTTTCACATAACCTCAAAATTTATGTGCAAAATGCAAATAATCAAGTTTTTGGTTTTTTCATTTTCATGCAAAAAACAAATGTTTTTCACGAAATTTGGTGAAAACTCCCTTTTTTATGTCCTTTGGACTCTGTAATTTTTTTTGATTTGGAGCATTTATATTTTCCTCTTATATTGACTAAATGTCGAAAAAACACCCTAATTTTCAATCGAAAATTCTAGCGTCAAATAATCAGCTTTTTAAAAAAACTCGGGGGATTTTTTGTTCGTTGGAATCTCTTCTTTTTGAGAATGTGGGAAAATACATATATATACATTACTATGGTGAATTTTCTCAAAAAATGCAAAGAAAAGAAAAAAACTCGAATACGATTTTTTTTAATCACTTTGTACAATTTTGAGCAATTTTGTATAATTTTCACTTTAATTACTTGAAAAACGTAAGATACTATGTTACATTGAAAAACAAAAAAATTACAAATCCATAAATCATTAAGATCACAATAAACATGCGAAAATAGTTGTATAAAATATTAAAGAGGGAGGATTTCAATGAAAAAATGTGTTTGCTGAATTTTTTTATGGCAAAAAACGGATTCATCCAATTCATATTACATTTTATCTGATGGCATGTCATAATGACAACGTTATGTCACTCAATTTTGATGACATAAGGAAGCTCATTATGGTACTAAGTACCATAATGAAATTCTATAAGGAAAACATGTAATGGTTTGATCAAAAAAGTTTATTCAAAATGCATAACTATGTACAAAACTATTTATTATAAATGGTAAAAGAACAATTACTACAATTTGTAATATTAATATAATGGCAAAGCACAGCTCACTCACCTACTAATATTTGAAACTACACAATACTTACTCCTTTAAAAATAGTTGTCATTGTGACATGTCGAACATGCAGTTTTTAATTTTTCGAAAATGTATTGATATAAATGCCATCAGATAAAATTTTGTATGTAATACGAATCATAAACAATCATTATGGCACACGCCGTGTTATCGGACTCGGCTTCTTTATGATCCTTATTACATAAATAACTATTATGTCATAGATTATTTCATTCATCTGAAAATTCACGCTTTTGATTGGTTGTAACAGCTGTATTGATAATCGAAAACACTATGTTATCGATTTTGTATTTCGGCACCTGATTGGCTACTTACTGTTTGAGTTTTTGTAGCATGACAGCAGGATATAAATGCTGTCATAATATATTCGTGTTCAGGAAATAAAAACACTACACTTCTATTCAAAACCCAATAGGCACTATCACAATTTGAATTGTCCTCACAATTATTATAAGACAATTCCAAATAATTATTGATTGAGCATGATTCGCATGATATAACCTAAAATAGGAATAATTTTCCAACCACGACTGACGTGACATCTCTACATCTCTCTCTTCTCACTCCCTATGATGTACAGTGTGTCCAGTTTTCGATGCTTTCGCGTGATATCTCAGTTATCTTTCGAGATAGAACCTTGCGGTTTTCGCGGTCCTGTACCACTTTTCTGTAGAACTCAAGATGGTCTAATCAGATTTTGCATAACTGTTTGCGTTTATGAAATACAGGGCGATTTTGAAAATTTATACTTTTTGGACCCCCTCTATATCTACGAAGTTTCTCAGCGAAAATGTCAAATTGGAATCTTATCCCATACAGAATTTTGCGCAGAATTCAGTGGCGTACTCAATTTTTTTTTCTGGGTATGGTTTCGGAGATACGACTCGAACTTATGATTTTTTAAATGGAACACCCTGTATTTTATAAGCTCATTAAATTCCTTATTTTTCCCCATCAAAATAAAATATGATGAATAGGTATAAAATTTTCAAAAATGCTCCAAAATCACTAAAACATAGAATTTTAGGTATGGGCTATGGATTTTTCATTTAAAAAAAGTTCCAATTGAAGGGATATTTCATTTGATTATTCCATGAAAAGGACAAAAACAATCCCAACACTAGTTAATTAAGATAACACAAAAATCAGGTACCTGATAACAACAAATGAATGGTAATAAAAAGTTCATATTCTAGAATAAGCACCTGATTTAATATTCACTAAGACAGTTAATGGAAATTGGAATAAAAGATCATAAAAGTCCTTGGTTTAGAAATATGCCAATGGGTATAAATGAAATGAGTAAATGGACCAAATTGTCAGCTGAAAAGATCGGTTTAGATACAAAAAACGTGAAAATATCAAACCATTCAAACAGATCTACAGCTGTGAGTCAATTGGCAAGTTCTGGAATTGGGGAACAACAGATAATAAAAGTTACTGGGCACAGTATTTCAATGTCATTGAAACCATATTTACAACTGAGCAAAGAACATCATGCTGATATAATATCAAACCTCAGAAAAGAAGATAATATGGATATATCCACGACGGTTGCATCTAGTAGCAGTAATGATGAATGTCACTATGTCAAAATAAATAATTGCAATAACTGTACATTCAATATAATTATTAACAATAAATAGGTAGTGAAAATGGTTTATTTTTCATTCATGAAATAATCTTGACAAATACAACACGTGTAATTGATGATTATCGAAAATTCCTTCTCTTTTTCGAAACAAATTGTGTTGCTTTTAGGCAACCACACTCGCGCTATGCGCTCGTGTGGTTTCCAAGCAACACAATTTGTTTCTCAAAATCGAAGGAATTTGTGTTTCGATAATCATCAATACACTTGTATTACAAGCGAAAATCACATATCATAAGGATAGAAATGTAAATCCTACTTTTGAATTTAGATACTTATATTGAAACCTTATCACTGATTCATAACTTTCAGTCTCTTCGGTAGCATTTCTTCATCGTAAGATTCGACAAACCTTCCCGATGCTAGTAAATCTTTGAAATCTTCAAGACCATCACCCTCTTTGTATCCAATATTATTTCAAGTGTGAATTGGTCCTTCATCCACAATTTCATCTGAATCACTAACTTCCTTTAAATCCTATCTCTAATATTTAGAACAACTATTTTCGAATGTTTCTTGCAATCTTTATGTAAGTGAAGTGGAAATTTCACTAAATAGCTCAAAATCGTATATAGTGATTAGAAAAAAATTCGGATTCGAGTTTTTTCTTTTCTTTGCATTTCTGGGAACATTTACTATAGTGATAGTAGTAGTGGTAGTATACAGGGTGTTCCGAAACTATTGTGCCAGAATTCAAGGGTTGGTAGATCTCGCCAAAACAAACGTTTTTCACTTATTAACCCATAGGCGCATGCGCATGCGTTCAGTGATAATAGCGCATTAAGGTCCGCGCAGTGGTATCCAACCTCGGACACGGGGAAACGTGTTTGTACCGGAAACCGTGTTAGTAAATGACATGAAATCACAAGCAATATATGGGAGAGTTTATAAAAAAAAAACACTACAATTTAGATTGAGTTAGGTTTTACACATTGCCACGACGCAATAATAAATGAGAAGTCTACGCAATACGAGTGTCGGGAGCGCAGCGATTGGTCTCGATCGTCAAAATCGGTAGAGCTGAGCACTCAATATCGATATTATTTATTTATGTATGTACATACGTCAAAATCGGTAGAGCTGGGCACTCAATATCGATATTATTTGAGTATGCACATATGTTAAACTTTTTTCTTGTGACACCTATTGGTACCGAAATAAGGTGCATGCGCCTATGGGTTGATAAGTAAAAAACGTTTGTTTTGGCGAGATCTACCCACCCTTACATTTTGGCACAATAGTTTCGGAACACCCTGTATATTTTTTCACATTATCAGACAGAAGAGATTTCATCGAACAAAAAACGCCCTTACTGTTTTTGAAAAGCAGATATTTTGACGTGAAAATAAGGGTGTTTTTTTGATATTAAATCGAAATAAAGTGAAAAAATAAATATTTCGAATGAGAAAAATCACAGTGTCTTTAGGACATAAGAAGGTTAGTTCTCACCGAAGTTCGTGGAAAAAGATGTTTTCTGCATGAGAAAAATAATGATCCAAAAACTTGATTATTTGAATTTTTCACATAAATTTTGAGGTTATGTGAAGAAAGTGTGATAACAAAAGTTGTAGGTCTCTTTATTACCTATACAACTTTGTCATTCAATATTTCTCCATAGGACTTGTGGTCTTGTCGGAAATCGAGATACACCGTTTTTTACCCTTAAAACTCACCCCCTTCCACTTCCCGACCTCAAATCGCCCGTAAATTGTTTTTTCTTTCATTTTTGTTATATTCTCGTCCTTTCTCAATGGATTTCATCCTACTATTATTCTTTTTTGTTTCAAAGATTATCGACCCTGGTCTATCAGAAATAGATCATTTCTTGGATGTTTGCTCGTTTGAGAATTATGAAGTTAAAATTCAACAATCTCATATTGTTACCTCGTTACTAGAATTTTTCAACGCACGCTTGTGAATATGTCGCATCAAAACTGTAACATCTTATGTAGTTTCAGGCAATATATGAACATAAACCAACCCT
Organism: Phaedon cochleariae; assembly: GCA_918026855.4. Taxonomy (NCBI): domain Eukaryota; kingdom Metazoa; phylum Arthropoda; class Insecta; order Coleoptera; family Chrysomelidae; genus Phaedon; species Phaedon cochleariae. Next base: position 21,059,060 of record OU896714.1, on the reverse strand, counting down.
CTAGTTTTAAAATGTCTTGCGTCTCATCAATTTCTGACACCGATACACTTTTCGTTGAATTGTAACGGATATTTGTTTCGCATTTGCATTTCGTAATGTGTAAGGTTAACATTAGACCTAATAATTATGACATTCTGATGCGAATGATTGACAGTTTTTACCGGTTCTGATTGAGGGTTTCTCCACTGAGCAATTCCAGGATTACGAGAAATCGATACGGGTAACGAATAAGTGTTTAACATGTGTGCAGTGGTGTGATGTTTGGTTTTATGAATTTCTTACGACTTCACCGAGACTCGAGAGTAGATATAAATTACAAATTAAAAACGAATTTATTGAAATTTTTGGACTCTTTATGGCTGAAACAGGCGTTAGGATCCTATATTAGAATCTACCCACTTACTGAAATTTCTATAAATCAGTAAATTCTGTGCTTTGTTTTTGATTTTTTTGAATCTGATGAACATTTTCGAGACGAATACACCCATACGAAATATCTTGTACTTTTTCACATATCAGTTCACAATACTTATTTGTATGCTGTAATGTCCTGTTTTCTTATTAAATCGGAGTTCGAGTTATCGAGTTCTTTCAGAGTTCAAACCAGAATGTACTCTGTAATCTATACAGTACCTAATTGCTAACCTACCTATTACCAATGCAATTACTATGAACAATGAATAGATGGATTCACACGAGACCAACGAGACGAGACTTTCATAATGTCTCGTCTCGTCTCGCCGATGAAATATGAAATCTTGTCTCGCAGCCCCGAGTCTCGTCTTGTCTCGCGTCTCGTACGAGAGTCTCGCAATAAATGTATCGCAATTTCGTCATGCATAATTTTGTTCCAGTCTAGTACTGGATATTTACCTTCACCTACTTCTTAGGTATGATGTAGAAGTAGGAAGAGGAAATTACAACAAAAATGACATCATTTATTGAAGTACCTAATAGGTACATACTTACATCATACATCTGAACAAGAAAAAAACATAGCATTATACCGGGTGGCTACGGAAGTATTGCATACGGAATATCTCAGTTATTGTATGAAGTAGGTTTGTGAAATTTGGAGCGTCGATATAATGACATAAAAGCTAGAATTTGAGCATATTGACATGTCGAAGTTAACTTCCGGTCTGACCGGAAGTAACATCAAATTTCTTATTTTGAATGGAAACCCTTTTTTTTTCTTTTCGCTTTATTCAGCATCCAATTTCCTTTCTAATGACATATCACAAGTTGGTATCTAACCAGAAACTAGATCAGAAAAGAATTATTATTGAAATTCACCGAGTAGGCCGTGGAAGCAAACACTAACGTACCACCGAAGAAGATCATAAAACCATCACCCCCTATTGTTATACAGGGAATCATAGCGGATCGTGCTAAGTTTCTGAGGGAATTCAGATACTTAGCAGAAAAGCCATTCTACTTGAAGTATGGTCATAACTCGACCCTACTATACGCCGACAACGAGAAGGATTATGAAAGACTCAGGGACCAGTTTAAGAAAGAAGAGCTACCCTTCCATACTTATACACAGAAAAAGAATAAAACTCATGCTTTCGTGGTGAGAGGCCTCGATTTTGAGCCTGGGCAGTCCGAAATCACGACTGAAATGTTGGATCAACACAAGAGGTTGTGGTTAAGGAGGTCTTCAGGCTCCGAACAAGGTTCAGGCCACTCTACCTGGTCATTCTGGATCCTAAATACACTCTGCAATTATTAAACACCAAAGTGAAATATCTTTTTTCAACAAGGGTCATATGGGAACTCCGACGGAACAACAGGGAGATCTCACAGTGTAGGCGATGTCAGGTGTGGGGGCACGCGACCAGCAACTGCTTCAGGCCACCTAGGTGCCTGAAGTGTGCTGGTGGCCACTTGACGTCGGCCTGCAGTTTGCCCAATACAGAACCTGCTAAATGCGCAAACTGTGGCGCTGACCACACTGCCAATAGCACCATTTGTGAGGTCTACCTCAAGAGAATTAACATACTGCATCGAAGCCAGACTAATAGACCAGGTAGAGTCGGCCTGAGACCCGCACTGCCTCCCTCCTCGAAAGTGTGGGAGGATCGCAAGAAGCAGCGATGGCGACATGATGGGAGTCGTGGAGGAGTTGGGGACCATGGACCAGAAAGTGATCTCGGTGAGTTGTATAGGGCCCTCAAGGACTTGAACGCTCGGATTGCTGCAGAAAAAGATACTATGAGTAGCAACTTCAACATAAATGGCATCAATAATAAGATGCCGTCGTTTTTTAATTTTGTACATCGCTACAACTTGGATATTATACTTTTGAGCGAAACCAAACTCCGTCAGGACCATAATGCGGATAGGTATCGGGGGGTAGCTATCTTGGTAAGAGATACCATCCCTCACAGTGTGGTCGCGCCCAGACGTTGTTCCATGGAACACGTAGGGGTGAGGCTGCACAGTGGGGAGGTTATATTTGCAATATATAATAGGCCGACTAACAGGATCACCGAACTAGACATGGAGGCTTTATGTAGTGCTGGTAATAAAGTAATAATAGGAGGCGATTTCAATGCGAAGCATGTAGATTGGGGGAATCGTGTCAACAACCCCAATGGAAACGCTCTTAGGAGATATGCCCTATCTGGTAACGAGAACATAGACGCTCCGAAGACTCCCACCCACTTTCCCTTGAATGGAATGTCATCGTCCATCATTGACTTGATAGTGTCCAAAAACGTGACAGATATAAGGAAAGTTAAAACAGTGGATGAAATGTGCTCGGACCACGTGCCAGTACTGTTCGATTCAGGAAAGAGAACTCAAATCATAAAGAAATCCATCTATGACTACAAGAGAATGGACTGGCATGTGTACAGAGCGCATCTCAATACCAATACAAGAATAAAAGCAGCTAGCCAGAAATTCATCAACCAACAAGAGGTCACTATCAACTCCGCCTTGGACAACCTCCCGGATGATATTCTAGACCTCATAACTGAGAAAAAAGCAGCAAGAAAACGTTGGCAGCGACTTAAAACGGCCGAAACCAAAGAAGTTTTTTTGAGGCTGGGCCGTGAAATGGACAACCGTATCAGAGAGGTCAGGAATGCTGCCTGGAGGTCCAAGGTGGAGAACCTGAGTCCCGCGGACAACACACTTTGGAGGGTCACCAAGGGACTGAAAAGAAAATTTGTCCATATACCTACCCTGGAGTGTTGTACGGGGGAAGCAATGACAGATCCACAAAAGGCGGAAGCGCTTGGGAGTCAATACAAAACAATGAGCCAAATCAATAAAAACCCAGAAATTATCGAGCAGGAAGAGATCATCAGAACAGCAGATAGAGTAAGGAACCTATCGAGCGTTCCATTGTCTCGTCGAGTACTGGAAAAATATCTTACGACCCCTTCAAAAGTTAAAGGCATTATAAAGAGATTAAATCTCAACAAGACACCAGGAGTCAGCTCCCTCATGACTGCCATCAGGGTTGTTAGACAAAAATCATCGGCAAGGCCTGCATCGGCTGCCTCTGTGGGCTTCCTTGGAGGGTAATTCTGTGGCGTATCTAAGTGTTCTACATTGTATGTTTTACATTTTCATCATGTCCAGTGTCCCCTTAGAAGATTTTTGTTTATACACCTTGTATTGTAATGTATTGAATAAGTTTCAATTATAATCATTTCATATCAACTAGTTGAATAATTGCTCGAAATAACTCACTAAGATTAGGTATTACCAATTCTGATGGTAATATTTCGAAGCAGAATGTCGAAATTATGTCAATTTGAAGGGATAACAATTATAACGAAATTCTCTAGCGACCGATATTCCTTGTTGTTTGTAAGTCTCAGAACAGTTTTAAATGGTAACAGTAGGGCGTTATAAGGACAGATTATCAAATAACACCTATTTTTTTTTCAATAGACGGTGAAAACTAATAATGAGTTTCGCTGGTTTTTTACATGAAAATGGAATCAATCAATGTAGAGACTAGTCGCAGAGTTGGTATTGAATGGTATTCGTAATTTTAACTAACATTTATCAATAGATTTTTTCCTTTCGAATTAAAATGATTTCAACATTCTGCTTTTAAATGTTAGAAGAATTGGTAGCAGTATATACGAGAAGTACCTATTTATAAGTGAGTAATTTCGAGCAATTATTCAACCAGTAGATATTTCAAATAATTAGAACTCACTTTACACTCTTTGTAAATTTTGTTCTGCGGACTTTTTGAGAGTGTTCTAGCTCTCTTTGAAGCCGATGAAACATCACATCTGATATCGAAAACCGCATAAAGAACGGTATATTTTTTCAAAAAATACAGGTGTGAATTAATTATACCTTTTTGGGAAAACTTTTATATATTTTATTCAATATTCTGACAATTCTATCTTTATTTATAATTAACAACTGACTCACTGTCACTATCAGATATACAGTGCATTAAAATATTCAAGTTTCTTGAACATTCTCCCCCTTGGTACTAACTTCAGTGTTAGTACAATCAACATTCAGTCGGTGGAGTTTTCGGACTGCCCTCTTGAAAGTTCCATTAGCGGTTCTTACATCAGCTACCCTTACAATTCCGTCTGGACCAGTGTAGATTTTATCGATCTGCCCAAGTGGCCAAAATCCTCTTGGTAACGAGGTTTCATACCATATCACCAATCTGGATCTTTGATTCATCTTTCTGCCATTTTTTGCGATTAATCAATGTCGGAATATATTCTCGAAGCCAACGCTCCCAGAACATATCAGCTAAACACTGGGATGTTTGCCATTGTTTTCGCAGAAGTAAATCGTTTTCCGTGAAGTGACCAGGTGAAATGAGAGTAGTAGATCTACCAATCAAAACATCATTTGGACATATACTGACCAAGTCATCGGGGTTATCACTATCAGATACATGGGTTAATGGTCTACTATTAACCACATGTTAAGCTTCGGCAAATACGGTCTGTAGTACTTCTTCCGTTTGATGTCTGTCTTTCATGATTACTGTTAGAGCTCTTTTCAAGAAGCCTATCAAGCGTTTCCAACTACCTCCCATGAATGGAGCAGCAGGTGGTATGAACTTCCATTGGATACTCTTGTTCGTCATATTTTCGATGACTAAGTTGATATCGAGTTCCTTGGAAATTCGAACCATTATCTGACCAAATCACTTTTACTGTTCCACGTCTTGCTAAAAATCTTCGAATTGCCATTATACATTAGTCGGTGCTGAGAGAATGGGCGATTTCTACATGAATTGCTCTTACTGTCAAGCAAGTGAATAGAACTCCATACCTCTTCTCTACTCTTCTACCAATTTTCACGTAAAATGGGTCAAAGTAGTCAATGCCAGTAGATGAGAATGGCTTTTCATATAATAACAACCTATCTTGTGGTAACAATCCCATTCTTGGTTCAACTTGAGGTGCCATCTTTCTTCTACATTTCATGCATTGTCTAATGGTCTTCTTGACTATCGTAGAAATATGCGGGATCCAATATTTACGCCGCAGTGTTTGAGTGCCTTGGTGTCCATACTGTTCATGGATATAAAGAATCATTTTTTTTTGCGAATAAATGTTCTCCATCTAAAACTATGGGTTCTCTTTCGATTTCAGCGACATTTCCAATCTTGAGTTTTCTGCTGGAAATTCTCATCAAACCTTCAGAGTCCAAAACAAGCGACATTTTGTGTAGCCTTCCTGATCTATTGCCTACTCCACTCTTTACGTTTTCGAGATCTCTAGAATAACAACTTCTTTGAATTTCCTTCAGACATTGCTTCAGACTTCAATCCAATTCGTCACTTGTAATAGCGCCAATTTGTTTGTTTTTCTGCCCCAATTCCAAATTATTCAAGAATCTTCCTACTCTCGCAGTTATTCTGAGTTATTTGATCCATGAGTAATAAGATTTTATTGTTGGCAAACATTCAGTAAGACATTCCGTCAGCACCATGACATTTACATATTCTGGTTCATTCAACTCGTCTGAACACTTTTGTTCATTTGCATGTTTTGAAATAACAGGCCATTCACTCTCATCTCTATGAAGAAATTGTGGACCCTTGAACCATCTGCACTCATCATTTGTTAAATTCTTCGGCGTATCTGCAGTTGGGACCCATCTCCATTCATTGACCTCAGTTATTTCTAAAATCTCTTCAACTCTAGGAGCAACGTAAGTTGGAAGCTGTTTTTCACTCTCGAGCCAATGAAGAACTGTTCGAGAAACAGACCAAAAAAGTTTTGAATTTATATTGATCTTCAAGTTTTTCTTCACTTCTGTACACAATCGAACTTCCATCACAGCAGCAAGTAATTCTAGTTTCGGAATTGTTAATGTTTTCAGTGGTGTAACTCGTGCTTTCGATGCTACTAGAACGACCTGTATACATTCTTCGAATTTCATGCGAATATATACTGCCGATGAATAAGCATATTCGCTTGCATCTACGAATACATGGAGCTGAATATGTTTCGCTTGTTTCAAATCGGCTGAATAACAACGAGGAATTTCCAGATGCGTGGACTCTTTCAATTCCTTCAACCATTTCAGCCATTTCTTGAACATGCTCTATCTTTTTTATAATTAACAACTGACTCACTGTCACTATCAGATATACAGTGCATTAAAATATTCAAGTTTCTTGAACAACAGGTCTTCGAAATAGAGTCAAATTATGAGTGGTCCATTCAGTGTGTTGAGAACTGTATATTTTTTGACGTTTGTAGGAAAAAATATTGTAACTCTTGAAATGCTACTTTGGTGATCAAGAACTGATTTTTTAACGAGACGCGGTGGGTGGGCGGCAAAAATTTATTTCTTTGGGATACCTTATACTATAAGACACCCTCAGGTCAGGAAAGCCATGGATTACGACCCCAGATTCAGGAAAAGATACAAACGTCCAAGACACCAACCCTTGGACGCCTTTTGTCAAAACCCACCACCTGGAACCCACAGGTAAGCCAATACACAAAGGACTCTTCGACTGAAGAAAATAATAAAACTTCCCATTCATCTATTTTTAATCAATGAAATAGCAACTTTTTTAACGAATAAAAATTCTCGTGCTCCCAATTTTCCAAATCGAACAACACAACACGATAAGTGACACACACACTTTCACAGCCCGTTCCAAACGAACAGAATTTTCATGCCAAATCTACTGGTTCAACTTCTAAACGCCCGACACTTCAAGTAAAACAAAATTAATCTTTTTTTTTTTTTTCTCCTACCTTAATGGCCATGGACATTAGTCCTTCAGCCACACACAAAATTAATCTTGTTTTACTGTGTTTGATAAATCAATAGGACTTTGTATGTCATCAATGTTATTTCAGTATCTGGAGACAGGACGACTTCATTTTGTTATCATTTCACTAAATCGCATCTTCCAATAAATGGTGGATCTCAAGCAATTAGAGCTCTGTCTGATAGATGTGCATTACTTGTGATAATGCTCTAACAAGATTACAACACCAATAACGAAGACATGCAATGCTTCCATTGATATACATTCTGCGCAGGTGCCCTAACCAGATCGTGACAGTTTTTCAGGCATCTTTGTCCTTCTATGCATTTTTCATAGGTCATTGCAAAGAACCCAGTGCAGATAGCCTGCTGTATGTTGAAGTGCAGAAACATTGAAAAATGCCATATAGTACGGGTACTGTGTCCAAGCGGTCTAAAAAGTACCAGCCGTTCACGATTCCAAGGTGCTGTCGGTTAGAATCCGGCTATCGATTGAGCACTTCATTAAAAAATGTTTGGTTCATGGTTGTTTCCTTGCAGCACCTCGACGCCCTATGTTAACATACTGTAAAATTGGCTCAGTATAGACCTAATTATGTTCATTATTTTATGTATTACAGTCGACATACTAAAATATGTGTGGTGATATGGTATTGATAAATGAAACCTCGTTACCAAGAGGATTTTGGCCACTTGGGCAGATCGATAAAATCTACACTGGTCCAGACGGAATTGTAAGGGTAGCTGATGTAAGAACCGCTAATGGAACTTTCAAGAGGGCAGTCCGAAAACTCCACCGACTGAATGTTAATTGTACTAACACTGAAGTTAGTACCAAGGGGGAGAATGTTCAAGAAACTTGAATATTTTAATGCACTGTATATCTGATAGTGACAGTGAGTCAGTTGTTAATTATAAAAAAGATAGAGCATGTTCAAGAAATGGCTCAAATGGTTGAAGGAATTGAAAGAGTCCATGCATCTGGAAATTTCTCGTTGTTGTTCAGCTGATTTGAAACAAGCGAAACATATTCAGCTCCATGTATTCGTAGATGCAAGCGAATATGCTTATTCATCGGCAGTATATATTCGCATGAAATTCGAAGAATGCATACAGGTTCTTGCGGACTTTTTCAGAGTGTTCTAGTTCTTTTTGAAGCCGATGAAATGTCACATCTGATATCAAAAACCGCATGAAGAACGGTCAAGTTTTTCGAAAAATATAGGTCTTCGAAATAGAGTCAAATTATGAGTGGTCCATTCAGTGTGTTCAGAACACTGTAGTTCTGAAGTAGTGAATATGCTCATTGCTCAGATCAATATGAAAAATAGTTTGAACTGTTATTGTCAAACATTCAGAAATGAACGATTTCTTGAGATGATGAGAGACATAACGTTAAAATACAAAAATCTGTTATAATTCACATAATGTGGTGAGTAGAATGAAGTAGAACATACACATTTGATTTGAACACTAAAAATATTTGGTGTACATTAGTAAAACATTTTAGTGAATATAATCTAAATAAAATAATATAACTCTATCGATAGATCAATGTATTTTTGAGATTAAAATAGTTCTATATCTTAGTGTTCCCATGAGTTTATCTCCATGAATCGATAACTGAAGGAATAGTAATAGCAATAAGTTATCACAATAGTTAACATACAATGCGCGAAATATATACTTCGCGCATCGTTTTACCATCCATCAATGGTACCATAGATCTAAATGCTATCATAGATATATTTTCCGACTTCCCGGAATAGGCCACGAAAGTGTGAAACTTTCTCAGAGAAACATCGTCTGAGAATGGGATATTTTTCAGGCAGTTTCCGAAAAGAATTATTTCATCCGCATGTTCCATGAAATTCTTGGAAAAGGTACTAAGTTTGTCGGCATGCCACACAGTTTTGCTAGCAAACGCCATTGGCAGTTTCGGAAAAGCTTGATTTTCATAATGGTTGTTCACAATTAGAATCCTGCGAAGCCTAATCCGTATTATTTTCGTTATTATATATACACCCAGTTCCAAAAAAAGTGACGCACTTGATATTTGACCTATTTTCTTAAAAAAAAAATAGTGAGCCGATTTTTTTTTTCATTTGTTGGTAGGTAGTGCATTTCTCTTTAAAAAAAAAAATAAAGAGGTGAAATTTTTTTCAAAGCCTCCTTGATGGTGGTGGAATAACTCGAACCATGATTTATTCTTAATTTTTGACTCACCCTGTGTGTTAATTGAGTAATGGCATAGGAAGTGCTTACACCCTATACGGAAGAGGATTCTTTCGCGAGCATTTTGTTTATTTATTCATTGATTTATCTTTGAAATTTTCCGAATTACATCTTTTTTTGCTTAATCCTTGCAGACTACCAACTTTCTGAATTTATCAAGAAACAATTTTCTAATGAAATAAACTGATACCAATAATTTTAAAAAACATTTTCATCAAACACAAAATTATAAATTGGGATGACTGCTTAATACCGTGTATTGCCTCCTATAGCAACTCTAAGAACTTCTAATCTACGAGACATACTGGAAATTAAGTTGCTCACCGTTTTCATTGGTATACGATATCATTCTTCCACTAATGCATCTGCCATTTCTGCAAGACTTTCCGTAGACCTCTCGCGAGAACGTACCCTTCTTCCTAATTCATCCCACAAATGTTCTATAGGATTCATATCGGGGCTTCTCGCAGGCCATTGTAATGTGGTAATACCAGTAGCTTCTAAGAAGTTTCGTACTATTGCTGCGGTGTGTGGTCGGGCATTATCTTGCATCAATATAAAATTATTGCCCACTGATTCAGCATAAGGTAAGACATACTGCTCTAAGATGTCAATGTGAATTTGGGCATTCATGGACTGTCTCACCGGAAAAACATGTAGGGGTGTCTTTCCATTCATTGAAATCCCTCCCCACACCATAACGGACCCACCATTGAAACTTCCGCATTCTGTTATTAAATTTTGATTAAACCGTTCACCAGTCGTTCTTCTCCACACTCTTCTCTTTCCATCCGCCATGTTGAGGCAAAACCTTCAATCATCCGTAAACAAGACATTCGACCATTCACGAACATTCCACTGTCCATAATTTTCATCAAAATTTCTTCTAGGAGCACGATGTTCGAGCAATAATTTGGAACCCTTTGCAGGTCTCCTAGCTTTTAAATTAACTTCTTTTAGACGTCTACAAACATACTGTCTGCTTACTTACTGCAACATCACGAATTTGGCGAAGATCTTGCTGAACATTTACCGCAATATTTGATCGATTCCGTAAAATCCGCAATCTCAAGAAGCGATCATCTCTTGGATAAGTGTCTCGGGGGCGACCAGAATTGATACCCTCCGAGCGGTGCTTCCTGTTTCTTCGTTCTTGCGGATCGCTCTACGAGCAGTTGCTTCATGAACTACCACTGCACGAGCGGCGTAACGTTCACTACGCCCATCGTTTACTAACGCAACTAATCTTGCTTCTTGTTCAGGATTTATTTAAGGCATTTTTTGTAATTTTAATCAATAAAACAAGACACTCAATTAATGACACAACGACAAATGGTCAAATATAGAGGCATCCAACAAATTAGTTGCTATGGCAACGGTTTTGTTTTTTAAAGACAATGTGATCAAACCAGAGTACAACCCAATCAATTTCGAGTACTCTGATCCTTCAATAAATTTAATTTGTGGGATAAGCGTAAGGTATCAGCAAAAAGGCTGCCATTCTGAAAATTTTAGAGATAAATCAATGAATAAAAAAACAAAATGCTCGAAAAAGAAGACTTTTTCGTAAAGGGTGTGAGCACTTTGTATACCATTACTCAATTAACACACAGGGTGAGTCAAAAATTAGGAATAAATCATGGTTCGAGTTATTCCACCGCCATCAAGGAGGCTTTGAAAAAATTTCCATCTCTTTATTTTTTTTGTAAAGACAAATGTATTACCTACCAACAAATAAAAAATAAATAAGAAGCGGCCTACTATTTCGTGTTTTTTTTTAAGAAGATAGGTCAAAAATCGAGAGCGTCACTTTTTTTGGAACTGAGTGTATTTCCACATGACAACTTCCAAATAGGTTTTATATTTGATAGACGGAAATGGAATGGCATTAAGAGTTTTCATTGTTTTACCATTCATTTAAAATATTTTCAGAACATCGATTCAATTGCGTAAGATAAAAAATCTGAAATGGAAATGATTTTACTTTTATCTGTAGGTAGGAGCTTCGATAAAATGGAAAGCAGGTGGTATTAGGACATTGTCGCACGTGTGTAAACATATCCAAACACATTTATCTTTAGACGCTTTGCTCAGCTTTTCTTGAAAGCCAAGTTCAAATAAGTTTTTTGTTTGTTATTGATGACTATTCAATTTACAACAAACATTTTTTCCCGCAATACAGATTCGTTAAAAATGTTCAGTTGCGTAGGTACGCTAGCACTAGAATGAAAATAATTGGTATCAAAAATAGGTGTAGCTTTCACAGCACTTCACAAATTTCAATTCACTCCTGCTGTACAACAAAACAATTCACTAATTAATTATGAAAAAATTGTTATGATCTATCCTCTATGAAATGCTATGAATTTGATCTTCACTAATAATTATATTATACTAGAGCTTTTTTGTCTCAGTGAACTTGACATTTCCATCAGAATTTTGTTACCTGAAGTTCAACGTTTGTTACTTAGTTACATTTCCTGAGAGTAACAAATCTCAAATTGTAAATGTCAAGTTTACTGTTACCCAAAATTAATGCTTGGATGTAATTCGGTCAGACAATTTGATCAAATATTTGTTTACAATTTTGGTTGTCATGATGCTTTCTGATGTTATAGGTTCCGTTTTGTCGCTGGAAAAACATTTTTGTCATAATCACTGTATCACAGAGGCTTATGAGATTTCATTCACATGAATTAAATTGTCACTTATAACACGCTTTTTTTATTGAAGTTCACTTGACATTTCGATGATGAATTCGTTACCTGAAAATTCAACGGAAAAAATTGAGTTGAAGTTCATGAGAGTAAAAAAAATCAGAGTCAATAAGTTCACTTCTACCCGAAATAAATGCTTGAATATAACTCGGTACGATAATTTAATGAAAATTGAGTCAATATATTGTCGATGGTTTATAAAATTTCCCTATATACTCGAATACTTCCCTGATTGCGATATTTCCACAGATTAGATTTTTTTCGACAAGGCAATATCAGAGGTTTGTTTACAATATTGGCTGTCACGATTTCAAATGTGAGGTTCTGTTTCGTATAGCTGTAAAAGATAGAGAACACTTTTTTCGCTGTCATAATGACAAAATCACAGCGACTTATGGGATCTTCATACTTGAATCGACTTCCAATGATTATTCCACTCAAGATACACGTTTTTGGTTGGTTGAAATATCTGTGTTGATAATCGAAAGCATTATGTTTTCGATTTTGTATTTTGGCAGTTGAATGGTCACTGGATACCCATATCGCACATTGAGAACAATAGTGTGATAATTCAAAAAAATGTTTCGTTTCAAGAAAATCGACTTTGAAAATTTTCACTTCTGTTAGAAACACTCCAGAGATACCCACCAAATTACATTAATCACTATAGTATTATATTATCATTATTATTATATTATCATTATTATTATATATGTTGTGTGATTCAGTACCATCACCCCGTATTATGTTTAGAATATCGACGGGTGCTGGTTTTATGACTAAGAGATATTGAATGCATGATTAAGGAGTTACATAAGCTAGATAAGAGAGGGTGACAGGGAATAGTGAGGATGACCAGTAGAGTTGAGACTAGAGACCTGTAAAGGTGTTATTGTGCTAGAATATAAACTTGATAATTGAGACGTGGATATTATTTAAGCAGCTTCTCAGTTGTTCCCCCTTAACACTTCTTAATGATGATGAATTTGTCTCTGGTGAACCTCAATCACCGCGAAAAGTATATTTAGTTAGTTATATAAGCTTACATGGAAAATTTGTAGCTATAATATTTTCGAATATTTTTTTCCAATTTTTCAAGAAAAAGTTTCGACATGTTACAGTCCTGATTCATCATATTCGACAATGTCACGCCCGAAAAGCACCAATTTTCTGAGATGTTACATCTCAAAAAATTGCCGTATAACATGTATTATAGGTATTTTTCTTCATTTGTAGACCCCATATGGGATAAGCATATTAATCACATCACCAAATTGCTTCGATGTACTCTACCAAAATTCAAGATGTTGGTGAATATACTGTCCCAACGTACTATTTTTGCGATCTATTACGCTTTAGCTCAGTCTTTATTAGAATACGGTATAGTTGCATGGGGTGCAGCATATTCAACACATTTGGAATATATAAATACAACGCAAAGATATATCCTCAAAATTATAATGAAAAAAGAACGACTATATCCTACATCTTCATTGTACGCAGAAGCAAAGGTATTTACAATTAAGCAATTATTTCATAAGAATGCATTGTTAATGATTTACAAACATCCCAAATATTATACGAAATATGAGCACAGCTACTCAACAAGGAGTCAAACAGAAAACCAGCTACAAATTCCGAAGGTACAGAAAAATACTACCCAAAAACATGCATACTATATTGGCGTACGCTTATACAACAATCTACCTGATGCAATAAAAAGAATAACTAGTTTCAAACATTTCAAAAACAAAATTAAACACCATATCCTGAATTGTTCAAACTTTTGAATACTGTGAAACCATAAAAACTCATTCATCTCTCTGTCAAGGAAACACATGTAAATATTCTGAAAATTATAGTAGTAATTAGTTACGAACATTTTCAATTCTTATTTGTATCGTTTTGTCAACTTATTTCAACTATATCACCCTTCGTCTGTCAGGCACAAACCATTTTGGTTTATCTGACAGTGTTTAAAAAATGTGAAATTGTTATATTATTTCGATAATGAATAAAGAATTTGAATTTGAATTATTCATGACTGGATTTATTGAAGATGTGCTCTTAGTTCCTATCATTACAGCAAAATCCAAATCGTGCCCTTCGATTACTGAACATTCCTCTTTTGGCAGTTCTTCTGTTTCCTTCAGTTTCTGAATAGAAACAAACAGGTATTTGCAAAAGACAAATTTTGAGTTGAATAGCGATAAGTTTATAGGCACGAATGAGAATTAGGTTTTTTCTTTTGGGTGTATGATAAATTGACATTCATCATACAGGGCGTGGAAAGAAATTCTGAATTGAGACATCACGAATCTGCGATAAGAGGTCTATATAAAAATCACAAGTTTCCATCGTTCAAGTTTGAACCCCCTGATTGGGTATGAAAGTGTTGAAAAGGAATATTCTCAGATAAATTATGGACATACAAAAATGGATATATATTTATATGAAGCAATACATTGAGAATTCGCATTCTCTATGTGATGAGAATATCTACTCTTTTTCAGTTTATTCAATAGAAAACAACTACTTTCCTGGCTATATGCCATGACGAACATTGAATTATATCTATTGAACACACACAAAAATAAAATATAAAAACTTCTGAAATTGAGAATTTGCATTCTCAATTTCAAAAGTTTTTATATTTCATTTTCAAACCCTTATCGTGTGTGTTCAATAGATATAATTCAATGTTCGTCGTGGCATATAGCCAGGAAAGTAGTTGTTTTCTATTGAATAAACTGAAAAAGACTAGATATTCTCATCACATAGAGAATGCGAATTCTCAATGTATTGCTTCATATAAATATATATCCATTTTTGTATGTCCATAATTTATCTGAGAACATTCCTTTTCAACAGAGAATTAGGATAATTTTTCTGAAAGAAGGAAATACCTATAATGAATGAAATTCAAATTTCAATCTATTCTGGGGAATTCTTTCAAACACATTATTCGAAATTGGAATTTGAACATGAGGTGGAGCTTGATATTGCAAGCAAAGAGAAATATTTATATCACATACATTTGAAACTTTCATTCTAGTTTCGTATTTCTTCTTTTTATTCTTGAGGGCTTTCTTTTTATTAATATTATTTCGATCTTTCTGCGAAAGTTCGTATCCCCTACTCCATTTCATTGAGTGCAACGCATGCAATAATGTGACAAATCGAAATATTCCATATTGTTGGCGATACAACTCAAAAATTTGTTGAACCCATTATTTCATTTAATAATGGAACTGTAATAACGTGACAACTCAAAACATTTCGAATTGTGTTAGCACAACATGGTGACTTAATGACTTGTCACATCATTCATCATAAAAATTCTCTCTAAGTCAGAATATGAGGCGTATCCTGCGAAGTTTAGGTGACAATGCAGTGAGTCACTTTCTTGCTCGGCTGTAGTACCTACTACTCCTCTAGTGCAATAACGTGACCAACGATGTCACGCAGCAGCTATTGGACCATTTTCATAACAATGTTTGTATTGGTATAGTTACGTAAATGACGTGATAGTATGTTTTGAAGGAACTAATAGACAATTAGACAGTTTTCACCAATATATCAATACTATTCATCCAAACATAATATTCACCATAGAAATAGAAACAAAAAAGTCAATCAATTTCTTCGATTTGACAATAAGTAAAGTTAATGATAATCATGATTTTTCAATTTCTCAAAAAGTTAATGATAATCATGATTTTTCAATTTCTCATGAACCTTCCCACACTGATTCAACACAACCTCATCAAGATAAAATTGCAGCATATAATAGTATGATACACATGGTATAGTGAATGTCCCTGTTTCAGAAGTAAATTTCAATAAAGAACTCATGAAACAGATTGCAGTCAACAACGGATACAACGTTAATTTGATAGACAGTATTCTTTATAAAAATCTTCATAATAAAGCTATTCAAGGAGTTTATCCTACCATCAAGAATGATAATCAAAATTATAGAACTTTAATCTATTTCGGATCATCAACTGAAAATGGACTTGAGAGTAGCGTATAGAACAAATAACCAAAACATACGCTGATGCTCTTAGATTCCATCCAGAGAAGAGCCATCCGCCTGGTGGGTGACGCCACACTCACTCACTCTTTGACATCATTTCAACACCGTAGAAAGGTCGGCGACCTTTCACTTTTCTATCGATACTTCCACGGGAAATGTGCTTCGGAAATCTCTGCTATCATCCCTCCACTAGCAATACCAGTCAGACGAACTAGACAAGCCCAGTCAGCACATAATTTCGTTGTCAACCTCGAAAGATGTCGAACAGCACTTTATCAAAACTCCTTCATCCATAGAGCGGCTAGGCTCTGGAATTAATTGCCTGAGGAAGTATTCCCAACAACATATGAACTACAGAAGTTAAAAAAAAAATCCAATACCTTTCTCCTATTCATATCCTCCCTAGGAACGCACGATGTTCTTTGAACATTATAGGGATTCCCTTTCGTGCGCTCCGAGCGATAAAGAAAAAAAGAAAAAAAAACACGTTGGGAAGGTTTATCAAAAATATTAAAGATAAAACTTCTGAATTCAAAAAATCAGGGGTATACAAACTGAACTGTGGATCTTGTCCTAAGGTATATATCGGTCAGACAGGTCGTACGTTTAATCACCGCATTCATGAACATAAGATGAATTTTTTCCCAGATAGCACAAATTCCTTTTGAGGCCCTTCTGAGGCGTTCACAATAATGTCCTCAGGACGTCGAGAGCGAGCCTGAGGACATTCTCAAGACGTCCTCCTGTTACCATTCTCTACATACTAATGACGTCTCAGAACATCCCCATAAAATCTTTTGAGACAACCTCAGGACATCATGGTAACAACTTGAGGCGGTTTTTGATGATGTTTCAAGGAGGTTCAAGATTTGTGGGAGAATATTATTCGTATACAGAATGAGTCACTAGTGTGTTCTCCTCCGATATTAGCCAAACCGTCAGATATATAAAATGAAAATTCAAGTACAACAGTAATAGGGTTTCATAAGAACAATCACCTCAAGTTGTTTCCATATCTATAGGGTGTTCGAATTCCAAGATATCGGTTGATGATTGGTTTTTTTCAATGGAACACCTTGTATATTATTGCATTTTTGAGTTTTTCCTGAAGAGTTGATTCCATCAATGCATCACACTTGGTGTCTAGTGGGAATTATTACAGAGATATAGGGTGTTGACAATTGAGATTCTTCAAATGTAGGAATTTTTTGTGTCGAAACTATTCATCAATGGTCAAAACGGCTCACATGTCCCTGTCTTAACTTTTGATTAGCTATCTACTGATATTTATTTGGAACAGATACAATAAGCTGATCAGTATTCTGAATGTTAACCCACCCTCTATTTGTTCCGATTGAATGTCAGTAGATAGTAAATCGAAAGTTTATAAGGATATGTGAGCCGTTTTGACCAATATTGAATAGTTTCCACAAAAAAAATCCTAAAATTGAAAAATCTTGTTTTTGAACACCCTATATCTCTGTAATCATTCCCGCTAGACCCCAAGTGTGATACATTGATGGAATCAGCTCTTCAGGGAGAACTCAAAAATGCAATAGTATACAGGGTGTCCCATATGGAAAAAAACAATCATCAGTCAATATATCTTGGAATTCGAACACCCTACAGATATGAAAACAATTTAATGTGAAAGTTCTCATGAAACCCTATTACTGCGTTGTACTTGAATTTTCTCTATTTATCTGATGGTTTGGCTGATATACAAGGATAACACACTATTGACTCACCTTGTATTATGCAAATGATAATTTCTTCAAAATAATATGGATCTCATGATAATTGCAAAATTTTCCTCAATTTATAATAGGTTCAAATGAAAAACCAAATGAAAAACTTACATTCTATTATTTATAACTTATTCTGAAAAATTTCAATTCTCTTTTCAAAGAAATGTATTTCAGCTTCTTGTTGAGCACTACTAGAAGTTATTGCCTATTGATAGTTATATTTCTCTATGTTGTTTTTGATTTCTGAACTCTGGACATTCCTGATGCAAAATAATCAACTGAAAGTTGAAGCCTTCATGCAATATTTTATAGATTCTGAAGAAGCAAAACTATCTTGGAATGAAAATATCATCAGGTTTGTGTTTTGCATAACCTTCTGAAACAAACAATGTATTATTATTTCATGTCTAGTACTTACTATCAATGATATGATTCATGTAGTTAGGTACCAACCATTATTGAATCTACTGAAAGTTCAAGTCTGCATATGTACAATCTTTCATAATTTCCGAAGAAGCCAAAATATCTTGGAATAAAATATCTCTGCTCTGATGATATCATCATTTTGTGTTATCAATAACCTCCTGAAACAAATAATGTACCTACTAATATTTCATGTTCCAGTACCTACTATATCAATGATTTGATTTAGGTACCTACCTTTATTGAATATACTGAAAGTGATGCAAACATGCATACGCAATCTCACATAGATTTCGAAGAAGCCAAAATGTCTTGGAATGAAACATCTCTGCTCTGATGACATCATCAATCTTGTGTTCTCAATAACTTCATCTGAAACAAATAATTAACCTATTAACATTTCATGTCCAGTACCTACTATATCAATGATTTGATTCATCAGGTACCTACCTTTATTGAATTCATACTGAAAGTTCAAGCTTCCATACATCATTTTATAGATTCCGAAGAAGCAAAGCTATCTTGGAATAAAACATGTTTGCTATGATGATATCATCAAGTTTGTGTTCTCAATATCCTCCTGAAACAATAAATAATGTATATGAATGTATCAATATTTCATGTCCGGTACTATCAATGATTCTATTTAGTATTTACTCACCTTTGTTTCTTGCTACCTGAGAAAAAGGTCATCAACAGAGATGATCATCCTTTTGTTATTGTTATCTTTTAATTCTGTGCAATAAGTTCTTCTCGCAATCATTTTGTGAAATAGAAATTTGATGAAGGTATTCAATGAATACTCTGATAATTTCGATATAATCATTAATATATTATGATGTATCTTGAACAAATCATGACTATCATGAGACATAACCTCAATTCTAGTTCTTCTTTTTCTTCCTTTTGTCTTCGATGACACGTTATTTCATGGAACGTCATCTGAAGACGTCCGTAGGCACGAAATTCTTTACATCCTCAGGCTGTCACTGAAAGAACTCATTTAGGACAATTACAGCGCTAAATTTACGCCTGATGATGTTCTTAGGCTGTAGAAAATAGAACGTCCTCTCCAGGCGTTTGGCGACACATTGAGGATGACCTTAGGCGAGTGTGTGCTATCTGGGTTCAAAAAGAAAGCAAATTCAACATATGCCAACCATATATTGAAAGAAAACCATAGTTTTGATAATTTCGAAATTCTACATGTAGAAAATAAAGGAATGAAACTCAATCATTTTGAATCATCAGAAATCAACAAACTCAAAAGTTTCGACATTTTACTAAAAGATCTATTAGACATCTATTAGACCTCAATTATTCACCAATGTTGAATTCTTTTTCTTAGCAGGCAATAATATTTATTTGTTAATACCCTTTCAAGTTAATCCGGTACACAGCATTGTAATGTAGATATTGTGCCTAATTTCTGAAAATGGAGGTTTATCGATCCTGTCCACAGGTAACTAATCCTTCAAGTTGGGAAAGTAGGATATATAAAAGTTGAGCAAGCCAACGTTGGTTTAGTTCATTGTACCAGTATATCACCTGACGAAGCTACTGTGTTAGCGAAACATGTTGTGTGTTTAAGAATTTTGTAGAAATCTTTTGTGAAGTTTTTACAGTTGCTATGGATTTCCATCAAGTAACGGCCGAGTCTATTCAAAAAAAGAAATGGATAGTTCGGCTTGAAATTAATTTATTCAGTATACTTCACAGAAGCACTCATTTCAACGGACGAATGGTATAGAAACCTATTGTGTGATATATTTTTGAATTCAGATTTCCATGTAGATTCCAAGAATTGATATATAAGGTAATTCATTTTAACCCAATCGTGGATCACTCTGTATATTCAATTCTTCATTGAAAATGTGGGGTATTAAAAATAAAAGTAGATCTGTATTCTGTTTCAGGAGATTTCTCAGAAATGGGTAGCTTGGTTAAGAATGAATTCATTTCATTCAGTACTTTACGATAGCACTGTATAACGCTATATAGGCAGATATGTATCAATTGGTGTAAATGTTATGCTCAATAGTCGATACGCAAAGCTATTTCCTATACCCGAAAATTTAATTATGTACAGTTACTGAGCATTACAAAATGAGTAGAACTAGTTCTGAGCAATTTATATTGAAATGTACAAAACTATTATAGGAATAGTCATTGGTCATTCAGATATGTATAGACATTTCTGAATGACCAGCACTAGTTCTGCTTGTTTTACAGCCCTTCTGTAATAAGAGGAAGAAAACGATCCCTTCGTCATAAGAAAGGATACTACTTTTTTTGTTCAATCTAACCTAACCCGGCATAAATGAACCTTCTTTCTAAGAATTATATTAATTTGTTGTTCTATTCGTCAGTATTTGAATAAAATATAGTAAATAAAAAACTTCACTTTATTCGGACGCTGATGCGCACTGATTAAATGAAACAAGCAGAACTAGTGCTGGTCATTCAGAAATTTACAGAACCAATTTTAGTACCTACATTTCGAATGGCTCAAAACGAGTTTGACTCATTTTATAAAGCTCAATCACCATATAGTTTTATAATTTCGGGTTTAGGTAATATTTGTTGCGCAAAAATAGTCACGCGTATTTCTTTCGGGCATTGCCCAAAATCGACTTTTGAGCGTAACATATAGGTAGCCACACCGATGAAATCGCTCCTTATTGGTTGAGCCAATATTATACAGAAGTTCTTTCCTGATCATTTCAGTACTGTACAATATTTTACACAAAATTGATAACTTTTGTGTTACCTATAGGCGAAAAACTATGAAAAAATATTTATTTGTTCTTCTAGGCAGAAAATCACAAGATTCGATGCCGCGGCTGAAGTTTCATAGCCAAGGCGTAGCCGAGGCTAGGCAATCAGCCAAGGCTTTAACTCTGCTTTTCGGCCATGTGAAACATATAATTCTTTCTATAAATCCGTTTCAATTTCACTTTGATTTGATACAAATTATTATATTCGGAAGGTTTGCATACCAACTAATCATTTCCGCCAAGGCAGAACTTTCTCAGCCTAGGCCTGTTGTGCCTGTTGAATGACATTAAAACCATTTCCTGATGTCATTTGGAGAAATATTCATTATGTATCTAGTGAGCAAAATTCTACATTGGTGATCGGCAGCGCCCCAAAGAATCAGATCTTGATCACGTAGATCACGTAGAATTCCGCGCACGAGTATCAAACACATTTGTTTTCTACAAACGTCAAAAAATAAAGTTCGAAAGTAGTGATATGCTAAGCATAATATAAAAAGTAGCGTTGAACTGGCTTAAAAGGCCTTAATTATTGTTAAACATTCAGAAATAAATGTTTTCTTGGATGTTTGTTCGATTGAGGACCATGGAAGTTGCATACAAATATCTCATATATATAAGTTTACAACAATACGCGAAGTATCTATTTCGCATGCTGTTTTACTTCGCGCATTACTTCTCATACGGTGTCGTGGTATCGTTTAATAATAGTTATTTTTTGTATCTATAGCGCGAAATGCTACTTTGGTGATCAAGATCTGATTTTTTCAATGAGGCCTAGCCGAGTTCAAAAATAGTCGAGATGACCAAAGTATTTCGCGCTCGAGTTGCAAACAAAATTTTTTCTACAAACGTCAAAAAATATAGTTCTAGAGTAAAAATATGCTTAGCTTGATATAAAAAATAGTGTTGAACTGGCTTAAAATAACTCCCCCTATCCTCCTTAGGAACGCACGATGTTCCACGAACATAATTTGAATTTCCTTTCGTGCGCTCCAAGAGATAAAACCAAAGTTATTGTTGAACATTGCGGAATTTATGATTTCGTAGACGTTTGCTCGATTGAGGACCATAAAGTTGAAATATAAATATCTCATATATTTTACAATACAATGCACGAAGTAGGTACTTCGCGCACTGTTTTACTTCGCGCACTGTTTTGTGCAATTTATCATGGTAACGTAGGAAATTTTTATCAATGCGCGAACCTTGTCATTTTTTGAGGTTTGTAGAAAAAAATGTAAAGGTGGGATCAGAATAAGCAAACATTGTTGTCCAACAGTTGAACAACAGGTAGGCAACTGTTGGCTGACTTGCTTCCGTGGGGAGAGAACATTTTCGACAAACTGTTGGGTCCAGTGTTCGTTCAGTCAGGTACCATGAGCGACGAAGAAGATGCGTCTACACTGTGTGCGTACTGTTGGGCCTTGGGCCACATCTCCTTTGAAGTACCGCCTCGGGAGGGAACAAAGACCATCAGTTCAGGTGGGAACAGACCAAGCAAACATTGTTGTGCAACAGTGGAACAACACTCAAGAAACACACAAGTTTACACAGTGTGTACGTATTGCGCAGCAGTTGCACAACAGTTGTGCAGCTGTTGCCGAACTGATGGTCGGTGTTCGCTCCCGAGGCGGTACTTCAAAGGAGATGTGGCCCAACAGTGCGCACACAGCTTCTGCAGTGTAGACGCATCTTCTTCGTCGTTCATGGTGCCTGACTGAACGAACACTGGACAAACACCGGAGAAAGCAGGCTGGTCGATGTTGCCCAACAGTTTGTCGAAAATGGTTTCTCCCCACGGAAGCAAGTTAGCCAACAGTTGCCTACCTGTTGTTCAACTGTTGCACAACAATGTTTGCTTGGTCTGTTCCCACTTTTTGGCAACATCTGCACAACTGTTGTGCAACTGTTGCACAACACGAACACACTGTGTAAACTTGTATATTTCTCGAGTGTTGTTCCACTGTTGCACAACAATGTTTGCTTGGTCTGTTCCCACCTTAATCTCGCCTATTTTTATCAATGCGCCAACATTGTCATATTTTGACGTTTATTCAGCTATTTATATATCAAGGGAGGACAGGTATCCATATCCTCCCGCGTGTGAAGCTTGCATGACGCGTAACGGAGGGCATTAAACACACATGAAAGGAAATGAACCTTTGCTCCATCATGATATATATACACAATTTCATCAACAAACGCATTCTTTCAGAACATTATTTTTGAAATTGTGCTTCATATGCGGTCTATCACTCGATCCAAATCGTTATGCATATTATGTAGTCATGCCGCCGAGACGAGAGAATCTCGTCTCTCGTCTCGTCTCGTCTCGACGAGACGAGACGAGAGAAAATACCTCGAGAGAAACGAGAGAGACGAGAGAAAATGAAAGAAGATAAAAACAAAAATATTCAATTTCATAGAGGCTTACATTTTAATGCTCATAATGCGTTACAATAAATAACATTTTCTCTGCAATCCCTGAACTAATGTAAGAAAGAAACAAAATATAAAGAAATTCCTAATGTTCTGGAATATTAAACAAATATAATATCATAGAAACATTCAACATATTATACAATATAAAATATTTTCTGTTTTCGTGGAGTTTATAAAAACACCCTGAAGTTGGAAAGTAGTCATGATACATGATGATTAATAACTTCTGAAATTATTCATAATTTTTTTCTTTTTCTTCTATAACATTTGCCAATGAACACGTGAACCAAGAGTTCAAACACAACAAACTTCTCGCTGACTCCGCATTCAAGCGATTCCTATGTTTCCAGATGATAGTAAGTCCAGCTTTAGAAAAGTCTTTCGGCTGGAACACTTGTAGCTGGAATGGCTAGTAGGACTTTGGCCATATTTTCTAAATGTTCATATGAACACTGATTTGATTTCCACCATTCTAATAAATTAGTATTTTGATCTGCTCGTGATGCAGTCGTTATATCTGTCAATTTCCATTCTCATAGGATCTTTCGATATTTGTTCTTTGTCACTAGTTTGATAAAATGCGTTCAAATCAAATTCGTCACTGAAGCGAATTTATGATGCAACAACATCTTTCACGGACTGACTCACTATGGTTACATAATTAGCTCTGAATGTGTTCTCGAATTTTTTAATGGAATTTCCCTTCATTTCCCTACCCCAAGCAGTACGGGAAAACATATCTACTTTATGCCGTGGATCCAGTATCAAAACAGCGCAATACGTCCAGTTCGTCTTATAATAATGTTTGAGCATTTTATCCCTACTAGTCTTGAATGCTAATATAATTTTTTCGTCCATGTGTGTCCTTTCTTCTTTACAATCGAGTTCAATTATCAGTTTCTCTATTTTATCGATTAATATGTTGAACCCAACTATTACTAATGGTAAAGTGGGAATTTTTTTTCCACATAATAGAGTTGATAATGACTTGAAGGATTTCAGATATTTTTGAATTACATCCAATAGTTCCCATTCATGCCCTTTTATTTTATGTTCCTTTAATTCATCATTATGATCACATAAGGAATTCAGAGCATCCTTCAATTTGATTCCCAGAGAAATCATATCATATGTTGAATTCTACCTAGTTGATAAATCTACAGTCACTGCTAAATATGTCATATTCAGAAGATCACACACGCTTCCCAAGCTGTTTTGAAGCTGTTTAGATTTTGTAATTTTTTTCAAAATTCTCCTTAAACGAAGCACTGGAAAATCGTCCTCATCAGCCTCGTCTTCGTATCGCTACTGTCATCAATAATGTCATTCTCGTCTGCAGATATTTTTAAAAATTTCAATATATCTTGAACGCCCAAGTTGATTACGTGAGCAAAGCATCTGAAATGTTGGTCTTCTGGATCAAACTGCAGATCAGGATGGTTTTGTATAATCATATCTCCAAACTCTCGCAGGAAACTGGTATTAGCTAATGCGTTATCAACAGTTATTCCTTGTATTTTATGTAAAATTTTATATTGGCTCATGCAATCGAAAAATAATGTTGCAATATCTTTACCAGAGTGTCGCCCCTTAGATGGAATGAAATCAATCACAAGTGAATGTAATTGCCATTGTTGATCAATATAATGAGCTGTTATTCCATAATATGATTTATTACTTATCGATGTCCAACCATCTATTGTGAAGGAAATTTTCGAGCTATTTTCTTCTAGAATTCTCAAGACGATTGTTCAGACGAGAGACGACGAGAGAAGCCGAGACGAGACGAGACGAGACGAGAGAAAGACCTTTCTCGTCGAGAGAAACGGTTCTCTCGACGAGACGAGAGAACAAATTTCTCTCGCTATAACGAGACGAGACGAGAAGGGCTTTCTCTCGTCTCGACGGCATCACTAATATTATGTCATAGACAATTGACGACATTCCAGTCAATTTGACACGTCTGTCATTAAGAATCAATCGATTTGTATATTGTGTAACTGCATTTGAAAGTTTGAAAGTTTTGATTAGAAGAAGCGTATCATATCATTGGAATTCAGAAAGGAAAAAGACACTAATTACTTGGATTGCACAGATTTTATGGGTTTATCGAAGCCAAAGGTTACATGATGGAGCCAATCGATCTTACCCCCCACGGGAGTTAATATTTTTCTCCTCTCGTGGGAGTACATTGACAACTTTGTTGCCTTATGGGGTGGGGAAGCAAACGCCTATACTTTCGATTCAGTGGATAGATATGAGTTATTTATACACCAAGGTAGTGAAGAATATCATTATTACCCAAGGACCAAGATTATATCCTGAGGCTTCAGCCGAGGAGTAAAAGGTCCCGTAATAATATTCTTCACTCTCAAGGTGTATGTAACATTTTTTTCACCCCAAGCAATACATTTCGATCATTTTCGTCCTGTGAAACTGAAATATGAACTTATTATCACCATGGAATGACTTCTTTCCAATTCTAATAATTGTTCTGAAATTGTTCTTTCCGTCATTCGGTTGCCCTCTTACGAGCAACCCTCAGAAGTCTTTGAGAGACTTGTGCGAGCAAGGAATGACGGGAGCCTTACCTTTTAACGTGTGATCCCAAACACTTTCTTGGGCCATCAGAAAAATGTCTGCAGACGATGGGAATCGAACCCACGACCGGCAAGCGAATGCGGATTAGAATATTGACACTCTGTCCGCACGGCTACCTGGCATGACAGTATAATGACGAGTCGTTATTGATAAATATTTACTAAATTCGAGTGTCATTAATGCGAATCTCGCATCAGAACAGTGAATTCGGGTTAATTATAACAGATTTTTAATTGACTCGGCTGTTACTTGATGGAAATCCATGACAAATGTAAGAACTTCACAAACGATAAGCTTTCCACAAAATTTTTAAACACACGACATGTTTCGCTAACACAGTAGCTTCGTCAGGTGATATACTGGTACGATGAACTAAACTAACGTTGGCTTGCTTAACTTTTATATATCTTACTTTCCAACCTGAAGGATTAGTTACCTGTAGACAGGTACGATAAACCTCCATTTTCGGAAATTAGGCACAATATCTTCATTAAATTACGGTATACGGGATTAACTTGAAAGAGTTGATATCAAATACATATTATTACTTACTAAGAAAACAAATTCAACAGTGGTGAACTATTAAGGTCTTATTGATCATTAAGTAAAATGTTAACATTTTTGAGTATGTTGATTTCTAATGATTCAAAATGATTGAGTTTCAGTCCTTTATTTTCTACGTGCAAAATTTCGAAATCATCATCAAAACTATGGTTTTCTTTTTATATATGATCGGCGTATGTTGAATTTGTTTTCTTCTTCATAAAATTCATGTTCATGAATGCGCTGATTAAACGTACGACCTGTCTGACCGATATATACCTTAGGATAAGATCCACATTTGAGTTTGAATATGAAAAATCAGGGGTATACAAAATCAAATGTGGATCTTGTCCTAAGGTATATATCGGTCAGACAGGTCGTACGTTTAATCAGCGCATTCATGAACATAAGATGAATTTTATGAAGAAGAAAACAAATTCAACATACGCCAATCATATATTAGAAGAAAACCATAGTTTTGATGATCATTTCGAAATTCTGCAAGTAGAAAATGAAGCACTGAAACTCAATCATTTTGAATCATAAGAAATCAACAAACTCAAAAATTTTGTTATTTTACTCAATGATCAATTAGCCTTAATATAGCTCACCACTGTTGAATTTGTTTTCTTAGTAAGTAATGATATGTATTTGATATCAACTCTTTCAAGTTAATCCGGTATACCGTAATTTAATGTAGATATTGTGCCTAATTTCCGAAAATGGAGGTTTATCGTACCTGTCTATAGGTAACTAATCCTTCAGGTTGGAAAGTAAGATATATAAAAGTTGAGCAAGCCAACGTTAGTTTAGTTCATCGTACCAGTAAATCACCTGACGAAGCTACTGTGTTAGCGAAACATGTCGTGTGTTTGAAAATTTTGTGGAAATCTTATCGTTTGTGAAGTTCTTACAATTATAACAGAGGTGGCAATGTCCTTATCGACTAGTGGTTCATATAATGAATGGTGGAAAAACATACTTTTTTCATGCTTTTAGGCTAGAACTCGAATTCCAGGAGAAATGTTTGGTGATGGATAACCTCAGATTCGTGATTATCTTACTTAAAAATATACTTCATCAAAGATTCATAACTACCCCAATTTTTTTTTTCAAGAAACCACCTAATTTCACGCGTAGTTGTCAGTTCTATTCTCCTTTACCACCTGACGTGACTGGAACTAATAACAATAATCAATCAATGAATGTGATATCTTCAAAAACACAAAGCTCATCACTACAGGGTGTAATCTAATTGATGGCTGATAATGAAGGATATGGTTCCATATCTTATTATTTTGAGAAGAAAAGTTCATATGAACATATGCACTAAACATCTAAACTTTCGACCTATACGGTAGGAAAAAAACTTTTTCTTATCATAACTTCAATACCTTTCTAGATATTTCCATGAAATTTGACATGCATGAAGATTTTTTGATATCTCTACAAGTGGCGTACGTAAGGGATGTAACCTGGAGATTTTTTGACAAAAATATTGTACGCCTTTGATTTTCCCAAGAAAAAATTTTTTTTTGAAATCCTTATTTTTTTGCAACAATGTGAGCTACTAATACAAACTAATACAATTTCCATGCATTTGTGGCATATCGAAATTATTTTGAACTAGTAGGCTGATGCTCTATTTTGTATTTGAAATAATGACATTTGATCGATTACGTTGCTGTCTTATTCTGACAAGTATTCATAAACGTGACAGTTTATTTATATTATGAAAGTTTCCTTAATCAATAAAGATAAAATAAAATGTTAACACCCTATAAAGTTGAGAGGTTTAGGGAATATGTTCATTTCAACTTTTCTTCTTCAAATGAGTTAAGGAACCATATCCTATATTTTCAGACATCAATTAAATCACACCCTGTATGAAACAGTTCAACATCTAAAGACCTACACTGAAGATATATCAATCAAACTAGTTTTCTATACTATCTCATACTGCTACACAGAAATTAATTCCCGCATATCTTACATTTCATCCACTCAACAACAATTACTTTGCAGAAAATACGACTCTAATTAATAGAATTATTCAATTGTTATCACGATTGTTTGAAAAATATTTCAGCATTCATTCATTGGACACACACGAAATATATTCTGATGGTACAGTGGCGTAACCATGGAAAGGTTCGAAGGAAATTCAATTATTGCTTGAAATGCTATAGAATCTGATATCTGAAATTCAATAAAGAATGTTTTAGATTTACTTGGTATCTACGAGAACCACTAATAAAACTGCGCATAATAAGTGAGTTATTATGAGTGAATCTTTGGTGGAAGTCCATATTGCTCAAAGTGGAGTGAAATATTTCACATGTTAAAATTCAAAATTCAATTTTCCGCTTCAATTTGATTATCTTCGTTCGTTTGAAATTCGTTAGTGTAGCATCAAGAAATATCAGCTGAATCATAGTGCATTTTAAACGACACTCAAAAGCAGACGAAAGAACCTCATCTCAATCGAGAAGACAGACCATTTTGAAATGACAGCTGTCAGAATCAATGATTGTTTGAACATAACCGGAAATCTATAATTTTTGAAATCGACCATTTTCTGTGAGAAGTGTGAGAAAAAGCAACATTATTTGTGATGGTGAGTAGAATTTTCGATTGATCTTGACAAAATATTCAGCCTAAACTCATGAATAACATTCGTTATCTCAAACTTCGACGTTTACCCACTACTCCACTAAACGTATGTTTCGAACCGTTCATTTAGGAGTTTCCGAACCGGAATCGACCGTATCATTTGGTTACGTTGACGTCATAACTTGAATAAAAAAATGCCTGATTTCGAATCGTTTTGAACACGGTCCAACAAGAAAAAACAACTTGAAGTCTTAATGGAATGACATGGCTCACCATCCCTTCTGTTCCTACCCTCGATCGGTAGGCCCGATGTTTTTCGAAGATAATAGGGATTCCATTTCGTGCCCCCTACAAATGGATTTCAAAATATCGTTCCACTAGGAGATAAACATTATTTCGTAGCCAGAAAAACCGACTACACTAAATACCGGAAAAAAGGACTGGTCAACAAAAATATTACCCAAATTGATCGCCCTGTAAATTTTTTAATTCATATCCGATTCTGGTGAGATAACGACCAAATCGTAGATTCATGTATCAGAGCCTGAATATTAATTCTCAGAAGAGATGATGGCTTGATCATTATAGGTGCAGGGAAAAACAAAAGTTACTCTTCACCCTCAACTTCTTATATAACGCTCTTTAGCAAAAGTAGATGGTTAAACTCATCTTTTGGATGGAATTATGATCTCTTCCTGATACAATGGTTTCCGATTGACGTAAATATATGTTTTTGAAGTGTTTGAGAGATAATGGAATATTTGAATTATTATGAAGTGTGATCCCTTTTCGTCCCTTCTCAACACAATGGTTCTTGATTCACATCAATGTTTTCTTCTTGGGAGAAGATACTATTTTTTTAGCAAGTATGGAATTTTCTCATCTTTATTAACAATATAATTCTGAACCTATATAGAACATCTTTGGGATGAAAGCCAGAGGCTTAATCGCATTCGTTCGGCCTTCTCAGAGACTGTTCAAGAGTTTTTCATTTTACTTGGTTCTTTGGGATTTTCTCTCCTCGTTTCTATAAAATAAAAGTATTCGTATTATTTCAATATATTTGTAGAGGGACAAATCAGATGATTTGCCCCAAAATGTCACTGCGTTTAACAAATTTTTCTATCAGGGAGTCTAAAAGAAAAATCCAGTAGCTTGTCAGTGACAATTTGTTTGAAAAAATTTTTGAAGGAAAGAAATATAGATATAGGTATTGAAAAAATATCGAATTTGTACTTATCTTTGGACGTTTCGGGACCTATTCTGCTCCCGTTCTCAACATGTAAATGCAAATTATTTTTCTTTGAAAGTTGTGCTGCGTATAGTTTGACACTTTTCAGTGTCATACTGATGTTGGCATATGAAAAGTGTCAAACTATACGCAGCACAACTTTCAAAGAAAAATAATTTGCATTTACATGTTGAGAACGGGAGCAGAATAGGTCCCGAAACGTCCAAAGATAAGTACAAATTCGATATTTTTTCAATATATCTATATTTCTTTCCTTCAAAAATTTTTTCAAACAAATTGTCACTGACAAGCTACTGGATTTTTCTTTTAGACTCCCTGATAGAAAAATTTGTTAAACGCAGTGACATTTTGGGGCAAATCATCTGATTTGTCCCTCTACAAATATATTGAAATAATACGAATACTTTTATTTTATAGAAACGAGGAGAGAAAATCCCAAAGAACCAAGTAAAATGAATGTACCACCTCCTCGATTAACCTACAGACAGTACTGTTCAAGAGCTTCGATTCGCCCATAGAGGAGAATTTGATCGATGCGACGGTGTAATTCAAGACCGAGAATTGTACACTCATTAGAGGAGGCGCACCCATTAATTATATGAGAGAAATTTGACGATTTTCTGACCCATCCTTTCCTCTTGATGTGACGTCGTGAGAGTTTGATCGACCCCTCTCCCCCTAATCTCACGTGGGATTTTCATAAAATGTGTATTTCTTGTGTAAATAATTTAATCTGTTCTCGATTCCATCAGATTTATTTGAAGAAACATTGTTTCTCATATTTTTTCCTATTCCAGACTACCCAGTTGACACAAGTATATGAGATTTTCAATAACATAGCATAAAATCACAATGAGAAAATACAACAAATAATAGTATATTATGTAACAAGTGTTAAAAACGTCCTTTTAGTAACGAGTAGTTTAAGCACGAGCGGAGCAGAGCGGAGCGAGTGTTTAATAAACGAGTGTCTAGAAGAGTTTATAATCGCGTTACATACTATGATTTTTCTACGAACTCCGAAAATTACATAAACTTATCTGCAATTCCTGCTAACCTACAAAATAATTCGAAAGGAGAATTGAGAACATAATTCATGCAACTGCATGCAACCAGCGAGACACGTATAAGTGATATTGGTTGTAGATGTGTCCAGTCCATTGCTTACTAACCTTTGTTTCACGTTTCACACTTCTTGGAAATATGCAAGTACCCGAACATTCTCTTCGATTTCACTCTCGTCTACTTTCCGCATATATTTTCAATGAAGAATTCTGACACAAACGAGTATTGTTTGAATAATTCTGATACAAAATTCGAAAATAACAGTTGACAGTTAATACAATAATTGACAGGCCAGACATGTCTCAAATTACTGAAGCTGTGTTTAATGAACTGCGTTGCCATGGTAATGTGTTTAAGAAATCGTGTTGCCATGGTAACGTGTTTAATATTTTGAATAAATCACAGATCGACAATCCGTGATTAATCGATCATTTAGCGTGGTACATATCCGTACGCTAAATGTCATTTTAGTTATGTGAGTAGAAAAAATACTTTATCAGACTATTATTTCCTAGTCCACTTGTTGGTTTCCACCTTAATGCACGATCTCGCGGGTTTGTTGGGTTCTCCAATTTTCATAATGGAAACCCTCCATTATAGTTTTTTATAGTTGTTACGTGAAGTTGACATAACCTTTTGTAAGTGAGTACTCTCATGCTTATTACTCTTGAAGACTGTACTAATTGATCACTCACTTTGATTTCGGGACATTGATGTAATTTCTGATGTTAAGGCTGATGATGGACATATATAGGTCCGAAACATGTACCAATTTGAATTGATGTGTTAATCACATTATATGTCGTAGATATGACTTTGAGTATCATTTAGTATTTAGTTACTTTGACGTTTTCTGTCAGAATTTAATTTTGCTCTTCATGCCACTTTTAGTTTAATCGTCGAGATTATGCGTGTTAATTTGAAAAAAAAGTGAATTATCTTTCATTCTAGGTATAAACTTTTGAAGAAGTTTATTATAATTGATAAAAAATATGTGAAATGACACGCTCAATACGACTGAGTAATGAAATATATGGAGTGCCATTGGAAAAGTTCGCTCAAAGGCAATGTGTCACAGCAAAGTGCACCTGCAAACGCATCAATAATCATAAAAAAAATTATCAACTTCTGATTGGTTGAAGCGAATTGCAAAATTGAACGGATTCATGAAGCCTGACAGATGAAAGAGGATAAATCCAAATGTAGGAATATACAGGGTGGAAGTAAAAAATATATATCATCAACGGTGTTAGTGCAATCGAGCTCTTCGATATCAATGACCCATATGGGGATAATATATAATTTGTTAATGAAAAGTATCAGCTTCCAACGTATCAGGAACTTGTCACAAACCATTTTGACTACGAAACTGAATATAAATGTGCGATAATGGCTATCATTTTCGAATTAACAATACTATGCACTATGTATATTTCAATCAAATCTATGTCTATGCTTTCTCATAGATATTTGGCTTCTTCAATACTATATTTGGAGTCTAATTATCTGACAATAAAACTCTCGCGTAACAAGCAAGATTTTGAAATCATCGAAATGATTTTGCTTCTTCGTTTCGTCAAAAATATCAGAAAAATATACATGAAAGCTTGGCTTGAATCTATAGAAAACAACAAGATGAAAAAAATTATGGGTAAGAAGAAGAAGAACATCTACAGTTCTCAACACACCGAATGGACCACTCATAATTTGACTCTATTTCGAAGACCTGTATTTTTTTTTTAAATTGACCGATCTTCATGCGGTTTTCGATATCAGATGTGATGTTTCATCGGCTTCAAAGAGAGCTAGAACAATCTGAAAAAGTCCGCAAAACAAAACTTACACAGGGTGTAAAGTGGAACCATTACACTATGGTCTACATTTCCAATGCTGCCAGAACTCGAGAAATTTCTTTATGATCAAAAGTCAGTCATATTATGATACACTGGGACCTCATCTCGGGACGTTTTCGTGATTTCTCCTCAATTGGCCATTGGAACAAAAATTCGATATTTTTTCGAAAGTCTTGCATTTCTTGATTTTATTCTCTAGAACTCCACTTGAGCTGACTATTGGGAAGAACTATTCTCATGTTTCATGGAGGATAATGAAAGACGAAAAGAGCACTTTTTTGGAATATACTGGATGATCAGAAAATAGGACAAAATCTCATTTCAGTGAAAAAAATCAAAAATGGTGACTAAAACTATGGCCAATTCGATCCAGTATATTCAGAAACGGCCTTCTCGATATCCATTATTTATATTAGACAATGAACTCGAGATGTTTTCGAAAATTCGCCTCTAAATGAAATACAGGATGACATTTTTCAATTCAAACTTGTTTCCTGATATCGATGATTTTCAATATTTATTGCCCAAGTATGAGAAACGGAGGATTGTTGTTCAATATACTGAGTGTTTTACAACTTATCTGACAAATTTCAACCACAACTTACATAAGAAGTCTATCACAAAAATAATCAATAGAAGTGAAACGAGATGGAAAATAAAATTTGTAACACTTTATATCAACTAAAACTATTCGAAAAGGGTGATAAGAAAATAGGACAATACAGGGTGAAAATGTTCAATTCAAACTTGTTTCCTGATATCGATGATTCTCATCATTTTATCAACGGATTTCCAATATTAATTGCCCAAGTATGAGGCACAGAGCATTGTTGTTCAATATACTGAGTGTTCCACAACTTATCTGACAAATTACGAACTCTAGAAAACAATAATGTTAGAAGAATGTGGTGACCAGCATTATCTCCAGATCTGAATTTGATTGAACATGTGTGCAGCCGAATGAAACTTAACCTATCGAGAAGGTGAGGCACCCCAAAATAATGACAACCTTATCCAGAATGGGCGGCAATATCAATAGACTTCATCAACAACCTCATAGAATCTATGCCAAACCGATTTCATGAAGTTTTGTTGAATCGGGGAGGCCTACCAAGTACTGAAATTCAGGATATAGGACTTTCTAGTTGGATCTTCATAATGCTGAAGAATTCGATAATGTCATATTTCGCCAATAGAGCCCTTTTCGAATAGTTTTAGTGGATATAAAGTGTTACAAATTATATTTTCCATCTCGTTTTACTTCTATAAATTTTTTTTTGTGATAGACTTCTTATGTAATATCGTAGTTGTGGTTGAAATTGTCAGATAAGTTGTAGAACACTCAGTACATTGAACAACAATACTCTGTGTCTCATACTTGGGCAATAAATATTGGAAACCATCAATATCAGGAAACAAGTTTGAATTGGGAATTTTCATCCTGTATTTCATTTATAGATGAATTTTCGAAAACATCTCGAGTTAGTAGTCTAATATAAATAATGGATATCGAGAAGGCCGTTTCTGAATATACTGGATCGAATGGGCCATAGTTTTAGTCACCATTTTTTATTTTTTTCACGGAAATGAGATTTTGTCCTAGTTTCTTATCATCCTGTATAATTCAAAAAAGTGATTTTTTCGTCTTTCATTATCCTCCATAAAACATGAGAATAGTTCTTCCCAATAGTCAGCTCAAGTGGAGTTCTAGAGAAAAAATTCAAGAAATGCAAGACTTTCGAAAAAAAATCGAATTTTTGTTCCAATGGCCAATTAAGGAGAAATCACAAAAATGTCCCGAGATGAGGTCCCAGTGTATCATAATATGACTGACTTTTGACCAGAAAAAAATTTCTCGAGTTCTGACAGCATTGGAAATGTAGACCATAGTGTAATGGTTCCACTTTACACCCTGTGTAAGTTCTGTTCTGCGGACTTTTTTAGAGTGTTCTAGCTCTCTTTGAAGCACATGGAATATCACATCTGATATCGAAAACCGCATGAAGATCGGTCAATTTTTTCAAAAAATACAGGTCTTCGAAAGTGAGTCAAATTATGAGTGGTCCATTTATTGTGTTGAGAACTGTATTAGTTCCCTACTATTCTCAATATGAATTGGTATTCTGATCTACTCGTAATGCACTCGTATATCCATCAATTTCGGTCCTCATAGGATCTTCTGATTCTTGTTTTGCATCAACTTGGTAGAATGCGTTCAAATCAAACTCGTCACTAGAATAATGCAATTCTCATGAAAGTGAATCTTCTCTATACTGAATATCTTTTGTTATGTAGTCAGCTCTGGATATGTCTTTTCCTCCAATTTCTTATCCCCAAGCAGTACTAGGATATGCATGTTTCCACTTAATGCCCGTGGGTCCAGGATCAAAAAAGCACAATATGTTTGTTTTTTGGATAACCTCTCTGAAAATTTTGTGAAACCATGAAAACCAATATTATGAGGTTGATTTTTCTATACAAAAAAAGTCCTATAATGAATTTTCAGGGAAATGACCCATTTCAATTTCATTAAAAACACACGGCACTGTCCAAACTAACACTCGGCTGTGAAAAACTAGTCATTTTCCGTCTTATTCATACCAGTTCAAATTTGGTTGAAATCACATGACTAATTGCAATCGATATACACTGTGTCCATAAAGTCACCCCCCCCCTGGTTAACTATTGAACGGATGGGATTTTTTTTTTCAATTTTTTTTTGCTTCAATGGTATTTTTAGTGCTATATATTGTTTCAAAAAAAAAATATGTATCCTAGAAAATGGCGCCTGGGCGCCATTTTGGAAGATTTTTTTAAATAGAGTGGGGGGTCGAAAGATACCTCGATTGAAAGGTCTTTCGATTCTCTATACAACCTCAAAATCTCAGACGAAAATATTCATCTAAAACAAAATGGCGGATGATAACGTTTGAAATCTCACACCAGAATTCTTTCGACTAGATGGCTATTGAAGTGCTCGCATGTGATCTTCAAATCTCTATTGGCGTAAAGAAGAGTTCTCTATCCATGAAGATATCAATAGGAAGCCATTTTGAAGAGAATAACATGGTAGTCAATTATACCTTTCCTCGATTGTCTTTCCAAATTCTGCAAAATTTTAGAAATATTTATCCAAAATAAAGAACAATGTTTATTCCACGTGACTACCATGTTATTCTCTTCAAAATGGCTTCCTATTGATATCTTCATAGATAGAGAACTCTTCTATACGCCAATAAAGATTTGAAGATCACATGCGAGCACTTTAATAGCCATCCAGTTGAAAGAATTCTGGTGTGAGATTTCAAACGTTATCATCCGCCATTTTGTTTTGGATGAATATTTTTGTCTGAGATTTTGAGGTTGTATAGAGAATCGAAAGACCTTTCAATCGAGGTATCTTTCGACCCCCCACTCCATCTAAAAAAATCTTCCAAAATGGCGCCCAGGCGCCATTTTGGAGGATACATATTTTTTTTTTGGAACAATATATAGCACTGAAACTACCATTGAAGCAAAAAAAAATTGAAAAAAAAAATCCCATCCGTTCAATAGTTAACCAGGGGGGGGGTGACTTTATGGACACAGTGTATAGAGGGGGGTTTGAAGTGAGATACGCTATACATGAAAGATCCTGAAGCAGTTAAAAGCAAGCCAAATCAGGTTAGCAAAGTGCATGAATCTTTGTAGGTATATATGGTTTGAAGTTGTTGATTTGAAATTAATGAAAAAGCTCTGAAAATAGTCATTTAGGTGCCGAGGACGAAAGACTGTCTATTATAGTCAAGTCTGCCTTAGCCGAGGCTAGCAATCAGGCGATTTTTTCGTCGATATCAAACTCTTATATTCACATCACGGTCCGTTTCACACGTGAAATCTATCGGATTTCGTGAATACTTGATTTGGAAAATACAGTTGCTGTCAACTCACTCTCTGCGCGGACCAGGGTTGCCACTTAGATTTTCATTCCATCAGTAAAAACCTTGTCGAAACTTCAGTGGGTTTCTATTGATCTATTTAATATCTATTTTATGCTATGTGAAGTCCAAGAAGGGATAATGAGATAAACCTATGACGTCAAAACATAATGTACTTTTAGTAAACAGAAAAGTAACATATTTCCAACAAAATAGAAACAAACAAAACAAACATTCTCATACAAATAATAATTCCTAATTCTGAATTGAAGAATACTCACAAATATCACAAAATACAGTTACTCATCATACAGATTCGAGTATATAAAAACCAGGAACGAATAGTGGAAATGAACAACAATAATACAAAACAAATAAAAATATTTAATGTAAATATCAAGCTGTTATATCAGAGGTATATAATCAATTGAATTTGACCAGAATCAGATGAAGTATTATCTTTCCTTGGTAACAGAGCGTGACGAAATAGCATGCAATTCATAAGAGTATGAGATTAACTGAAGATTAATAATAACAAAGGTGTTTATAGTAATGAATGAGTGTCGAAATATTTTTCAGTAGATTATAAAATGTTTCAGTAGATTATAAAATGTTTCAGTAGATCAGCAGATCAATATGCAAATCAGAAGATCTACTAAACATTCAGTAGAACTGGCAACCCCACAGCGGACTAAAAGTATTCGTGGACGAAAAGTACTTGCCTTCGAAAATTGTCGGTTTTTTCTTCGGAAATTAGAACGTGAACAGTGATTTTTTGTATTGGTCGACGAAAGATATAGTCTTCAGGCTCAAGTAATTGTGTTATTATTTCACATATGATGTCATCTACCATGAAATGTCGAATTTCAAGCCATGACAGCTCTGTCTAATAGAACATTGCTCATGGAAAAATAAGATGATCACTTGCCGAAGAAATACAAATTTTCGTTATTATCTGTTACAGCAGTAGAGAAAGTTTAGTGTATAACTCGCACGGAATACTGATTTTCCACTCGTATGTTTCGCTGCATTTGCCTACGCCTCATGTTGCACACCTCATTTCAGTCGGAAACTATTATACTTCATTCCGTACTTGTTAAACAATATACTATTGTTTATGATATCGCATTATATGAAATCTCATAATATTCTCAGATCCATTCCTAACTGATATTCGAAAAATTCTTTTTATCCACCTAGCATCAGATTATATACACATGAACTCGCACATGAATGAATAAAATAAAATTCGTTTTTAATTACTCCCCTCACAACACCAGTACATCCTAGGGACTTCCTAGGGACGTCCCTACGTACATGCTAGGGATGTCCCAGGGACATCCGCTGGCTGCCAAAAAAGGCATCCAAGGGATGTCCTTCTGGTACATCGTTGGGATATACCAGGTACGAATAAAGGATATCCCTAGGACGTCCCAAGGATATCCTAGGGACATCCCTTCGACAAAAAAAAAAATTAGGTCGAGTAGGGATTGAAGCCGGGACATTTAGCTTATCAGGCACGCACCTTACTCCATTGGCTATTATGCCTCCTAAAGATTTATGTACTGAACAGATTCATAAACAGGACTCAACTACAGGATTCCGCAAGAAAAACAAACATTTTCAGAAGAATTCAACTCAATAGTTTGATGAAATTCAATGACTCTGATGTGATTGGAAATCAGATATTCTAGGGACACGAATAGGATAACCTAGGGATGTACCGGGCGGGATGTCCACTGGACAACCACTGCGGGACATCCCCTGGATGCCCCAATCATGTCCTTGTACCGCTTGACAAAAAAGGGACGTACACCACATTATACACCATTTCTCGCACATTCAAAAAAATCATTCTCGCCATACTGATATCAGGTGAATTGTTAACCAATGAGGCCTAACATTATTTTTTGTCCACCAAACCACGCCACCAAAACATGAGGTCAGGGTTCTGGTAGAACTGATGAATATACTTCTTATTTTCGTGTCATCTGGCCTTTTGTGATATCTTCTTCTCCCTCAATATAAGAATTGGTCGTAAAGTTCCACATTGAGAGTAAAAAGGTTCTTTATTTGCTCAAATATTCTACATCATTTTTTTCGAATAACTTTTGTTGTCTTAAAGCTAGCAGTAAAGAAGAGAAAAGATGCTCACGGGACACCACTGCACTATTGCTTTTCCATCATGTCAGTCAAATTCACGAGACGATATTGAATCCGAGAAGAAACGAATGTAAAATACGAAAGTCATGCCGTCTCTATATGGCCACAGTATATGGCATTGCATCAGTCAAAACACCGCCGAGTAAACAATTCAGGAAACTCAGAGGTATTGAATTTAACCCACACACTTGACCCTCTGCATATTCATGTCACTTCATCAAATCATTTCTCGCCTTTCAAGTGCTGAATACTCAATCAAAGATTGGGGTGGCCGAATGCTTGACATTCTAGCCAATGGGGATTCTGACAGACGGAAAATAGGTATTTTTGTCTCATCATCGATCCTTGATTGAACATGAGAATCGTAATAATGTCGGAACCTTCATTAAAACCGAGTGAAGATATATTACGAAATATCCTTCATCATTCCATATCACGAGTAATCAAAATATATCAGCACATATATATTCCTGGCGCATGCTTCTTAGCATCGCTTAGATCTAAGCAACTAGTTACTGGTAATTCGTACGTTGTTGGGTATTCAAATTATACTCAGATTATAACGAACATTTGATTATTTGTTTTCTACGCAGTCAAAAAACGCTTCGAATTTAATTCACAGAGTATGTTTTTGAGTTCAAAATACTCAACTACCTATATAACTACACTTCTGGTAGATTATCTCTATTGAAACTTATTCTATTCTAGATTGAATGTTCCCTATAATGCCATATTGAATTCACTCTATATTCCTGAAATTAAATAAACTAGCAATTCACAAACAATTGAATTTAAATTCATACTAGTGTTTACTGACACTAGTGAACTTGAATGTTTCACTCTTGTCGATTAAATTGACAATCTATCATTGTTCAATTCAATCTGTATACAATCAAATATCAATCCATACAGTTTCAGATTGTTCAGTCTACTGGATAGTGAAATAAGTAATACTAATTATAAATATATATAATATATAGTGTCGATGATATAATGATCATAATATTAGCTTCAAATAGCTTTCTCACTATACCCGCGTAGTGAGAGATTTTTTTCAACATGAGTTATGAACGTATTTTCGGCGTATACCTTTCTCAGTTATTTTCCGTTTTTTCCGTTTTGAATAATTATTTCGAACGATTTATGAAACAGATAGGTTAACTAATTAGTCTAGTGGGACTCGAGTCATTTTTCAAATATCAAACGATCAAAATATTATAAAGTCACAATACTTCTCATCTGTCAATTCGCGCCATTGCATGCAGGTGGCGCTGCGGAGACTGCCGAGATTTGACCGCTGAACGTCTGTCGGAGGCCTAGAAATACTGTGACATGTAAAAGAATGATTAATTCAACTCGGATGAAATATCAACAGTGAGTAGTGACTCAACTAGTATTCTATATCAATCTAAAATGATGAATAAATGATAACTCCTCATTAGCACCTAACAAACAATAGTGTCAATTTGAACAATGCAGTTGACAGCAATTTGACATCCACATAGAGTAAATAATTCAATCAATTTCCGGTGGATCCGACACTGTTTATGGTCTGAAATCCACTCTCTATACTATATTACAACTCCCAACTTTTGTGACTATGTAATATTCGGTTATTGAATTCCACTCTAAAGTGATGATATTGATACTAGCTTGGGTCTTGAGTGGACTGTTCACTTTCGAAATTGTTTCTTTCAACTCTATTTTTGTTTTTGGGTGTATGATAAATTGACATTCATCATACAGGGCGTGGAAAGAAATTCTGAATTGAGACTCTATAACGAATCTGCGATTAGAGGTCTATAAAAAATCACAAGTTTCCATCGTTCAAGTTTGAACCCCCTGATTGGGTATGAAAGTGTTGAAAAGGAATATTCTCAGGTAAATTATGAACATACAAAAATGGATATATATTTATATAAAGCAATACATTGAGAATTCGCATTCTCTATGTGATGAGAATATTTACTCTGTTCGACGTGGCAAATAGCCAGGAAAGTAGTTGTATTCTGTTGAATATTCAGAATGATGTGTGCATGTACATATTTTGTCTGAAGGAGAATGCAAATTCTCAATTTCAGAAGTTTTTTTTATTTTATTTTCAAACTCTTATCGTGTGTGTTCAATAGATATAATTCAATGTTCGTCGTGGCCTCGGTCGTGGCATATAGCCAGGAAAGTAGTTGTTTTCTATTGAATCAACTGAAAAAGAGTAAATATTCTCATCACATAGAGAATGCGAATTCTTAATGTATTGCTTTATATAAATATATATCCATTTTTGTATGTTCATAATTTATCTGAGAATATTCCTTTTCAACACTCTATTTTTGTGTTTATTCAATATATTTAGAGAAATAGATATAGTAAGTTTCATTGTGCTTGCATTGAAAATTTACACTAATTGAATTGGAAAAATCACACTATAATATACATGTACTAAACTATAGGGTGAAATCATTAACTCCAAAGATTATAGTGGTCCGTCTGGGACCAGTGGACCAGTGTTGAACTTCACTCTGTTTTTCACTGTGTAATAAGTACGACTTTTAGTTTGGGATACAAATTATGTTATTAACATATTAACTATGCGACAATGAAGTATGAATCGAGCAAGTTATTTCAAATATTTCGCGATCTCTAAAAGGAAGATTCTATGGCTATACTACCACCAACTCTCGCTCCAACTGCTGTCCTCTTGCAGAAAAAAGTAGGGACAGATCCGCTACGATTCTATTAACACGCGCACGTTGTTGATCAACAATTTTCCCAACAATAAGTAATTCTTATTTTATCAACCGCTTACAGTATTGACGAGTGGGAAACGCTGGAAAGTGTTAATGGTGCTGAATGGGACTGCTTTACATCACCAGAGTAATTTTCACACGTTGGTCGGCCAGAAGAGACACTGAGACAAGGTGAGCCATTGCTGCCAATCGGTCGTTTTGATAATTTCGATAGATATTCATAATAATATATAGTTCATAATTCATCAAATTCAACATTGGTCCTACGAGCCAGATCTTCTTTACTGTCTCTTTCTTCCTTTTTATCTCTTGTATGAACTGATAAGTTCTTGCTGGCAGTCCTCATTCCAGAATCACACCATTTTTTTAAAACTCCTCATCGAACCGCTTCCTTCACCTAGGTATTGTCTTTGAGTATTCACACTAGTGTATTGTATTTATTTATTGAATAGAGGTCAATGACCTTTAGACTTGGTATTCCAAAGCAGAACAAGATAATTTCGCAACTACTCGCTGTGTTTCATTAGTCTTCATTGATATCAATATCATACCTATTGATTGGGAAGGTCTAACAATGACTACCAAGCGTCGTCAGGCAAAAGGTTCAAGACAAACCGCTATAGATAGGATGGCAGATTTATTAAAAATTGCAGAACACCCACAAACTGATATGACTTATTATGTTCATTTCAAATGTCGTTTTGAACATATCGTTGCTATCGAAAATATAATTCTTCAGTTATAAATCTACTTTCATCGCATGAAGCGGCCGATCTTTCCGAAGAAAAAGATATACGGAAATGGTTTGACAATACAGCCAATCAAGTTAGAGTTTTTTACTCTCTGTTGTTTGACGAATCAAACTCTACACGCACTGATATCAATAGCACCATTGCATGCAATAATGTAAATAATGAAAAATTACCTAGAAAAAACTCCCCGCTCGGTGGTTCCGCAAAGGTTTGGCCTACATTTTTCGATTTGTACAAAAGTACAATCCACAGCAATGCGTCTCCCTTTGAATCTGAAAAGCTCCTCAGTGCTAGGTTGTCATGCAGGCGTTTCAACATCTGACAGTTTTGTCCTTCTCTCTACTGCAATTATAGAAATTATGAGAAAACTGCCTTCTAAAGTTGAGATTGAACACATTTGATATAGGTGTTCCACTTTTAGGTGTAGGAAATATTTCTACTTGTTTTATGAACCGGCTGCCCTTGAGACTGCCTTTGATTGGATACTTTTAGGCCACGTAACTCATCAAACCGCTCATATTTGGTCTTCTCATATTAATTTAATATCTTTCCAAAATTTGCTTCATCGAACTCTCAGAAGGTTTTCGGAGTTAGAAGAGAAACCGACCTCAGTTGGATTATCATCCAAAGATCAAGTGTGTGAACCAATTCAGACTATTTCTGCTTGGT
Organism: Phaedon cochleariae; assembly: GCA_918026855.4. Classification (NCBI taxonomy): domain Eukaryota; kingdom Metazoa; phylum Arthropoda; class Insecta; order Coleoptera; family Chrysomelidae; genus Phaedon; species Phaedon cochleariae. The sequence goes on along the minus strand of OU896714.1, from coordinate 21,015,259 downwards.
GCGGATGTTTTATGAACCGGCTGCCCTTGAGACTGCCTTTGATTGGATACTTTCAGGCCACGTAACTCATCAAACCGCTCAAATTTGGTCTACTTATATTAATTTAATATCTTTCCAAAATTTGCTTCATCGAACTCTCAGAAGGTTTTCGGAGTTAGAAGTGAAACCGACCTCAGTTGGATTATCATCCGAAGATCAACTGTGTGAACCAATTTATAAAGATAATCGTTATCGTGATAGTACAGACCGCTTCTGCGTACCCATTACCATTTGAAGGTACAAAACCAGAATTCACCGATTCCCATATCTACACCGATTTTACTCCTTAAAGAGACGTTTATCAAATGACCTGTCTCTTCGTGAGTTTCATATTCCATTCATGAGAGATTATTTGGACAAAGGGCACTTGTGAAAAATGAACATTCGTTAAAAAAAATAGTTATTTGTTTTACTAGGCAGGTAGATTGACTGCCGCGGCTGATAGTTCATAGCCAAGCGTAGCGAGGCTAGGAATTCAGCCAAGGCTGTAGAGTTTGATTTAATAATAAGTTTATAATACAATGTAATGACAATCTCATTGAATTTGCACAAAGTGGATGCATATTTTCAGTCAGAATGACTTGAGTAGAAAGTTATCTCTGTCAAAAATGCCAGTGAATTGAATTTGCCGTACTTTGACTATGATTTCAACTACTGCAGGCAATAATAATAACAATTATAGATAGCGAATAATGATTATGAAAAATATTTTGTTTCACATATTTCACAAATATACTGCACGACAAATATTTAACATGATGATCATCATGATAAAATACAAAATTAAACTCGAACGTACAAAATTTCACAAATTTCTTTATATAGTGGATAACAGGTACCTACTTACTAGAAAGTGGATTCAAAAGCATATTTTCACACAATATAACCCATCTGATATGTGTCCTAGAAGGTACCTACTTGATATGTTGATTGATTCAGGCAGGTCAACATCTAGTTCATTCGCTTTGTCCTTTTCCTTGAACAAATCCTGTGAACACACAAGACCTATACATTTTGTCAGACTGAGATGGAAATTCAAAAGCAGGCAACTGTACATAGTCTATTCATGGAATCAAAATGGTCAGAACTACCTATGAGATCTGTTCTCATATCTGTAGTTCACTATTGGTTTACTTGGGAGAGAATTTGTGTTTGAGATTGCCATGTCACCTTGTCTGATATTCCAATCAATAGACCAATTCCTCTCAGGTATGTTGTGTTAAATTTATAAAATTATCATCCTGTATATGTTGATCTAGTGTGCCATTCATTCTATATTGATATTAGTTCAGTTGTCTGTCGATAATAATAAATATTGTCAATCAGATTTGTATCTTCTTATAAAGTAGATTTCCTTGCAATTCCCATTGGAATTATAGTTTCTACCACATAGCTCAACAGGTTACGGGCCCAGGCTACGCATAAAGTAGTGCAGAAACAAGAGAGGAAATTACGATATGGAGTTCAAAGCACATATCGATAAACTAGAAGAAGCATCGAATTGGACAAAATGGAGAAGACAGATTGAGCTTTTGCTGAGACATCATGAAGTTCTCGAAGTTACAACTGGAGAGATTCAATCTCCAGGTGATCCAGGTGATATTGCTACACCAGAAGCTATCATTCAGTTCAATGCAGATTTGAAACGTTTCAAGAAACTAGATGCATTAGCTCAGCTGATTTTAGTTGGTAGCATGAATGACGCAAATGTCGAACTAACAGCGACTTGCGACACCTCGAATTCTACATGGGAGAAACTTTTGTCTGTATATGAACAGAGCTCTGGACAACGGATCGATAGACTGATGGAACAGTTTTTTAGTTCACAAAAGGATCCTTCTGAAGACATAGCTACTCACATAGCTAGACTCCAAAGAAATTTTCGTGAACTGAACGATGAAATGAAAAAGCTAGTGCATGTAGAATTACCAGAATTGTTGCTAATGAGTAGAATTATGTCTACTCTTCCATGTGAGTACTTCGAATTTAAAAGTGTTTGGGAATCAGTTTCTGTGACCGAGAGAACGATCAACAAGCTGACTGAACGTTTACGCCTAATTGAGATGAGATTGCCTGTGAAGCCCAATGACAACACAACTGCTTTTGTTGCTAAATCTAACACGAAACGATTAGGAAGATCATCAAAACCAATTAGGAAATGTTTCAAATGTCATGAAGTCGGTCATTTCGCCAAGAACTGTCCTAATAAGAAACGCTTGGGTGAAGCAAACAAGGCAGATGCTGAAGGAGCTGCATTTTCTAGTGTGACCAAGAGCACGAAGAACAATGTTGGAAGCAACGAGCAATGGTTAGCTGATTCAGGTGCATCGGCTCACATGACAAGTAACAATGAATATTTCATCGATTTTCAAGCCTTTGTAACTCCAAAAGAAGTTCAGGTCGGTAATGGTGCTGTGCTTACGGTGAAGGAAATATCAATGTTCAGATGGAAGTAAACAATAAAACGTTCATGAATCATCTTGAAAACGTGTGGTATGTACCTGATATCAAGAGAAACCTTTTCTCTGTTGGGCAAACTCTCAACAAGGGTTACCACTTTGAAGCTAACCAGGATAGCTGTTTTATCAAGAAAGATGGAGTGATTCGTCTGAGCGGACGAAGAAACCAGAAAGGGTTGTATGTTCTGAATATGATTGCTTGTAAACCGGAGAATTCTAGTGAGGTTTATGTTACTTCGTCATCCGAAAACCTTCAACTTTGGCATGAAAGGTTATGTCATCAAAATAAACATCATGTCAAAAGTATTTTGAAACGTCATAACATTGGTATACAGCATGATTGTGGTGATATGCTTTGTGAAGGCTGTATTCTGGGGAAACAACATCGATCCCCATTCAGATCAAGACAAAACAGACCTTCCAAACCAGGAGAGATAATCCATGCTGATGTCTGTGGACCAATGCAAGTGGATTCACTAGGCGGAGCCAAGTATTATGTTTGTTTCAAGGATGATTTCACGAGATATCGGCGGGTTTTCTTCATCAAGTCGAAGATTGAAGTTGCAAGCAGTCTCAAGATATTCCTGAATGAAACAGATGCTGCAGGACATAGAATCGTAGAGTTCCTGAGTGATGGCGGTAAAGAATTCGACAACGCCGAAGTTAGAGCCATCTTGCAATCAAAAGGAATCTCTATTCGAATAACAATGCCATACAGTCCACAGCAAAATGGTCTTGCAGAGAGAGAAAATCGAACGCTCGTGGAAAGTGCAAGAACCATGCTGCATACAAAAGATTTGCCGATAAAGCTATGGGCAGAAGCTGTGAATACAGCTTCGTATGTTCTCAATCGTACTGGTCCAACAACAGTAGTTGGAAAATCTCCCATTGAGCTCTGGCAAAGCAAAGAAATATCAACAATTAGTCACCTACGTATCTTTGGTACTCGTTGTTACGTTCATGTGCCCAAACAAACGAGGAGAAAATGGGACAAGAAAAGCACTGAAGGTAGATTCGTCGGCTATTGTGGAGATAAAGATGGTTATCGTATATGGATTCCAGATGGAAACAAAGTTGTTATGAGCAAAGATGTAATCTTCAAGTCCGAAGAAGTTGTAGAGAAAAAGGTACAGCTTAAAATGAAGGAAGATATAGAGGACAAGGTACAGTTGAGGATGAACATGCAAGTAGTAGCAGGAGAGAACCAAGAGAGACGACTTTCAATCCAAGAAGAAGTTTCGACTTTGCAGAATGATCCAGTGAGCGAAGTCAATGTGGAGGAGGAAGAAAATGAGCATGAGGAAGAAGAAAATGAGCGAAGAAACGATGAATCCCTACAGCATCATGACAGCAGACGTATAATCAGAATGCCGTCATATTTGAACGACTATGTATTATTTGCAGAATATGATGAACCACAGTCATATGAAGCTGCAATGAAGTCAAGTGACGCAGAACTATGGAAGAATGCTATGGCTGAAGAGATGCAATCTTTAGCAGAAAACGACACATGGAGTTTGGTAGATTCGCCTCCAGGAAGTAAACTCATTCCTAATAGATGGGTTCTGAAGGTGAAAACAGATTCAGATGGTAAAATTTGTCGTTATAAAGCTAGGCTGGTAGCTAAAGGTTTCAACCAAAAAGCGGGTATAGACTACAATGAGACTTTCAGCCCCGTGGCTCGTTTTGATACCCTCAGGATTGTTTTCAGTGTAGCAGCCTCAGAAAACATGATACTCTCACAATTCGATGTAAAAACAGCGTTTTTATACGGTAAACTTGTGGAGGAAGTATTCATGAATCAACCAGAAGGATTCAATGACAATACAGGACGAGTGTGTAAGCTGAATAGGAGCTTGTATGGTTTGAAGCAGTCGCCACGATGCTGGAACACCCGTTTTGTACACTTCTTGAAAAATGAAGAAATGATCTGCAGTTCATCGGATCCATGCCTGTTTATTCGTGTGAGGAATAATCGAAAACTCCTGGTCGCTATATATGTCGATGATGGACTCATTGCAGGCAGCGATGATAGAGAAATATCATCATTTCTCAATAAATTACGAAATACATTCAAGATCACTGAAGGGGACTTTGCTTGTTGTCTTGGTCTGCAGATGAACAGATTCAGTGACGGTAGTATATTCATAAACCAAAGTATATACATAAATAAAGTACTGAATCGTTTCAATATGCAAGATTGTAAACCAATTGCAACACCCTGTGATACTGGAGTTTATCTTGTTGGTGATTCTAGTGAAGAATTGGATAGCAGTGTACCCTATCGTGAAGCAGTGGGCAGCCTCATGTACATTATGACTGGATCTCGTCCAGACATTGCTTTCGCCATAAGTATAGTTTCAGAAAAACTAAGTTCACCTAAGATATCCGATTGGCGTATTGTCAAACGCATATTGAGATATCTTAAAGGAACCATCGATTTCGGATTGTTCTACAGTGCGAAAAATCAGAGAATTCTCAGAGTATACAGTGATGCCGACTACGCTGGTGACACACTCTCCAGGAAATCGAGATCTGGTGTTGTATGTATGTATGCTGGATCTGCAGTAACCTGGTTCAGTCAGAAGCAGAAGAGTGTTTCTCTCTCCACCACTGAGGCAGAATATATTGCTGCAAGCGAGGCAACCAAGGAATTGATTTGGGTAAAACGTCTACTTGGTGAAATCACCCTATATATGGATAGTGCAAGTGCTATTAAACTTGTGAAAAACCCTGAGTTTCATAAGAAATCGAAACATATCGAAATACGTTTCCATTTCATACGGAATAAATATCAAGAAGGCGTTATGGAAGTGGAGTTCGTTCCTAGTGAGGAACAAGTAGCAGACCTCTTGACAAAACCTTTATCAAGAGTGAAATTTTTGGAATTTCGAAAACTGCTTGGTGTACAGTGTGTACGGAACCTTGACGAATGATGTACAAATATCCAGGATGATTTTAGGAGGAAGTGTTAAATTTATAAAATTATCATCCTGTATATGTTGATCTAGTGTGCCATTCATTCTATTGATATTAGTTCAGTTGTCTGTCGATAATAATAAATATTGTCAATCAGATTTGTATCTTCTTATAAAGTAGATTTCCTTGCAATTCCCATTGGAATTATAGTTTCTACCACATAGCTCAACATGTTGTCATCACTGTGTTTTTTTCATCCAAAATCCTGTATGCAGAATTCTATTTCATTGTAGTTCGGAAGTAGACAAAGTATAGGTACATTTTCACCTCAGAAACTCTAGATATCTTCTTTTACCTTCAAGTTCAAATCATCGTTCCTGGGAAAGCTTCTGGGAAACCTAAATAGGTAAAGTACTTATCTGAAGTAGTCATTCCTGAAGACTGATGCAAATGTTCGATTTTCCCAGAGATCTATAATTGGACTGTTTCCAATGACTTAAACTCACCTACTGACAAAAAACTTGTGATTTGTACCTATACCTCTGGGTTTGAGTTCCACCATCCGAATCTTTATTGACTTCTTTTGAAGTCTTCATCTGAAACTCAGTCGTCTATATATAACCTAACCTATATATCTATATTCATTACATTGTTTGAATGAAGTGAAATATTATTTTTATATTCGGAATAAAAACAAAACGCTTCTCGAAATATCCAAAACAGAGAACATAACCAACTAATTAGACAAAGACAGAGCATTTGTCATCAGCCTAAACATGGCGGATGCCAGCCCGTTTGGTCGTCCCTGTGGTTAAATGCAGTCACTGTACTCCAGGTCATTTTTGCATTCACATGGTTACTCATATGGTTTGTGGAAAATCCAAAGTTGCCTCAATGTCAAGGCTGACTCTTCCCAAATTCGAACTATCTGCTGCTGTCTATCTTTCAAACTTTCAGAACTGTTAGCATCCGTTCTGGGAATATATTCATCTAAACTGAATCTCGACAGAATGTTCGCATGGACTGATTCTACAATTTTTCTTTACTGGCTCAAATCGCAACCGTAAAGATGGCAGATCTTTGTAGCTAATCGTGTTCGCATTCGAAATAACATCGCATCTTCAAATTGGTATCATTTTTCCTCAAACGAAAATCCGGCCTAAATCAAAATATTTAGAACCAACCAAAGAAGCACTTCTTGAAGAAAGAAAAACGGTTATGATTAACGTTTACGAAGATAACCTCACAAATACACTTGTTAATAAGTTTGAGATTCATTCTAAACGCTGGATCTCACCAAACTCGAAAAACAGGCCACTTAACGTTTTTCGAACTCCACTTCTCGCAGATTATCTCCTTTGGAACTAATTCTAGATTGAATTTTCACTACTATTCTCGTATTGAATTCACTCTATATTCCTGAAATTTCAATAAAATATCAATTCAGATAACTCAATTCAAAAACAATTGAAATTGAATTCATACTAGTGTTTACTGACACTAGTGAACTTGAATATTCCTCTCTTGTCGATTAAATTGACACTCTATCATTGTTCAATTCAATCTATATACGATGAAATATCAATCTATACAGTTTCAGATCGTTCAGTCTACTAGATAGTGAAATAAGTAATACAGATTATGGTGTCGATGATATAATGATCATGATATTAGCTTCAAGTAGCTTTTTTAGTATACCCGCGTAGTGAGAAATTTTTTTCAACATTGAGTTATGAACGTATTTCCGTATACCTATGTCAGTTATTTTCTGTTTTTTCCGTTTCGAATTATTATTTCGAACGATTTATGAAACAGATATAGGTTAACTAATTAGTCTAGTGGGACTCGAGTCATTTTTCAAATATCAAACGATTAAAATATCATACACACTACTTCTCATCCGTCAATTCTCGCTACTACATAAAGGTGGCGCTGCGGAGACTTCACCGCTGAACGTCTGTCGGGGGCCTATAAATACTGTGACATGTGAAATAATGGTTAATTCAACTTGGATGAAATCTCAACAAAAAATAGAGACTGGTTTACTCAACTAGTGTTCTATTCCAATCTAAAATGATGAATAAATGATAACTCCTTATTAGCACCTGAACAAATAGTAGTGTCAATTTGAACAATGCAGGAGCAATTTAAAATCCACGTAGAGTAAATAATTCAATCAATCTCCGGTGGATCCGACACTGTTTATAGTGTGGAATCTACTCTCTACTATTTTATTACAACTCTCAAACTTTTGTGACTATGTAATATTCGGTTATTGAATTTCACTCTAAAGTGATGATATTGACACTAGCTTGGGTCCTGAGTGGAATATTCACTCTCGGAATTGTGTCTTTCAACTCTATTTTTGTGTTTATTCAATATATTTAGAGAAATAGAGTAAGTTTCGATGTGCTTGCATTGAAAATTCACACTAATTGAATTGATAAAATCACACTATAATATACTAAACTATAGAGTTAAATCATTCACTCTAAAGCTCAGTGGTCCTCTTGGAAACAGGTATAGTGTTAAATTTCACTCTATTTTTTTTACTGTGTAGTAGGACAAATAACAAACAACATTCAAAAGCTCGTATAGAGCTATGTCTACCTAGTTGAAAATATATTAACTTCATTTCAAATTCAAAAAAGTTATACCTATTCAGTAAATCAAAACTCCATTGAAAAATATTCATCCAGGCTATAGAGTGGAGTTTGGACGAGTAGTGCTTTGACTTTAGTGCGGAACTTTTTATCACATGATATTTCTTTGATCTCAGTTGGAAGGTGATTGAATATTTTTATTCCATTATAAATGATCGAGTTCTTGACCATAGTGGTTCGGGGTCTTATCAACTTGATTTGACAATTCTGCCTTGTATTGTATCGTGACGAGTTGTAAGGCATATTTGTTATTTTGAATAATTAGAGACGTTGTTTCTAATATGTATAAACAAACCACAGTTAAAATATTATAATTTTTAAATAAGTCCCTACAGCTATCTCTAGATTTCGCCCGGCCTATATATCTGAGGGCTCGTTTCTGCAAAACAGAACTCTTCTGGAATAAATGATCACTGCAGGCCCCCCAAAATGCTATTCCATATCTCAAGTGAGACTCAATTAAGGCAAAATATGCTGTTCTAGCAGATGAAGATCCTAATTCCGTGGCAATGTTTCTTACAACATAGCATCCAGAAGCCAGTTTTTTACACAAACCTGTCACATGTTCTGTAAACAACAACTTATTATCTATGTTTAAGCCTAGAAACCTAGTAGACATTTTATTTTTTATCACCTCACATCCAATATTCGCAAGTTAGGAATATTGCAATGGAAAGTCAGGATGTTGGTTTTCTTAATATTTAGAGAAAAGAGGTTTGATTCACACCAATCTTTGATAATCTTTATATCCTGCATTATATTTGATTCTAATATAGAGCTATTCTCTTCTTGCCTAAGGATGGTTGTGTCATCAGCAAATAATGTGATTGTACCGTTTATATTTAGAAAAGGATTGGTCCAAGGACTGAGCCTTGTGGCACTCCGTGCTTTATGTTTGAGGCCTTTGAGACGCTGCTAGTTTTAACCGATTGTTGTCGATTGATGAGATAAGTCTCGGAACCAGTGCAGACTTCTATTCATGAAACCATATCGCTGCAGCTTCCGCAGCAATATTTCGTGATTCACGCAGTCAAAAGCTTTGGAGAAATCACAAAATACTGCCGCAGCTGCTGTCCCTTTGTTGAGGCTCAAGTACACCTGATTCATGAAAGAAAACAGGGCATCATTCGTGCTTTTCTTTGGCTGGAATCTGAATTGTTGTTCTGTCAATATATTATTTTCCTTTAAGTAGTCCAACACTCTGATTTTAACCAGTTTTTCAATTATTTTATTGGTATAAGAGCAATGGGGCGGTAGTTGTTTGGATCTGATGAATCCCCACCCTTATGAATAGGAATAACTATAGATTGTTTAAGAAAACCAGGAAATCCTCCACATCGGAATGATTTATTAATGAGCATTACAAGAACCGATAATGCTGAATCAGGAAGGTTTTGGAAAATGTTCGCTGATATTTCATCAACTCCTGATGCATTTTTCTTCTTTATACTATAAATTACTGATTTCAGTTCAAAAATGTTGGTATCTCTCAATTGGAATTCATCATTCAATTCAACAGAGTTCATGATATCAAAGGGATCATGAGTTAAGTTATATTCTCAGCAAGTGTGCAAAAGTGAGTGTTGAGAGTGTCAGGATTCAATGTGGTTATGCAAGAACTTGGGCAAGTTTTATCCCTGCGTTCATTCATCACCTTCCAGGTTTCTTTCGTAGGGTTATCTGCCTTTTCAATTCTGGATCTATAGTAGATTTCTTTTGAATTTTTTAATATCTTACGGTGAATGTTTCTGTATTTTACATAATAATTATTGAACCATATTTCCTTTGAAAATTTTTTTATGGTATGTTGTGATCGTAGATTATTAGCTGAAACTTTTATACCTAATGTTGACCATGGTTTCCTCTTTTTATGTTCAATTTTCTGTATGGGAAAAGCACAATTGAAGTTTTTCTGTAGTTGTTTATAGAATGTTTCGAATGACTTATCTGTGTTTAATAAGCTATACGATAAAATATTTTCAAATAGTTTGTTTTCAAGACGATATTGCTAAAGTCAAGTAACGAAGTATTTCTTGATGACACAGGAGTCCTCAGGGTGGGTGGCAGACTCGCTCACTCTCTACTGACTTACAACCAAAAATATATTATTTCATTAAGTGGGAAAAATCGCCTCACTTAGCTTATCATTGACGAAACACATTGTCATAACTTATATCCAGGACTGCAGACCGTGCAGTATCTTCTTGCGTAAAATTACTGGATTCTGAGCCCGAAGCGCGGTCGGACAGTTCCTTCTAAATGTTTTCCATGTTTCGGGACAAAACCAAAAGCTTCAGAACCATTTATGGGGGATTCACCAGCACTTTGTATTTCACAAATTTAACCCTTTTCGGCATTGGGCGTGGATTACGGAGGTCCCTTCCTGATAATGATGGGAAAATATCGGGGTTCCAAATCGCAGAGGGCGTACCTATGCCTGTTTGTTTGTTTCGCAACAAAGGCCCTCCATCTATGTAGTATTTTTTGCCATGTATCCGGGAGAAAAAGGTAGAAATTGGAAAACGCGTTATTGATTAATAATAAATACTCTCGGCAAGATTTGTTCCGGTACAGTTGCCGCTTTGTGGATATGTTTTCGTGTAGAGAACTTGAGAATCGTTGGAGGGTTCAAGGTATATAAACCGACCCGGCTCTTGGACCATTACTTGAACCCGATTATCTCCGAGAGAAGGGCCTGTAAGAGAATAGTTAATAATTGTTTACCGAGCACGTAATGATAATCATTTCCCACGAGAATGAAGTTTGCAGCATAGGCGAATGCTGCAAATCATATTCGAGTGGGAAATCATCATTCCGTGCGAGTTATACACTATACTATGGCTGTACCAGCAACATTTTTCATTTCTTCGGCTTGCAGCCAACTGATTTTCTTCACATAGCTGTCATTACTTGAAATTTTTCGTTTCATAGAATAGAATAGAATAGAATTTATCGAGTACCAATAACAGCATGTTATTACAGAGAACTATAATAATTGTGTGTGGTACAAGCATATACGTATTAATAATCAATACGGATAATCTCTATCTGTTTCCATAGCGAAACATGAAGCCAATTTTTGAAGACAAATGACTATCCATAAGGAAAAGTTTTGAAACGATCAGACACATACTGCTTTGATTGAAAGGCTAGTAAACGTCATTGTCCACCGAAACGCATGTCTTTGATGACTACTATGATAGCGCATGCGTATTATGCCACCAAATCCTTATGGATATTCATTTGTTTCATATTTTTGGCTTCATCCTGGCACCCGTTATGATCCGTATTGTTTATTAATACGTATATGGGTACAAGTCGAATTTCCGAAGAACCTAATTCATTAAAAAAAGAAAAACACAGGTAAGACAGGACAGAAAAGACCTTTCAGAATATGTATGATGTGGCCAATGCGCAACGGGGTGACTTTCATTGTGCTGAATGAAACATGGTGCATTTGCTTTGCATCCGCAGGAAAACCCGATAAAACCCACGGAACCATGCCATATTCTGAAAAAGAATTCACTGGTCCCTAAACAAGCATAAATCGAGGAAAAAAAATACAATGTAACAGAGGTTTTCAACTAAATGAATGTCATTTGATTTATATCTTCCAATCGATAGGGCTCTGCAGTGACTAATAATTTCTTAATTGATTTCTTAAAAATATAAAAAGTTTCAATTTCCTTTATGTAGTTTGGTAATTGATTATATAATTCTAGACACTTATAGAGACATCCTTTTTCCATGAGCGAGGTTGTATGGGGAGGATAACAAAACATGTATTTATTTCTAGTTATATAAGTATTCACATTAACATACTTATTGAACAAGTGCTTGTTTTTATAGACTAAATTGAGACATTCAAGTACATACACTGCAGGTAATGTTAATAGTTTTAAGTTTCTGAAATGCCCCCTACAAGAGTCACGAATTTTCAAGCCACATAATATTCTGGTTGCTCTCTTTTGAACAGTGAAAACCTCTTGATAATGTGAACCCCCCCAAAATAATATTCCATAGCTCATTAATGAGTATAGCAATGACCAAAGTATATATGCTGTTAATAGAGTATCGCTATTAACAACTTTTCTTAGCTCTCTGAGAGAGTAACAGGATCTATTCAGTTTGCCACATAACAGTTGTACATGATTTATCCAATTCATATTTTGATCAATTGTGATTCCAAGGAACTTCGTATTAGCATTATATGTTATTTCTGTATCATTTACGAGGATATGTGAGGGAAAATCTTTGATATTCCGACTATGTTTAAATAAGACAGCATTCGTTTTGTTTGTGTTCAGTAAAAGGGCGTTGTTTTCAAACCAGTGAGCAATGTTTTTTGTAATACCATTTGTTTTTTCACATAAATCCTCGTACTGCTTTTCAGCTATTAGAACATTCGTATCGTCGGCATAGTTGGTTAATAAAATTTGAGGATCATCTGAGGATAGGAGATGAGATTTCATGAAATATCATCACAATGAACACATTGTAATATAAGAGACGGAAATGAAATTGATGACATACAAAGTAACTCATTGATTTATCGGACACAGTATAACAAGAGCAATTCTAAAAAATTGTATAGCCTTAGAAAAACAGATTTTCATAGTTATTTTATATCTTATGATTTCAAGTTCTATTCAGATCTGAAAGATTTTTCCATATTTTCCCAAACACCTCGAATGATGATGTTACACATGAATTTTCTGTTTTGTTCATGATATACATAATAATGATGATGGTTGGAATAAATAAAATCCAGATAATATAGAAATAAAATATTTATTCATATAAAACAGTAAACTATAATAATATTATGTATCATACATGTACGAATCGTTCACGAAGAACTTACATATTCATCTTCATTCCGATTGTGAGAATCACAAAACAAAAAATTATATTTTAAATGAAAGAATAACCGAACATTCAGTGATGATTGAGGGAGGTAATATTTCAATTCTAATTGCGAAGCCTATGAAAAAATCAAGTACCTACTCAGTAAGAGATTCATAAAGAAAAAAAAAAAACTTTGAGTAGGAACACCAACTTTGTTAAAATAGAAATATAAAAGATGTAAATTATAAAATGGAATCACAAATGCACTCAAGCCAAGATCATTCAAATATTCTATTGATGATGGAAGTGAATACTTTTTAATGAATTCGATATACTGGGTGTTTCATGAAAAGGTGACCTTTATTCACATTTTGTATGATAATTTCGAGACTTTTCTGGCAAAATTGTAATGAAATTCTGTATGTATATGTGTAGAACGATGGCACATCGCGAGAATTTGTTTTTATATCTGCGTTTCATGGAGGTCGCTATGGTTACACATTTTGTACCCAAGTAGTTTAAAACAATACTTTTTTGATGTAAGATTTTTTTTGAGATTTTCCAGTCCACATTTTGTCTGAATTCAAAAATCGATCAATCTCACACTATCTGTTAAAACTTGAAATTGTACTGTACTGTTTTCGAAATATTCTGATTCGGAAACGATGAAGTGATAACATTGAGATAAAATCAACTAAAAACATTGATTACACAGTTTTTTCGCACCATAAAAAAGATTAAGACTTTGCTACAAGAGTGAATTCACATTAATAGTTGCAAGAAAAAATTAAATATCGCACTTAAATGACCTCACATCAGCTATTCCCTGATCGTTTAATGGTGTATTCGTGAAAACGGAAGACATTTTGAATACTTTTTTCCAACTGATTCATTATTTTATGTTTCAATCAAATGTATCTTGATTTTCTTCTTTTGATTCTTCATGTCATCAATAACTTGAGCATAACAACAATGTTATTGTTTTTTATTCTGGATGAATAGGTGATTTAATTCAATAATACCTATTGCATACCCAGCATATATGGAGATATACCCAGAACTAGGATTTGTACTTCCTTGGGGAGAGGTGGATGCTAATGAGGCATGTCTGAAAGAGAATATCGTAAGAGGATACAGAGGTAAACAAATCCTCATATGCTCAGATAGTCAGGCGACCATTCAATCTCTAACATGCAATAAAATCAGATCAAGACTGGTCTGGGATTGCCTTCAAAGCCTGCGAACCCTGGCTAACCACAACAAGATAACTCTTCAATTGGTGCCAGGGCATAAGGGAATTGAAGGCAATGAAGCAGCTGACGCTCTTGCCAGGCAAGGTTCTGCGGCGTTGTTTATGGGACCGGGACCTGTGTTCGGTATTCCCAAAACGTCAATACGCGGCTGGCTGGCAAGGTGGATGCAAGAAAGACATCAGGCATACTGGAACAATGTCCCAGGACAAAGACACAGTAAACTGATGGTTGGAACACTGCCTAGGACAGTGACTAACGACATTCTGAGCCTAAACGAAGTCAGATCAGACAAGTGACGGGACTAATAACCGGTCACTATCCCTTGAGGAAACATATGCATCAAATGAGCATCTATACAGACGAACCCATATGCAGACTATGCAATGAGGAGGAGGAAACTGCCACCCACGTAATATTGGATTGCGAAGCACTAGCGCGTTGGAGATACAACCTTCTGGGAGCATTAAACTCTCAAGAGGCTTTTCCAACGAATGATTTGGTGAAGAGGCTGCTAAACCTTATCAAGGTAGCGAACCTGTTCACCTAAGTCAACAGCATGATCAGGAATACAATAGGCCCAAAGGCTGCAGTGTTTTGGGCTTCGAACCCTGACTGATCCTTCTGCTATTAATCAATCAATCAATCAATACCCAGCCTCAGTCATAACTTCATCATCTTCGAATCAAAATATTCCGGAAACGGATGCCGTTTCATCATTTTTTTACTGAGCAACCCCAACTTATTTTGCGATGTTCAACCTATACCCTATAGCAAGGGGACCACCTTCTTTGAAACACCCTGTATTCGATACTGAGAGAAATGAATATTCCATATTCCATATATCATTGAGTTAGGAAAAGTGAATTTTTTAACGAGCAAGGAATGATAGTCATTTCAGGAGTAAAAAATCATAGTTTTGATGACAATTTCGAAATGTCGCCTAAAAAAATAGAAGTACAGAACTTAATCAAACAGAACAAAATCTCTAACATTTTACTTGATCAATTAGAACCCGATAATTCACCAATATTGAATTTGTTTCCTCACTATAATCCTTTATATGGGTAATTCCTTTTTTCCGTCACATAGTCACATCGGATTCTGATGGAGGTAATGGTGTACTTAGTTTCCGGGATTAACAATTTTTTGGCCTGCTCATAGTTTATTTGAATCCTCCAGGTTCGTGAAGTAAGTATCTATAAGTTAGGAAAGTTTTTCACCTGAAGAAGCTACTGTGTAAGCGAAACATGTCGTGTTATTGAAGAAATCATTTCTGGAGGTTTTACATTCACCATGGATTCAATTCTGTAACGATTGAGTCAATTCAAAACCAAGAGAATAGTTCTAAAATATACAATCCCTACTAAAATGCTAAAGCATAGATAAACTGACCTATTTACATGTGAATATCTAACATTTAGGACTTTTCCACCTCCGTAAATGCACATCTATTGATATTAGTGATTTCAATTCATCTCATATACCGGGTGATTTCCCAAGGTGGCTAACACCTATAACTGTTTCATTATTTCAGTCAGAAAAACGAAATTTGAGGGCTGTGGATTATGGTTCAATTGACACTTTTTGACTTATCTACTTGCTTTGGCGTACTTCCGGTTTATCCGGAAATGACCCCAACTTCCGATTTTGAAATGGGACACCCTGTATATTATTCCATGAACGCTTAGGGATTATCATAACAAATTGAACGATATCAGATTTGGAAGGGTTATTTCGGATGATTACGAAGATATTTGCATCCAAAGTTTCCCTATAAGCTCACCCTGCAAACATTGAACTGCCGGAAGAAGTCCGGCCTAATGGGGCAAGTCTGGGAAATTCACGATGATTTCCCTATACTAAGTAACCATCAGTTAGAAATACTATGATGACCTTGTGATGGTGAGATGTCTGGAACCAGGTGAACACTAACGAGTTTTGGCCCTCTGCCGGCCAATATCTTGTTCACTACTCGGATTTGGGATCATTATGATACTTGGATTTTGGATCATTATGATATGTGACTCTAGTGATAGCTTGGGAGGATCTCTTCTCAGCCACAACCTGTTCTGGACACATTTCGTCTTGCCACATTTCGTTTCAGCCACATCTCATCTCAGCCACATTCCGTCTGGCCCACAGAATTCGAACATACTCGAATGATGCACTGTTGCCACATACTATCCCAATTTTCAATATAACAGAATCGAATAAATTACGCATATTCCTCCCAGCCACATCTCGTATCAGCCACATTTCGTCTCAGCCACATTTCGTCTCAGCCACATTTCGTCTTGGCCACATTTCGTCTCAGCCACACAAGGGTAAAATTGCACTTATCATGCGATGGTTTTGTTTCGAAAATTTGTTTTGGTACTTCGTTTTTTCTTGTCTGAAAAACATGAACTTAATAATGAACATGTGAACAAACCACTAATTGTCGAGATATTTCAAGAAAAAGTTCGAAATTTCGCCATGTTCTCCTCTTGTCTTGAATGCATTCACAGGTACTTGCTCTTATTATTTTGTCATTGGAAACTCATGATGTACTTCAATGACATATTTTTATACAGAAAATTCAACACAATAGTTATTTTTGTATCTAGAGCGCGAAATGCTACTTTGGTGATCGAGATCTGATTTTTTTAACGAGGCGTAGCCGACTTAAAAAAATAGTCGAGATGACCAAAGTATTTCGCACTCGAGTTGCAAACAACATTTCTTCTACAAACGTCAAAAATATAGTTCTAAAGTGAAAATATGCTTAGCTTGATGTAATAAATAGTGTAGCACTGGTTTGAAAGGCCTCCCCCTATCCTCCCAAGGTAGGCACGATGTTCCACGAACATAATAGGCATTTTCTTTCGTGCGCTCCAAGAGATAAAACAAAGTTATTGTTGATTATTCAGGAATAAATGATTTCGTGGATGTTTGCTCGATTGAGGATCATGAAGTTGAAATATAAATATCTCATATATTTTACATAACAATGCGCGGAATAGGTACTTCGCGCATTGTTATGTGCAAGGCATCATGGTAACGTAGGAAACTGAAAAAAGTGTCAATTCGCAATTTCTTATCAATGCGCGAACCTTGTCATTTTTTGACGTTTGTAGAAAAAATATGATTTTTATTGCGAGTTTTTCATATTTAGTGAACAATCATACCAGATGACCGCCATTTGATCAATAATCAATCCAAATTCGAGATGTCAAATGTCAACAGATTGCTTCTGAATGACGTTACACACGCCATTATTTCAAATAATATTCTTCCTTCTTCTCATGAAATATGGATAAATCGCAAGAAAATATGGCTAAGACGAAATGGACACAAAATCTGACTGAAACGAAATGTGGCTTAGATGAGATGTGGCGAAGACCGAATGTGGCTGAGGCAAAATGTGGCTGAAACGAAATGGATACGGAATGTGACTGAGACGAAATGTGGCTAAGACAAAATGTTGCTGGAACGTGATGAAGCTGCATTGTGTATTTCTGCTGAATTGGGAGAGTCAGTTTGTATCTGGCAACAGCGCATCGTTCGGGTATATTCGGATACTGTGGCTGAGACGAAATGTGACTGACACGATATCTGGCTAAGAAGAGATGTGGCTGAAACGATGTGGCTGAAACGATGTGGCTGAAACGATTCGCACCCGATAGCTCATGGTTCGTTCTCCTCTGGTTTGTTGTCGATTTATTGTGCGCCCCACACTCCCTGATCGTTATTCATGATGGCAGGAGTATTCTCAATTGATAATATAAAAGACGGATTCTTCAATTATGATAATATTGAGTGAGCATCAATCTACCTATCTAGTGTTTCGAATTTCATTGTGTGACTCTACTTCTCCAGAAACACACTATCATGTTCAACTCGTTCGTTGCTATCAACAGTTATCTTTATGTAAACCTTTCTCTATTATAGAAGTAAATAACAATAAGGTCCCAACTACAGAAATGCATGTGCCAAAAAATAGTGGGAATTGAAAAGTTCTATATACAGGGTGATTCAAAAGTAAGCGGCATCCTTTCAGAGGCGTATTCCTTGCATGAAAATAAGGCAAAAAGTTCCTATTGATAAGGATCCGAAAATGCTTCCTAAGGGAGCTACGGCCCTTTGAATAGGACACCTCAAAGACGGTTTTTTCTCTATAACTTTAAAATCCTTCACAACAAATTTTTAAAAATTGGTGTACGGCATAAACATTCGATGGTAAATAGGACTCCGTATTCGAAATAATTTCCAAACGAAATCACAGTAACCTGAATATCCGGAGAAGAAGGGATATTTTTACACTTACCCTCTCCCGCATGTGACGCCCCTGAATGAAATTCTGAAATTTCGAATACGGAGTCCTATTTACCATCGAATGTTTATGCCGTACACCAATTTTTAAAAATTTGTTGTGAAGGATTTTAAAGTTATAGAGAAAAAACCGTCTTTGAGGTGTCCTATTCAAAGGGCCGTAGCTCCCTTAGGAAGCATTTTCGGATCCTTATCAATAGGAACTTTTTGCCTTATTTTCAAGCAAGGAATACGCCTCTGAAAGGATGCCGCTTACTTTTGAATCACCCTGTATGTTATCACGTTATCAGACTATATTGATCAAGTTATGAACTGATGCAACGGTATTTCGTTTATCATACTCCTATATGGAGGAAGAATTCTGATATCAAGAAAGACTACTGATAACTGATGAAGAATTTTATATTTCAGGAGTACCCACCTCGCAATGAAGAATCCATTTTAAACAAATGCTACCCAAATAAGATGTAGATGTAAAAACTAGCCGATAAGCAGTCACTCTGAGAAGTTTCATCATGGAATTAAAGAGAGGTTGAGAAGATATCATTGTGTCATCCATAAATTGTTTCCTTGAAATCTGGTATGTGTCTGTTTGACATAATATGATCAGAGGATTACATTGAAGAATATAGAGTTACTAGAACTTTCAGATCCATCGGACCCCTAAAACCCCTACATTTCCCCCTACCTCGATAGTATGTAATCAATCTCTATAATTGGCCATTACAGCCCCATCATTTATGTATGTGCTGGGGTTGCTATGGAAAATCCATGTGTCGATTATGTTGTACTGGCCTTTTGCCGGGGAACTAAATATGATTGCTGGGTACCCAGCACTGGTACCAGCTGCCGGCCGAAGTGTACTGATATACAGAGTCCCGCATATGGTAGCATTTCCATTTCTTGGTCAAACCGGAAGTACGGTAAAGCGTGTGGATATGTCAAATAATGTCAAATGAACTATCATTCACAATTCCCAAATTTCGTGTCCCTACCTTCAATATCAAAAAAGTTATAGGGATGAGCCAACTTAGAAAATCACCCAGTAACATTTATACAAATTATGTCTTTCATTATTTCAAAGAATCCAAATGATAGATAAAACTGTTCGAAGTTTCAAAAAACTTAGCAATTGACCACTGTGAGGCTGCGATCTTGAATTCAGTCGTCTACAGGGTGAGTCAAAACTAACCAGTCATGTTATAGGATGAAGATCAGAGAAAATTGGAGTGAGTTGATATAAATGTTGGAATTTAATATTTTCAACATGTTATAGTTGTTGCAGGATATTTTCCCAGTTCTTTCAAAGTTTTGTGAATATCGTATTTTCAATATTTATTCGAAAAATGTACAAAGCTCTGAGGAGGAAACGGTTTGCGACAGTAAATAGTTTGGGTCAGTACTTCAATACAATGAAATGGAATTTTTCATAGACATCAACCAGATTGGCGAGAAAATATCACAAAAATCTGAATGATTTTTTTTTTCGATTCAATTTACCAAACCGGTTGAAGTATGCAAGTGTACTAATTGAATAGAAATACCTACTAGTAGATAGCGTTTTTGTGGATTTTCTGGATCCGATGAAAGTTTCTGTATGATATCCTTCCTCTAGAAGGTGAGAAATTTGACATATGCAATGAATTGATCAAGATAATATAGTTACTCTAATTAATGGCTAGCTAGTCATGACTCACCCTGTATAAGGATTTTTCGGGCTCACTGATTCTTCTATACTTCAAAGAATTCCAAATAAGTAATCATTCAACACTTCAGAAGCATCATAGACACTGTATACAAGAAAGTGACCATGAAACATGATTCGTTCTTTGTTACATCCACTCCATAATGAACTTATCAGATTCCAATATAGAATAATACCTCAAAACCTCGAAGTGTCAATAGGGTTTGTCAATTGATAAATAAGGATTCCATTCTAAAATTAACCATGACCCTCAATTACTTTTGATTCACAGTGATAAAAATTTTGAGAAAAAACAGGTTGAAGATCAGGTATGGTGTCATTTGAATTTCCAAAATAGGGGTGGCTGGGGTCAAAAAACATAGTGGTATCGAAGTACCCCTCGCTTTATTTCCTTCAAAAAATATTGTGATTAGAGCAGATTAGAAGGTGATACTTTCGAAAGAAATGTCGACACGGGTTGGTACATAAATTGACCGTACTTTCATCACCATTTATTTCCAATCGGATTCCCAATTTTGAACGGCCAGAATATATACCTCTCAGATCACTCATCTGATATCTAACAACATATCATTTCTTCCTTCCATTTAAAAAATCTGAGATATAAAATAATTCGAAAGAAGAATGCATTATATATGTATATAAAGAATCTGGAGTTGAAATTATTGAATGGTCACTTACTTTTTTATGGATATTTATCCATCCCTTGCCAACAATAATAATTATACATTCTCACCATCATACAAAAATCAATCAAATCACTGCTGACTAACTACTATATGAACCAATAGCTCACTGGCACAGAGAAATCATCAGATTTACATGTCTTTTCAATTAATATACACGTCTTAAAATATCAAAAGAAGGTAGGTCATAATAAAATAATGGAGATTTTACTACACAAAATCGATGTTGTTTCAGTCGTATGCATTATTATAAATCACGCACTAGAATATTTCCACGCTTCAATATTTTCTCTCCACGCACAACTGTGGAATAACTAGTGTAGGCCTAGTAGATGAAACCTTCTTCTGATTAAATTAAGCTGGAGATTCTTTCTCAAAAAGTCCTCGACACTTGCTAAAAAATCAAGCACTGTAATGTCCCCAGGCTTCATTATTACCTCCCTCTACTGCAGCAAAGTTTCCTACAGTAGAAGATGCATTGAACACTGGCGGCCTCTGTGGCAAATACTGATAAGAAGGTGAATACTGATGACTACTACTCGAATAGTATGAAGAGGCACTAGGTGAGTAAGAATACACACCAGATGATGTCGGTTGCAAATATCTGTCTGGTCTGGACTGCATCTCGTGATACCTGCCGAGAGAAATGTTTTCTTCCAGTGATTCATTGCTAATTTTCTTATGCTTGTAGTTATTATTAGTTTCTTCCTCATCTTGGCCGCGCTTCAAATACATTTGCTGGTAGGTTTGGTACTGCACTTCCGAGGGGAAATACTGGTCTAAGTCGCTGCTATCCAAACATTCGTCCGGAAGGTAAGTATTGTCTATTTCTGGAATCCTGTGGTAGGAGTCCAGATCCAAGTTATGCTGGTCGCAAGGCCTCAATATCTGATGGGACGGGATTTGTGGGCTATTAGGTTGGGAGGAACAGGTAGATGGAGATGTGGAGCTGTGGCTTCTAGGACTGCAAGAAGGTTCTTCCTGTTTCATGGAACGAGAGAAAGTTACGTTTTGACCTTGAGGGAGTTGATGCTGATGATGTATGGAGTCTGAGCCTTTGTTCTGCTTTCTCCTTCTCGGTTGGTATTTGTAGTCTGGGTGTTCGCGTTTGTGGATAACGCGCAGACGTTCAGCTTCTTCGATGAATGGTTTCTTGTCATTATCACTGAGAACCCTAGAACGAAGAGAAAAGTGCAAAATTAGTGAAATATAGTACCTTCTATTTCATATATAGGTAATGTGAACCCTTTGATAACAACCTGTATAATTTTAACGATGTTAGTTTCCTACGATTCACAAGAATTCTTGAACACCCAGGTGCAAAATAAAAACGTTGGGAAATAATAAGATATACATAGTAAATAAAGGGTTTCAACATTATAATCACATCTTATCGATACATTTCATTGAAGGGGAGATAAAATCTTGTTCACAGTAACATAATATTTTTCATAGATTCAGGTGATGCAAATATAATATTATGAAATATTGTCAAGGAATAATCCAAGTTACATTAGTTCTGAATTTACTCGTCGTGGAAATTCGAATTTGCTTTCACCTACCTAGAATGAAATTAACAAATTTCGCCAAAACGCATCACGAAGAATCTGTTGTATGCATATTTGATTTCTCTTAATGAAATTATTTCAATATTTTTCAAGATAAAATTCATTTCTGATTTTGTCATATTGGACTATGAACCCTAAATAGCCTATAGTGGCACTGTAAATCCCTAGGGATTTGAAGTACCTATCACTTTCCTCCACGAACTCTGTATCATCATCGTTATTGAGGTCGTTGATATTGTAACAATCAGCCCCTTCAATAACGTTTCCGTTTGGTGGCATTTATCTTTCATTTTTATCGTTATTTTTAACGTTTTACCTATCCAAAAGTGCATGCACCTAAGGACTAAAGTGTTTTCAAACCTCTCGACGAATTATATATAAACTGTTTGTCTCGGGATTTGAATAACCACCTCAGTCCCTAGGTGTATAATGTATCTCTTTTATATTTAGAACATCCACTAAGAGGCTCCTACAGATGGTTTGCCATCTGGAACAATGGGCTTATATCACAAAAAAATTTTATTTCATAATTCGATAGAACTCGCCCAAACTACACCTTTTCCAGATGTATTTCAGAAAGCGTCAATTCAATTTCAGAAAGCATCAATTGTATTTCAGAATAGTCAATTGTATTTCAGAAAGCGTCAATTGTATTTCAGAATAGTCAATTTAATTTCAGAAAGCGTCAATTGTATTTCAGAATAGTCAATTCAATTTCAGAAAGCATCAATTGTATTTCAGAATAGTCAATTGTATTTCAGAAAGCGTCAATTGTATTTCAGAATAGTCAATTTAATTTCAGAAAGCGTCAATTGTATTTCAGAATAATCAATTCAATTTCAGAAAGCATCAATTGTATTTCAGAATAGTCAATTTAATTTCAGAAAAGGTCAATTGTATTTCAGAATAGTCACTTGTATTTCAGAAAGCGTCAATTGTATTTCAGAATAGTCAATTGAATTTCAGAAAGCGTCATTTGAATTTCAGAAAGCGTCAATTGAATTTCAGAATGCATCAAGATCGATTAGTTAGTAGGAAGTGCACTCCATGTAAGAATGCATAGGATGTTCTGTGCTTCCTGTAGTGATGTTTTCAATTTATTCACCCCAAATTTTTTTTATGTGCCTATATACTATTTGATGAACAGAACACAGAATTTCAGGTTTAGAGGGAGAGGGGACAATCAGAGATAAACTTCTTTCCATTGCTATAAAAAAGTTCGGATTTTTACTTGTTTGTCCAATCGGAAGTGACTGGCTGTTTGAATGATACTGTAGAATAGGCTCCTTAATAACATTTACAAAATCAAGCTCATGTTGCTATGACGTAAATGTCATAATATTTTCACGACTTATGAAGTTGCCTGGCAGGAGAACACCCCGTGGAAAGTGTCTGGCAATTGTATATTCTCTATCATGATAGGATCCGATTGAACATAAAAAGATCAGCTTTTGTTGAAATGATGTTTTTGCCAGTTTTTTTTTCGTACTTCCAACACCCGGTATCTCTTGAAAGCCCATCCAGTACTGAAGATTTTCAACCCCCAAAACGATTCCACCAAATAAGATATAACACAGATAGAAAATATCAATCTTGTCGAAATGACGTCTGGTGGTCCCTGGCTTTCAGTCTATAGAGAACGATTTCTGAAATTCAATTGCCTATTCTGAAATACAATTGATGCTTTCTGAAATTCAAATGATACTTTCTGAAATACAATTGACACTTCATGAAATTCAATTGACGATTCTGAAATACAATTGATGCTTTCTGAAATTGAATTGATTATTCTGAAAGAAAATTGACGCTTTCTGAAATTGAATTGACTATTCTGAAATACAATTGATGGTTTCTGAAATACAAGTGACTATTCTGAAATACATTTGACGCTTTCTGAAATTGAATTGACTATTCTGAAATACAATTGACGCTTTCTGAAATACAAGTGACTATTCTGAAATTGAATTGACGCTTTCTGATATACATCTGGAAAAGGTGTAGCTCACCACCGCGAACCGTTTCTTGCTGTGAGCTCCCTACGTTTTATAAAAAATTATTGAAATCTCCGATTTTTCGGACCTCTGAAAACGAGGCGATGATGTGACGTTAGAACCCTAATACTGAAACAAGACTATTCCAGACAGAGATGAATGATACATGATTTCTGACAGAGTGAATTAGCGCGAGATCACAGTTGAAATAATTAATATATCAGTTACCTCAGTCTCCGTCGGGCGTTTGGTATTTTCTTTTAACTATGGCGAGATGAGGTTTCTACGTCATAAGAGGGTCCGTTTTCAGATGGTACTATTATTTATGTCCAAAAATAAAACATACCAGTTGATTTTTCGATCGAATTATGTCGTCAATCATTATTTATGTATAAAAGGATCATAATAAACATGGTTTTAGTTAAAAGTTCTACCAAGGTGTACACGCCCATTGTAATGGTATCCGGCGTATGAAAAAGTATGAAAAATGCTACTTTTAGTACGGGATGTACAATCAGTTGAAGTTGAAGAGTTGAAAACGAAAACAGCAGATGGACTCTGGCTTGAATCTATTACTCAATAGGCTCATCTACAATACCTCTAGGACAATGCCTGAATACCATAATATTATACAATTTGACCTAGGTTGGAGTAAGTTTATTTAGATTCATGATTTCAAGTTCATTCTCCTCGGACCCCTTGAATATGGGTTCTCCATGCCTAGAATACTAGTTAAACGGGAATAACATGTCACAATAACAAAAACGTTTCACAAATAGTTGAAGGTGTTACGTATATGGAATGCAAAAACGTTACAGCCTTAAGGCAGGACTCGCAGCCTATCTGCCTGGCAAAGTAAAAATGGTTTGGTTTCCTGAGATTGCTATATGATATTCCTACCCAACAATGTGCCTGCTTAAACCATTATGAGGTGTCCCAGACCATGTGGGAATCTTCAGGATTCAGAAAGACTAGATAAGATGACATAACAAGTTCCTATAATTTTTTTTCTACGATCCCTCCTGTTTTAATATACAGGGTGTTTTTAAATAACACCGAGAAAATGCAAAGGGTGATTATGTGATAAAAATGAAGGTGAGTATGTGGTATAGAATTTCTTGATAATCGTTTTCCCGGAAAAGTTACACATCTCCAGAGATACAAAAAGGTTTCTCATTTTCATTTTTTCTGTATATTGAGCTAAAGACAAGAAACTTGGTGAATATCATTTGTAAGTAGAACCCCGTATGCTTAGAAGAATTGAAATATTCAACCCCTCAGATATGACTGGAAAGCCCAATTCATTCACTAACTTTTCCTTTCCTGAAAGGAAAACTTAAGCGTTGCCATGTTTTTTTTCAAGAAACAGCTCCATCCTGAAAAACAAACAGGAATAATTCATGTTTATCGCTCTGCCATCGAAATAGTAAAGTCGCACGTTTCACACAACCTGGCGAAAATAAGGCATGTTGTGGCTGAAAACGAAAAATCACTGCATTGACGACAGATTTCTTCAGGTTGAACTCTACAGAATCGTTACTCAACATCAGTGCAATCAAGAAATCTACTCCAGTAGGTTCGAGGTACAAAAGTGTGTGAACAGTTCACCAAAGATTGAAAGACTGCAACAGGACCAAAATTGCTTCCGCATCACCTCGTAGCTAGACTTCAATTCGACACTGAGTATTCAATCTGGAACTTAGAACAATTGAATGATGTTCATGATACTGACAAATCCAGATTCCGCTTACATTTCCCAAATGGACAAAAAAGTGTTTGGAGGAGGATCGGACGGAGAAAGAATTTCAGAGTGCACGTACAGTCCTCGTCTGACCTATGGAGGAGGTTCAGCAATGGTTTCGGTAGGAATGATCCAAGAGGCCTGCACTGGGTTACACATGTGAGAAGTGTGAGTAGGGTAATGACCCTATCAGAAAGGTCCATTGTAGCTCATCCCTATAGGTTACAGTTCCCTGTACAATCCACTTTCAAAATTAGTGTGACCGAATATGTTGAATCATAAAGTCTCTCTATCCAGAAGCATGAACATAAAATTTGTGTTCAGCCGTTTCCTGCTCCACAACCTAAAAACAACAGTCTGTTTTTTGGTTCTGACCAATACTCCCTAGCCTAGGTGGTATCTTAGACGACAGTGTTCCTCAAGCAGTCCTGTCGGAATTGGCAGGTTATTCCTGCTCTCCTCTAGGATGTGCCTGGTTATATTTTTCGATGGTTGAGGCAGGAACGCCTTCAAATAAGTCGATCCTTGTGATTCACACAAGTTCGTCCTCCTATCGACAGTAAGTATACGCTCTTGATAGATAAATAACTATCTTCCATGCAAAACAGAGGAAGAACAAATGAAGTCGGCGCAAGAGCTTTCGTCTCAAGAATCCGAAAATATTGCGATATACAAAGTGTTCCATTGAAAAATGCAAAACCGGTGCTTTATCCGGTGAAACCAGAAGTGGCCGGAAAGTGAAAAAGATGCGAGAACCTACCTACCTGTAGGTACCAAATCTCATTTTATAATATTCTAGAAGTTATGATTTTTCTGATAGATTCGATACAGACTTAAAATGATATTTCTAGTACATGAGAGCGATTAACTATTATTATAGAGCCGAATCAAACCGTATCAAACCGATAGATGTCGAAACACTCGAAACAGCCGAATCTCGGCGGGTGGTTGGGTCAAAGCCGCCGCCGATGCAACGCAATGCGGCGCTGATAATAATTATTTGCCTCCTCGAGTTCCAATAGACGCGGAGTTGCATGACAACGCTATGCCGACTATCGGGCTCTATGGGTCATTAGAAACCATGACGGGCGGCAGAACTGTCCTCATGTAGCACGAAATATACAGGGTTAACTAGTGTGTGCCAAAAATGTACCTACGAAATACTTGGAAGTTCCAATCTCCATACTCATAATTTCCTTTCTGACGAATTTTCTGACGTGCTCTGAATGCCAAATTGTTTTATGCGATAGTTCTATCATAGTATCTCAAAACATTTTAATAGGAATATATGGACATGAAGGCCAATTTGCTTTTTCCAGGGCATTAATAAAACGGTAGAACAAATTAGAACTATCTTTGCGCTCACATAACCACTTTGAAGTCTCATCGAAGCTATTAGGCATTCAAAATGTTACTTAGGAAATGTTTCAGCTAGAAAATTATGTAGGAGTCTCCAAGCAATATGAGGTTTTGAGACTGATATCTCTTTATATCTTCGAATTAGGTGTATATGTTTTCAAAAATATATCAACTTGTACCATGAATCAGAATCTGCATAATCATGACACAAGAAGAATGGTTGAAGAATAACTGGACTTCAGGTTACTGAGGAGGGTTTGATTTATGGAAGCTTCAAGCACAACGCAAGATCTGAGTTTGTACAAGTAGATATTATTCTCAAATACATTTGAATTTTCATTTCTATACTGATGGTAAGTTATATTTCTATATCATTTCACATCATATTATACATCTGATTTGAAAGAGGATGTGAATTCTTATTTTCATATCCTCATCTTGTGTATTCAACAAATGTTATTCATTGCAAATTGTCAGAATTTTCAGAATAATATCAGTTTTAGACATTACCGTTTATATTACTTTTTTTTTCTATGTTTATCTAACTTTCATTCATTTCCTTCTACTGTTTTGTTTTGACCATTCTTATACAATGTTATTTGTCTAAGTTCAGACAAAGTATTATTATTATTATAAGATAACCTGAACAATAATATATACTCCCAAGAATTGAACACCATAATATCAGTGGCGATTGATGTGAATCTCTTGTCCTCGTTAAAATGTGATGTGCTCGGATTCCTAAACAACTGAGTTGCGAGCACTTCGAGACCGCCAATTAATGCGAATATCCCCAAGTGCTCGCCTGAGGGCATTGTATGAGTATTTCTGCGTGGGATATCTTCGAGACCTTGCTGAGCTCTTCTTAGGAGGCAGACATTTGGAGTAGATACAGTGCTCCCAGCGATCTCTTCAAGAGCTCACAAAAGGCATCACAATCTTCTACAAGGATATCATCGAAATATCTTTATGACCCCTTCATGCTGCCTGACAAAATTTTTTCCATGTCTTCTTCCAACACATATTCCTATGAAATTCCATCTCACTGTTGCCAGTATAGTATGACCCCTTCATGCTGCCTGACAAAATTTTTTCCATGTCTTCTTCCAAAACATATTCCTATGAAATTCCATCACACTGTTGCCAGTATAGTTTCGACATAATCGTGAAAAATATCGACACATTGAACTAATTTCGCTGTGTTCTACCTATCCTAGTAACGGGGCCACCCTTTTCGGAAACACCCAGTATAATATTGAGCTAAGTGGAGTAAAACTTCTGAGAAATTTTGAAATTTTAGTGGTAGGTGGAGAGAAAACCAATATCAATTGAAATGGAGTTATTCAAAAATAATCTCAACTAATATTAGATA
This sequence comes from Phaedon cochleariae, assembly GCA_918026855.4. Taxonomy (NCBI): domain Eukaryota; kingdom Metazoa; phylum Arthropoda; class Insecta; order Coleoptera; family Chrysomelidae; genus Phaedon; species Phaedon cochleariae. The sequence goes on along the minus strand of OU896714.1, from coordinate 20,986,345 downwards.
CCAATGATAACACTATACCTAGATCCTAATTCTCACGTGAAGAATGAAAGATGCCATTACAGAATTGATACCCAAGTATAATAAGTAGTTTTCATATATAGATATACGCGTTATGAATGATCTTCAAATAACAACAAAATAAGATACAAACAATTAGAGCTAGAAGGCCGAAGGATGTCTGAAATTACATACACTTGATATAACGATCCTATCTCAGATTAAAAATATTTGTCATTCAAGTTGTTTATCTTTCGTCCATATGTTGCTAGATGTGCAGTTCGGAGAACTGAGATTAATCGAATTATAATATATCTGGAGCGCATTAAGTATGAGTTATGTTTATCGAGACGAATAAGGCTATTTTTTATCGATATGATAATTGTATGCAACACAGGACACATACTTTGTTGAAGATTTCTGGAAAATTTACGATCGTCATGTGATTTTTCACAATGGTTTTGAGTTCAAAATCAAATTACGAATTTTGATCAAAGTATTTTGTGCTGATTGTTCGAGGTGACAACAACTTCATAATTTTGACAAAAACACGATATATCGATCGTGATGTATAGTCGAATTGAGAAAACATGTGTGTGCAATTTGAAAAACCAAAGTGAGGGGTGGTTTCTAGTGGATTTTTTGACACAAGGGTCATTTCATCCCACCATTTTGAAGATCTTCTGCTCTCATAAATTACACAATGTTTTGTAATCTTCTGTATATTAGATAAAACAGATATCTGCTGGTCTAAGAGCTCTAGGACCCCCGGTATATTTCAATATATTTATCACACAAATTTGAAGAGCTATTCATTGATAAAGGACTTGTTTTGGAAAAATGAAGGAATATGATTGGTCTAGGATGAAGTGTTCTTGAGGGTAATAGAAAGTTCTCATTTGACCTAACAGTTACTCACTCTCGATTAAGCTATCCAATATTTTGTGAATAAAACATCCACCAGTGATACCTGTCAGCAGACAGTTTTGAATACATGATATCTAGAACAAAGTTTTTTTTTCGGAAGCATGTTAGAAACTCTCTTTCTAACTTTGAAGTTATAATAATGCTAGAGAATTTTAAAATTCATATTTGAAACAAATATGTAGTTACCCCGTTCAGTATGATACGCTACTGACCAAATCGTTATTGATACATTAAATTAATATACTATATGATTCTTGTTATCATACGCTTAAGTCCTATTATTTATGCAACAAACAATATTATTGAACAATTTCCTGTATGTTCAAATATATACATCCGGTAATTTTTTATATTCAAGTAAGTGATAAGGGTAAGGAACTAGTAAATATTATATTTTATTTACTTTAATGTAAAACTTCGTATTTGCACACGTGAGTATCGTTTCTAGTTGCACGTTTTGAAAGCAAATTAGTAACTTTCCTCCTACCTATATCTAGATAATTCTAAGCGGTGAAGGACCTATTGTAAACTACAAAGAGAATATTCAGCCAAACATCGTATATTTTGAAAACGAAAGTTGATAGTTTTTTAAGAATACCTTCATATGTATACTGTTGTTCCGATGAAAGGAGAATTTCTATATTTCTTCACAATATTATTGAGGTATATCGATTTGAAATTTATATAAGGCTGAAATGAAATTTTCTCTAACACTATTTCAAAAACTGAACATTCTACAACGTCATATTATATTATTCCGGAACAAACGTGATATTGATTATTATAGGTGTACTTTTCGCATACTCGTTGCTGTTGCATGGTTGATGCGCAAAGATTGAATCAAACACTTTGAATTCTTTCAAACAGCAACTCTTCAAATGTTGTATTCTATTCCAAAACAAATAACAACTTGTTGTAGAATGTACTGTTCATTGGCGAAGAATTCCAAAGCTTCGCCGTACTATAGCCGAACGAGTTTTGGTAAAGTGTTGTCCGACCTTTTTTCACGCAGGGATGTGCTGACTGGGCCTGTCAAATTCGTCTAACTAGTAATGCTAGTGATGGAATTATATAAGAGATTTCTGAGGAATATTTCCCGTGGAAGTATATCTATAGAAAAGTGACAGGTCGCCGACCTTCCCACGGTAATCTAATAGGGTCAAAGAGTTGATGAGTGGTGATGCCACATCCACCAATCTCTTCTCTAGATGGAATCTAAGAACATTAGAGTATGTTTGGGGGCTGAATCCCATACATGAGAACGATATGCTAAAAGTGGTTGTATCTGTGCTCTGTAGATCATGACATACTAGACACATTTGGAAACTTTGTTGATGCAAGGTTGTAGGAATTACTGACACGGCTATTTGCAAAAGGGAAGTTTATAAATGTAACTTTCCAGCAATGTCACAGCAACATGTAATATTGCTGCAACGCTACATTATCAGACTTCACTTTTGCATTATTGCTGAGCGTGCGTTTCAGTAATTGCATCAACATAGCTTCCAACCTTGCTCAGTGGGGAGAAGCTGTTGAGTTTTTGTGAAACAGCTCTTGCGATGGATCGGACATGATTTTTCCATGAGAGAGTATTATTGATGGTAATACCAAGCATAGATCAGTGGTCTTGGTGGAAATGGTGGTACTATACATTGTTATATCAGGCATACTAAGTTCCGCTTTTCTAGAGAAAATACTGGCTTTCGTGTTGGTGGCGTTGATTCCAATCATAGGTTGTTGGTTCTCCAGGCTGTAATTTCCACAATATCTGCATTGACATCGTTGGCCTGCCTTCGTCGTAAGTATACTTAGTTTTCTGGGAAGAAATTGAAAATCTAGAAGAGAGCGCAGTATGGAAAGTACTATAGTCTTCAAAGCTATGGATAGGGCAAGTGATTGCTTCCATTAGATCGTTGATATGAAGTAAGGAACAATGTTGAGTATAAGAAATGAAGAGAGCTCTTCTAACTCCATGATCCAACCGGAATTCAAATTGATTTTTCTAGATAGAACACCTTAGATATTATATACCTTTCGTTTTCTGTAGCTCAGTTATCAGTTGTGTTAAAATTCTGTTCATTTGCTCCACTTGGTCATAGGCCGCATACCACCAGGAAAAGAGTGACCTAAAGGGAATAATCATCTCATTCATCCTAACTAAACGTATATTGAAATAGAAACGAGGAGAGAAAACCCCAAATGATCTGATAAAATGAATGTATCACCTCTTTGATCAAACTACAGAAAGTAGCCTAATTAGCCATTTGGAAGCATGAAAAACGAAAATACCCTGTATAAGTAATCGAAAATACTTTCCAGGTATGCGATCTATGCAACGAGATATAACAAAATGGCATTATTATTGGAAATGGTCACCTTATTGTTTCTTTATTACCATTTTCAATTTTCAATTTCAATTTCAATTTCAATTCCAATTTCAATTTTCATTTATTCAATTCTATACTTTGATATCACGGTTGAGTTGACAGATATCCATAAAGTTTTTGATTATCTCCAGATATTGCGAGATTCATCTCCATTTAGCCGGCACTGACATGGGAAACAATTTGTTTTCAAGGCTGGCTTAAAAATAGCTTCTAGAGGATTGGAGTTGGATTGATACAGAAGCTCAATCCCTCACTAGAGTAGTCGGAATCATCTCAGAACCACTTGTTTAGTCGGGGTCCGATAACATCGAAAAGCATCAAGACCACTTGTTTGTTTCGACACTACGACTTGCATTTTGTCAACTGATGCATTTATAGTATTTTATATAACGTAGATGTAATGATAGCTATTGAATCACGAGCACAAGATGAGTTACGATACAGGCCGAAGAGGAATGTCGTAAACCGAGTGCGATATTGTAGTGATAATCATTACATGATCGTTGAATACACTATTTTTTCTACCAAAATAGAGAAACAATGGTTCACACTGAATTTAAATCAATATATCAACATATTGCCTGGTACTTTTGATGCGAAGTGATTGAATGTCAATTGCGATTATATGTCACACAACTTAAACAATTATGTAGATACATACAGAGCCGGATTAAATACAGGCCCCTAGGCTCCACCTGTGGTGCGGGCCCTGGACTGGTGGAGCATTCCTAACATTGCTTATTCATAACACAGGTCATTTTAGGTGAAGATTATCCAAAACGGTTGTCATACTTCTTGGCCGAAAATCTATGAGGATAGATGTGAAAAAGAGGTAGATATTCACCTGGACAATGAAACTGACAGAATGTTCTGAAAACCTAGGCCTCATAATTGATCAGTCCCTCAGATTTTCGCCCCATGTTTCTCTAATTCTGAAACGAGGGTACTGTAACTTGAAAAACATTCACTCCAACAGAGAATTCTTTAATGAACAATCTGAGAAACATCTTTGTGATGCCCAGGTACTATGCCATGGTAATTATGCAGATACCGTTTATGGTCCTAACCGAGGTCCTAACCCACTTCAATCTGACAAAAGAAGATTACAGACCTTACAGAAATCGCGCGTATATAAGACTCAAAAGGGACCAGGAGGCGACAATCTGTTTCCCACCATATGAGCGCAACCTGAACTGGCTGAGTATAGAGTTCCTAGCTATCATCATGATAAGATAAGCTCCAGAACTAACATCCACAACTTGAATCTAAGATTCAAAAAACAACTCTCTACCCCAGTCTATAACACCACTCTCTATCGCGGATCATTTACCTACAATATTACCCAGCTATATAATCGACTACCTAATACGATGAAATCACTTTCACTGTCTTACTTCAGAAAACAATTGTTATATGACTTACTTCGTTGCAGATTGCCTCAAATCTTGAATTGAATGAGTGTTTTCTATTTTTTTTTTGTTTTTCATCATTTTTTGCATTATTTTTCATTCTTTCCCCCTATCATGATTTGGATATGTACTAGTTATTACAAACATGTTAGTTCACCATTTAATTTGATAGTCCTCAGGTTAAATGGAAGAGCAGGATCTAATTGCGTTACTCACGTGACAAGGTTGAATCCTGAATTCTGCCTTTTGATAGGAATGTACGTTAGTTTTTTTTACCACGAAATAATGTGGATTATTGTAAAACTCACGTTCCTGTCAATAAAATCTATCATTATTATTATTACTATTATCATTTTTATTATTTGAGTTCATATGATTCCAGTCACGACCCTGCGGCCTCCGACGTCACGCAGAGTCGCGCTGGATAAAATCCAGTGACTACTCCTCACAGCCTGTGAGGTGAGTAATCACTGGGACCAAGTACCGTGTGCCCTAAGTAGACGCAATGATCCTAGTATGACGGCCTTCTGCATTCCACCAGCCAGGATGTGTGCCTTATCACGGCAAGCTGGGATTTTCTGGATCTCCGAGAGCAGCGTGTGTCGTGTGCCTCCTAGGGAGCCGATTATCAGGATGACCAATTCCACAGAATGGTCTGGATAGAGCCGGCGGAGTTCGAAGTGAAGATCCCGATATTTATTATTATTATTATTATTATTATTATTATTATTTTAGTTCATATAATTCCAGTCACGACCCTGCGGCCTCCGACGTCTCGCAGAGTCGTGCTGGATAAAATCCAGTGACTACTCCTCACAGCCTGTGAGGTGAGTAATCACTGGGACCAAGTACCGTGTGCCCTGAGTAGACGCAATGATCCTAGTATGACGGCCTTCTGCATTCCACCAGCCAGGATGTGTGCCTTATCATGGCACGCTGGGATTTTCTGGATCTCCGAGGATGACCGGATGATCAGGATGACCAATTCCACAGAATGGTCTGGATAGAGCCGGCGGAGTTCGAAGAGAAGATCTCGATATTTAGTCCGTTTCTCCTCCTCCTTCAAAACGATGTTCGGTTCGGCTGGCGCCGAAAACTCGATCACGAACATCGCTTTGGTTTGATGGTCGAGGAGGACTACATCAGGCTTGTTAGCTTGTATTTGCCTGAGGGTGGGGAATGAGAAGTTCCAATAAATTCGGCACCTCTCATTCTCCACAACGGACTCAATATCTCCCAGAGCATAGGGCAGCACTGGGGTCTCGTCTATTCCGTACGAGTGCCTCAAGTGGTAATAGAGCACTCGCAATGCCGCATTGTGTCTATGGATATAGGCCGAGACTGCATACACCGTGCAAGAAGACAACAGGTGCATAATTGTCTCGGGCCCCCGCGGCAGGCCCTGCAACTTGTGTCAGGGACCTCCATACCCATGACACGGCTACGGTAGACGAGAGTGTTAAAAACCCCATCCTGGCATGCCATGATGAACCCCTCTGTTTCCGATTTGAGCCCGCCTGACTTCAGAAAAGCAAAAGTCAGTTCTTTGGATAAGCCCCGGTCTTCAATGGTCTTGAAGTAGACCGAATGCATGGGCTTATCCATGTGAAGCTGCAGGAGCTTTTTCACTTCTGCAGCTTTGATGCGGGCTTTTCTCCGAGCGGGTTCTAGCTCAGTAACTAAGTCCTGAGCGTCGCGCTCGGAGTCGAAAATCAGAGACAATTCATCGGCTGCTCGACGTGCTGCCCTGAAAAGAAAAGCTCCTACTCCTGCCTCTTCATGGGTTTTAACCATTTGCAGAAGGGGATCCGAACTCCTGATGACTTTGCAGGCGCCATCCAGAACCATTCTGTTATGGAGATACTCCAAGCTCAAGAGTCCACGGCCACCCTGGTCTCTAGGTATGTATAACCGTGGAACGGACGAATTTGGATGCAGACTCCTATGGAGATGCATCATCTTGCGAGTACTTACGTCAAGTTGTCGCAGCTCGACTTGAGTCCACTTTATCACTCCAAATGAGTAAAGTAGGATCGGAACAGCAAGCATGTTAGTCGCAGCGACTTTGTTCTTTCCCGACAGTTCTGACGACCAGATCTGTCGGAGCCGCTGTCGATACTTGCTGCGGAGAGCGTCTTTTACCCGTTGTGCCTCCTGGATGTGAGTTTCCTCTACACCCAGGTAGGTGTACGTCTCTCCGGCATCCAGGTGATGTAGGATGCTTCCGTCCACGAGCTGCGCGTCCTTGTCGTAGTTCTCGCATCGTCCTCTCTTGAGATGAACCAGTGCACATTTGTCCATCCCGATTTCCATTCCAATTGCCTGCGTGTACTCCTGCACCACCCTGAGGGATTGGTCCATATCTCTCTCACCAGAGGCATAAAGTTTGAGGTCATCCACATAGAATAAGTGGGTGACTTTATGCCTCCGGTAACTGGGTGGGCCGCAGTTGTATCCTCTGGTTTTGCGGAGCTCAACGGATAGTGGCAAAAGTGAGATGCAGAATAGGAGAGGGCTAAGGGAGTCCCCTTGAAATACTCCTCTCCTTATGATAACTGGCTCTGTCTGAACTCTCGCATTACCTGATGTTATAGTAAAGCGGGTCTTCCAGACCAGCATCAGTTGTTCTATGCATCTCACTATAGAATCGGGTACCGAAAGACATTTGAGCAAGTACACGAGTAACTCATGTGACGTTGTGTCAAATGCTTTTCGGTAATCGATCCAGGCCACAGAAAGATTCCGCTTGTACTGCACAGAGTCCTGTGTAATAGATCTATCTATCAACAGGTTCTCCTTGCAGCCAGCGACACCTCTCTTCGACCCACGCTGCTCAAAAATCCGTTGGTAAACCGGATCAACTACTAGGAGTACTCGCATGTACAAGATGCGTGTGAACAACTTGTAACATGTATTCAGGCAGGTAATTGGTCTGTAATTCTTCGGATTGGACAAATCTCCAGTCTTAGGGAGAAACACGGTTCGCCCCTCGATAAACCACTCAGGGATTTGCTGCTCCCCATTCAGCCAGCTATTGAATATCCTGGCTAAATGGTGGTGGGTAGAGGGAAACTTTTTCCACCAGAAGTTATTGATCCCGTCGGGACCAGGAGCAGCGAAGTTCTTGGAGCCTTTGAGGGCTTCTCGAACCTCCTCAGTGGTTATCGGTTGGCGCAGTAGTTCGGGCTCAGGCTCTCGGTATCTTCCGCAGAAGGTACCGAACTGCGCCAGGGCTGGAGTATCTTGGTTATTATTATTATTATTATTATTATTATTGAGTTTATATGATTCCAGTCACGACCCTGCGGCCTCCGACGTCACGCAGAGTCGTGCTGGATAAAATCCAGTGACTACTCCTCACAGCCTGTGAGGTGAGTAATCACTGGGACCAAGTACCGTGTGCCCTGAGTAGACGCAATGATCCTAGTATGACGGCCTTCTGCATTCCACCAGCCAGGATGTGTGCCTTATCACGGCACGCTGGGATTTTCTGGATCTCCGAGAGCAGCGTGTGTCGTGTGCCTCCTAGGGAGCCGATTATCAGGATGACCAATTCCACAGAATGGTCTGGATAGAGCCGGCGGAGTTCGAAGAGAAGATCTCGATATTTAGTCCGTTTTTCCTCCTCCTTCAAAACGATGTTCGGTTCGGCTGGCGCCGAAAACTCGATCACGAACATCGCTTTGGTTTGATGGTCGAGGAGGACTACATCAGGCTTGTTAGCTTGTATCTGCCTGAGGGTGGGGAATGAAAAGTTCCAATAAATTCGGCACCTCTCATTCTCCACAACGGACTCGATATCCCCCGGAGCATAGGGCAGCACTGGGGTCTCGTCTATTCCGTACGAGTGCCTCAAATAGTAGTAGAGCACTCGCTATGCCGCATTGTGTCTATGGATATAGGCCGAGACTGCATACACCGTGCAAGAAGACAGCAGGTGCATAATTGTCTCGGGCGCCCTGCGGCAGGCCCTGCAACTTGTGTCAGGGACCTCCATACCCATGACACGGCTACGGTAGACGAGAGTGTTGAAAACCCCATCCTGGCATGCCATGATGAACCCCTCTGTTTCCGATTTGAGCCCGCCTGACTTCAGAAAAGCAAAAGTCAGTTCTTTGGATAAGCCCCGGTCTTCAATGGTCTTGAAGTAGACCGAATGCATGGGCTTATCCATGTGAAGCTGCAGGAGCTTTTTCACTTCTGCAGCTTTGATGCGGGCTTTTCTCCGAGCGGGTTCTAGCTCAGTAACTGAGTCCTGAGCCCCGCGCTGGGAGTCGAAAATCAGAGACAATTCATCGGCTGCTCGACGTGCTGCTCCATATTATTATTATTATTATTATTATTATTATTATTATTATTATTATCATTATTATTATTATTATTATTATTATTATTATTATTATTATTATAATTGAAAGTAAACATGACCAACTGTGGACGTTATCGCCTTTTTGTGGACGGTATTGAATAAATTGTATAATGATAATAGAAATCATTGCATATAATTTCTACTCTTGATCTCTGATATCTATTGATGTAGGAACTTTTTGAACATGATCTCAATACAATTCTCACAATTCATTTTTTGCTGGTCGTATCTAATCACAGAACATCTTCTTAGGTATTTTCTGACGTGATCATCTGATTCTCTGAAAGTATCAATGTAAAGGGTCAATCGACATTCGCACACATAATTTCTTGTTGTATACTGATAAAATTAATGAGTGTTCCGTAGCGGTAGAGCATCTGCCTGATAATCGAAAGGTCCCGGGATCGATCCCTGGTAGGACTGCATTTTTTACCATTTTTTATTCAAAAGATATTGTCTGCTCTGTCTTGATCTTTTTTTCAACTATCTGAGTAGAAGGCGAATTCACGTTGATTCAGGTATTCATGGTCCTGAATGGTCGTACTGGAGATGTACAAATGCGCGGTATCTGGAGGTCTCCAGTACGTACCTAGTACGACTACGGCCCTAATCTGGACGTCCCCAGTACGTATACAAAGCGTCTTGGCCGGACGTTCTCAGTACGTTTTGGGAACGCACTGGTGCTATATGGGAAGTACTTCTTCTCTCTTCTTCAGATCATAAGTATATCTCAAGTGAATCCATGTTTAAATATTAAATGTACTGAGAATCATGTTCACTTCAGCCACTCTTGATATTTGGTTTCCGTCTAGGCTTCTGGGAAACAAATTTCAATCTATTAGTACCGTAATTAGCCATAATGTTAATATCACTCAACTGGACCAAAGATATTTTTATGGATGATTTATTTGTCTACCTGACGAGTAAGTTACCTCTATTTTGCTTACTTTAAAATTCATATTTGACATTTTTGAGTTTTCAATTTAATGATGATGTCTTCCTCAATGGCTAAGAGTTGATTAATATTCACTAATTTTCGAATTTATATTCAACTCTTTTCAAAAAATAAATTTCGAAAAGGATATAGAGCTGATTACTTACTCACAGGTACTCACTGATGCTGACTGTTAGTCGAAAGCGCTCTGCTACGAGAAAAATTTGAATAAAATTCATTTTGCATGAGATAAAACATTTTGTTCTATTCTGGTAGACATACTATGTCACTTGCTCTTCTTGTTGTTTCAATTTTCAGATAGTTTGAGACTTGAATGATGCAATTAATTATGAGATTGTATTGAAATTTGATATTTGAGTACTTGCGGCTTGTCCGAATCGATTACCATTTTTGTATAATGATGCCTTAACCATTTTCTTTCATTTTGCTATAGTGTTTGTGATCGCAGTAGGCTACCAAACTATGATTGGTAGGAAATTAGAAAAAAAAACAAATCGCCCTATAAATATGGAAGTGCTGGGGTGGGGTGGGGTGATTCAAATTGTAACACACATATAGTGAAATATTTGCTCCTTACATAAAATTATTCAAATCAACAAGTAAACAATCAGAATAACTATCAGATGCAGATGCCCTTTTTCTTCATTGTTCAATTATGAGGTAGATAAGATTAAGAATATTCATATCTTATCAGGAGAAACTCGACTGCAGAGGGGCCTCCAAACGTATCCGTTTCAACCTAGATAAATTTATGGTCCCTATATTTGCACTCATTTCCCAGACTTGTACTACAGACTTGCTTGTACTATAGAAGAAGGAATACATCTCTAAGTCATCTCCACGACATTCAATTGGTTAACATGATCATGTTACTATAGGGAGGACATGTTTCGAGCATATTATAAGCTCATCATCAGCCAAAAGGTACTAAAATGTTATTTACCAGTACTGCAAAAATCGTTCCAAAATTGAATGAAAATTCAAAGCTACTTCGACTATTTAGTTTTCCTAAATTGCTAACTGTGGCCAGTAATGTCAGCAATATCGGAACATGACCCGAATGTGATATATTCAATCTCCATTGGTCGAAAGCGGCCAAATCTCATTTTCAATATGTAATCCGATGCAACGATCATTTATTATGGATAACCTGTACTGCCACTCCACGTTGAGCAGTAAATGAACTAGTGGTGCCCGCGAGAGTCTCGTTTTCGAGAGTCTCGCATGGTCTCGTCTCGTTTTCGAGACAAGACTCGAGACGAGACTCGGACAAGACGAGACGAGACTTTTATTGGTCTCGTCTCGAGTCTCGTGCAAGACTTCTCGTGTCTCGTGCGAGATTCTCGCAGGTAAATATTTCTGCGTGCCGACTGCATACTTGAAAATTTCATTAATAACACAACATATTTAGAAAGAATTCAGACTATTTAGCACAGATAGACAAAAAATTTAATTCATAAATACTTCAAAAATACAATCCATGATCTCTTATGGCGGCGGAAAATAAAGGCAATTCTGCAATAACGACAGATCGCAAATTGAATGACTACCTGAAAATCTATAAATAAGTCATTCTGTGCTAAATAGTCTTAGATGAAGAATAACTTTGTTTTGACGGGAGTATGGATGCAGGAGCTTCAAAAATATTATTCTGTGCCTCGATGCAGAGATTAGTGTATTATCTCTGCTCGGTGTAATAAAAACACAGATATATTGCAATGGTGAAAAATTCATGCTTCTGAATTTCCCATTCTAAGTTTGATGGCACGAAATCTCTTAAGCATACCGGCTACTTCAGTTTTTTTTTTAGATGTATGATGTAGGTATGTACCTATGAGGTACCTATACTTCTCAATAAATAATGTTATTTTTGTTGTAATTTTGTCTTCCTACCTATACATTAAACCAAGAAAGGAGGTAAAGGTAAATATCCCGTACTAGACTGATGGAACAAGATTATGCATGACGTAATTGCGATACATCTGCGAGACTCTCGTACGAGACGCGTAGTGTTGCCGTCTAGACTTATACATTCTAGACTCTTGTCTTGTCTTGTCTAGAATATCAAGACAAGATCATCAATATGTCTTGTCTAGATTATCTATATAGACAAGACAAGACTTTTCATTTTCCATACAAGAATTTTATTCAAAACTCTTGATTATTTTCAAATCTATATTACAAATAATACAAAAAAAAAACTTACAAACGTTTAATATGTTTTAAATTTAAGTACGTTAAAGAAACAAATTGAATTTTAAACAGAAACATATTTTTTAATACTTTCATGAAGCTGACAGGTAGCCCATGAATTGATACATAGGAGTGACCTGGCTGAATCGGAATTAAGCCTATTCCTATGTTAACGAATGGTAAGCGCAGCTCTAGAAAATAAGCGTTCTGCTGGAACAGATGTGGCAGGAATACTCAGCAAATCGCGTGCCATTTTGGTTAATGTAGAATAATGCTTGCGCCACCAAACAAGAATATCTTCTTCTCTTGGAGCACGTTTACTTGAAAGGTACTCATCAATTTCTATTCTCCAGAAATTTGGGTTGTCAATAAAATTGTCTGTAGAAGAGGTAGAACTTTCAAATAAAAAATTGAAGTCAAGTGGACTGTTATCTTCAGAGTCAGTTGAATTCTAGAGTCTTGAATAATAATCTAGACTTTCGTTATCTAGACAAGACCGCACTTAGCTTATTTAATCAAGACTTACGTGTATACAACTCTTGTCTTGAAATTTCAAGACAAGACAAGAGTAGGTAAACTCTTGTCTTGTCTTGTCTAGATGGCAACACTAGAGACGCGAGACAAGACGAGACTGGAGGCTGCGAGACGAGACTCGAGACAAGACTTCATATTTCATCGGCGAGACGAGACGAGACTTTTTGTGAGTCTTGTCTCGTGTGAATCACTAAAATGAACTTTTTCACACGTGAATATGGGCTTTGATTGGCAATATTCTTTTCACCTTGACATTCTCACTACTGAGATCAATTGAGTTAGAAGGAGGTGAGACGCATCTGAGTTGTCGATTGAATATCTGTCAGGAAGGGCATGGGAAGAAAACATAACCCAACATAATTCAACCAAAATGTAAAATGGCTGAGACTTCAAAGCTGAAAGCATGTCGAAATAAAAATATAACCTCACAATTTGCAGCACAGAACGACAGAATTTCTAGAATTAATCCAGTCTCATCTTTTTCTCACTACAGCATCAGATGAATAGCAAGCTCAGTTGGGGTGAGGGGAAAGAAATAGTCTCAAATAGTCTGCACTGAGAATCTTAGTTAATCTCAGTCAAAGTTGATAATAAGAATATAGCTATCTCCCGGGTTCAGCCTGAAATACTGGCTCCCTCTATCATTCTCGATGTTTCATTCATTCAATTGGAGTGAATTGACAAGATGGTATCAATGTCAGGAAAATCGGCAAATCACATTTTCCAAGAAATGGAGCAGTGTATGACATTTTTCACCATACATGAATCTCAAATATTAACTATGTTAGAAGAAACAAGCAAATACTTAGGCGATAATAGTTATCTTATTTTCTTGGCATTATTTATGTGTGGAAGGATGGATGAACATACGTATGTATATATGTATATACCAACTGGTAATCGACCTCACTCTAGGTCCAAAGTGGAAGGGGTGTTTCGCGCAGGCTTTTTCACTTACTTCATACGCCACCATAGAAGCAATATTGTTGATTAGAAAGTTTACTGTTGGCCACTGGTGAAAAATGGTGATGTAGTGCCAGTATTTTCGAAATGTTAGGTTGAACGTTTGAATGGTTAGGTATGATTCGTCTGAAATTATATATAATTATTTTCAGATATTTTGGAAAAATCTATGAAGTCGAACTGGAAGATCTCACAGTGGCACTATCGAATGAAATTTCTTATAAGATAATATGATTGATCAATCCAGCCATAATTTCCACGTGAGTGAAGAAAATGATAATGAGAATGATGAAAATAAAATCCAACAAAACAAAACATCGAAAATCGAATGATCATAGGTTATGGTTAATGTTTGCTGCAAGTGCGCCAGTGTTGAAATCGTTTCGAAATGAGATAAAAATGTAAAGCTACTGCTACTGTTCAGTGTTCCTAAATTGCTTACTGTGGCCAGTAATGTCAGCAATATCGAAACATGACCATTATATGATGAAAAAAATAGAATTAGATTAGTGGTGCAATTGCCCTGTAATTTATAAGACGTGGAGTGATTTGTCCTATCTGGCTTTTCAATCAATCAATGTACAGATATTAAACATCGCGATTATATATATAGCAGTGATAACTACAATTCGACGACCCTAAGAAAGAATGCATAGGATGTTGCAGGTTTATTGTCATTAGAGTTTAACCTTATCATGAACCAGTTCAATTCGATCGTACACTCGGAGCATCTCGGTAATTACTGTCTGTAGGTTAATCGAGGAGGTGGTACATTCATTATTCCAAACTTTTTGGAATTTTCTCTCCTCGTTTCTATAAAATAAAAATATGAATATTATTTCAATATACGTGAAGTAAGGACAAATCAGATGATTTGCCCCAAAATGTCACTGCGTTTAAAGAATCAGAGAGCCTAAAAGAAAAATTCACTAGCTTGTCAGTGACAATTTGTATTGAACAATTTTTGGAGAAGAGAAATAAAGGTATATAGAAAAAATATAAAATTTTCACTTATCTTTGGACGTTTCGGGACCGATTCTGCTCCCGTTTTCAACATGAAAAGAGATTTTTTCAATTGCGAAGTAGTATAATATGTCTTGAAGCTTTTCAGTTTTCAATGAAAATTGGTGACGTTGGCAATCAAATGAGTTACGAGATGTTTTCATTCATTAATCTCGAATTTCCTATTTTCATGTAACTCATTTGATTGCCAACGTCACCAATTGTCATGTCCTGATGGAATTCCACCCATTATCCTCAAAAAATGTGTACCAGAATTAACACCGATTCTCTGCAAGTTGTTCACCGTCTCGTACAGGTCGGGTATTTTTCCATCATGCTGGAAAACAGCTAGAGTCCAACCAATCCCCAAAAAAGGGAACAAGAACCTGCCCAACAACTACAGGCCCATTGCCCTGTTATCAGTACCACCAAAGTGATGGAGAAAGCCATCAATATTGAGCTTATCAAATATCTGGAGAGCTCAGGAATCATCAATGATAGACAATACGGCTTTCGCCACCGAAGATCTATACTGGAGATCTACTTGCTTACGTCACCCAATCTCTAGCTGTCGCGTTGGACATATCGAAAGCATTTGACCGTGTTTGGCACGAAGGACTCCTCCACAAACTACCATCATACGGCTTACCACCTCAGCTATGCCATCTCTTATCAAGTTTTCTTTCAGGCAGATCGCTTCATGTGGTGGTGGGCGGTGTATCGTCTGATACAATTGGCATCAATTCCGGCGTTCCCCAAGGATCAATTTTGGCACCAACATTATTCCTTCTTCATATCAATGATCTGTTGGGAGTAACAACTTGCCCCATCCACAGCTTTGCAGATGATAGTACCCTCCATTTCTTCCCAAGAAACTAAGGACTCACGGCACAGGTAGGTCAATGCTGTCAATGAAGACCTTGCTGTAATCACAGTCTGGGGAACCAACAACCTAGTTGAATCCAACGCCATCAAAACTCAAGCCTGTATTATCTCTAGAAAGGCGGAACTCAGTATGCCCGACATTGTTATGTCTGGCACCCCCATCCCTACCAAGCCCACCATATCTATGCTCGGTATTTCCATCAGCAACACTCTTTCATGGGATAATCATGTCAGATCCATCGCAAAAGCTGCTTCACCAAAACTCGGATTCTCGTTCCGTGCGAAAAGCTACTTTACACCTCAACAACTCCTCATGATCTACAAAGCGCAGATACGGCCTGTTCTAGAATACTGTTCCCACATATGGGGTTCAGCACCAAAACATACGCTGATGCTCTTAGATTCCATCCAGAGAAGAGCCATCCGCCTGGTGGGTGACGCCACACTCACTCACTCTTTGACATCATTGGAACACCGTAGAAAGGTCGGCGACCTTTCACTCTTCTATCGATACTTCCACGGGAAATATCTGCTATCATTCCTTCACTAGCAATACCAGTCAGACGAACTTGACAAGCCCAGTCAGTACATCCTTTCGTTGTCAACCTCGAAAGATGTCGAACAGCACTTCATCAAAACTCCTTCATCCATAGAACGGCTAGGCTCTGGAATTCATTGCCTGAGGAAGTATTCCCAGCAACATATAATCTCCAGAAGTTCAAAAAAAATTCCAATATCTACCTCCTATCCCTATCCTCCTTATAGGAACGCACGATGTTCTTTGAACGATATGTATCGATATGTATTGATATGTATCAATGTTTCGATCCCAGGCAGCACGAAGAGGTCCTGAAGATATCTCGGAGATATCCTTCTAGGTCATTCTGATGCCTTCTGTTACTTCTTTGAGAGATCGCCGAGAGCGCTATATCTCCTCCAAATGTCCGCCGCCTAGGATGAGCTTAGTAAGGTCCTAAATATATCCCAGCACGCAGAAATTCTCTTACAATACCCTCCGCCGAGCACTTTGGGATATTTGCATCAATCGCCACTAGCGAGGTCTCAAAGTGCTCCCGATTGCGAGCTGTTTGAGATTTTCGCAAACATATGGCCTTGTGACGAGGACATTGGGAGATTCGCATCAATTGCTACTGGCGAGGACTTCAAGTGCTCCCGACTACGAACAGTTCAAGATATTCACAGACATAGCCTTCTGACGGAGACTTTAGGAAATTGGCATCTAGTGCTTGCAACTATGACTTATTCAAGAATCCGTGGACATCGCCTTATAACGAGGATTTTTGGAGCAATATTCGCATCAATCACCTTTCGTTCTCCACTGATATGGTATATGGTCACACTTTAACGCTTACAGCTTACAGCGTTAAACTGTGGTATGGTGTACAATTCTTGGGAGTCATTGATTATCAGCAGTCGCCTGTCGGCGAAGTCTAACATTTATATGTTGTTCGGGGTGAAGTTAACCCATTACTTCCTACTGCATTCATTCAAGTACACTGCAAATTATGGTCTACTATCTTCATCTATTGACATTTTTCAACAAAATAATGTCGTGATAGTATTCCGCAATGTACAACAAACTCGAAATTTCGAGATGATCTCACATAATGGATTGTGTGAACAAGTGCTCATCTCTTATTTTCGAAGAGTTACTTTTTGCACTCGAAATATTTGATTTTACTCGGTAAATTAGCTGACCAGGTATGTATCGAGTTGCTTATCGTGACACTTGATTTTTCATTATTCTCCACATAACCAAAAAAAACACTGGTGTACTTATTCGGGTATAATAGGAAGATATGGTGTAATAAATTTCGGAACTATATTTCAGAACTGGGTTCGAAATGGATCATAATGTACAGCAAATTTCTCAGAAATGCTTCAATTGCAAACGCTTCAAATCATTAAGAGCGTGAGCTTGAAATAATTTATATTCTACCTGAGGTAGACACTCAAACAGATGAAGAAGACAAAGAGAGAGAAACTCAAAGTCATTACCACATATTAGTTCATAAAATGAACGACAATGGTAGATAACGAGAGAAAACCAACTACTTTCCTGGCTATATGTCACGCAGAACATTGGATTACATCCTCCCGAAATCTATGCGATAGTTCGTATAAACGAATAAAATCGCAAGTGTTTCCTTCCTTAACGCTGAGCAGCGCTCAAGTGGTTCAGGAACGCTGACTACCTGCAGACCGGTTTCGAGCTCTTGGCTCTCATCAGTACAGGGCTGTCCCAGATAGCTTCTTGACCGCTATCTGGTGCGAACCTGACCCAACGTAAACGCATCTCAGCAGGTAGTCAGCGTTCCTGAACCACTTAAGCGCTGCTCAGCGTTAAGGAAGGAAACACTTTCGATTTTATTCGTTTATACGAACTATCGCATAGATTTCGGGAGGATGTAAATCAATGTTCTGCGTGGCATATAGCCAGGAAAGTAGTTGTTTTTCTCTTGTTATCTACCATTGTCGTTCATTTTATGAACTAGTATGTGGTAATGACTTTGAGTTTCTCTCTCTTTGTGACCATTGCATTCCACTTTGAGTATTTGGCTTTTTCCCTAGTTGGAGATGAAGAAGAATTTAACGATAATGATATGAGTATATTTCCTTCAGTGCGTTGAAGAACCTCCCGACCATATTGTCTATTTCGATAACTACCTTTCCAATTGCGATTTGCAGAAAATGCTCAATACATAAATATTGTTCATTTTTTGTGATGCAATTTTGAAATACTTGAAGCTCAAGCTTTTGAGTTATTTTCCTATGCTCCCATCGTACTCATTTGAGTACACCATTCTTTTCCAAAAACCTGACAGGATTTTTTTTTTATATTTTGCTCAGTGTTCGTGTAACTAGAAAGGGCTAATTATTACAAAAAAAACTATGAATATATGAAAAAGATATCGGTGGGAGATAATGGGTTAAATTAACTCGATATTTGTTTCAGTGCTAGAGATAAAATTACCAAACTTTTGGATCAACGTATTGAGTTTCAATCAAAATAATATAGAGAAACGTTGTATGTACTCTGTTATATTTAGTGTATGACAAACTGTCAAAGGCTATAGTACCTACCGTGAACTGGGGCTATGTCGACGCTATTTTCAATTATATGCCTGTATTCCTTTTGTTATACGAACTCAAATCTAATTACCTGATGCATTCTAAAGTAATACATTTTTCAAGTAAACATTTTTACTTGAGAACATCTTTCAGAAGTTGGCCGGGAACTTATTAAAAAAAAAACCGTCGTTCGATAAAACCCACGAATTTGAAGAGAATATTTGATTCTCGATCCTACCTGAATTGATACGTTCTTTTCTATTTCGTGAGAGTAGATATATCAGAATTAGAAATAACCTTTGAAGATGACGGGTAGATATGACCTGTTGAACAAATTCTCTGAGACATTAAGTAAATGAAGTATCTAGTATTCGACAATCATTATTATCGATTACAGATATTTATGGTGCCCTAATATAATGATATATCGCAATGTATGTCAAAAACGGGTGTCCCAAGTTATCGTATAGGTACAGGCAATATCTCGCTTATATTTGACGAGATCATTGAAAAATAGAAAAAACTGCTTCAAATGGCATCAAAGTACCTTCCTAATAACTTGTATCAGATTTGACAGCCCTCTGGTAGCTACCCCTCAATTTTTATTAAATGGCACTCCCTGTATATCGTTCAATTACAACAAGAACATTAACATTTTCTTACCTTATTTACGTTAACATCAATTAAAAATTGCCTCCGCACATGTTTGTGAAATCTTCACGGAATAGGAATAGATTGATTATTGCACTATACCGTCTGCAAATGAATGATGTTATTCACCTCAAAATAGAATAAATATAATTGATTTTTTGACAAATGAAGCATCGGTTCTTTGGAATGAAAAATTGATCGATATCTACTTGTAATCTGTAAAATTTTCTGAAAATATAGGTGAAGGCAATTTTTATTTCAGTTACGTAAAATAAGCTCGAAAATAAGTCACAAAATGTTCATGTCTTTGTTGTTATTGTGAACAAAACACCAAGCATAATATGTGCTATATCGTTGTGTTCCAAATAGATAGAATCTCAATTTTCAATGATAATATGTGAAGTGTGAGGGTAAAAACTTCCTCTTTTTTCACTTTTTAGGTTGATGTGAGTTCGTCTGAAAATTATAAAATTCTAGATTTTTACGTAAAAAAGACACTCTTAGTTCAATACAATGAAGCGTACCGATTACGAGAAAATCGACTGAAAACTTTCTGATATGGGTATGTGTTTATTGATGAAAATTATTTTGCATCACCATGAAAACATTTCATTCAACTTTCTCGAATTTAGATTCTTATCAACCATCAACATTTCATACCATACACCAATTTTCGAAATTTAATATTTAAGGGTTTTAAAGTTATAGAGGAAAAATCGTCCTCAACCTGTCCTATTCAAAGGGGCGTAGCTCCCTTAGGAATTTTGGACCCATAGGTATCAATGGGAACTTTTTGCCATATTTTTATTAAGGATTTTACGCCCCCAAAATGATGCCGCTTACTTTTGAATCACTTACATATTGAATTTTATATTGGCTCGTTCAATACATTCGTTGACGATCGGTATAGAAAATATTTATAATTATCATTATGAATTTCATGTATGCGAATTGAATACATCTCACCTATAAGTGTATCTAAACCATATTATTTTTTATTGCTGACAAATTGCAGACAGCGGCTTATTTAGCATCGTCAGTAATTTCATTTAGATACAATGTATTAATCAAGTGTGCAGAGGAAATGTTAATTTATTAATAATGTGCAGAATGTACGGTTTATTTACTTTGAAATATATCTCGGAGATAGCCATGAATGAGATTTACTGGTAAATAATGCAATGGGTCAGTGGCGGCGTTTTTATAGATAAAGATATGTATAAATGTCAACAAATTCTGTTTTGAAGCGGTTCAGCTACTACTGTTTCTTTTCAGGAACAACTCATAAAAATACATGATCCTCTGATATAATATATATTTAGGATATTTGGAATTGTACTAGCTATTGATTATAATGTTCAGAATATAATTCTCATGTGAACAAAATGTAACATCATGCTTTTGGGTGTATGATAAATTGACATTCATCATACAGGGCGTGAAAAGAAATTCTGAATTGAGACTTTATCACGAATCTGCGATTAGAGGTCTATAAAAATCACAAGTTTCCATCGTTCAAGTTTGAACCATCTGATTGGGTATGAAAGTATTGAGAAGGAATATTCTCAGATGAATTATGAACATACAAAAAAGGATATATATTTATATAAAGCAATACATTGAGAATTCGCATTCTCTATGTGATGAGAATATGAGAATATCAACTCTTTTTCAGTTTATTCAATAGAAAACAACTACTTTCCTGGCTATATGCCACGACGATATCTATTGAACACACACGATAAGAATTTGAAAATAAAATAAAAAATCTTCTGAAATTGAGAATTTGCATTCTCCTGACAAAAATATGTATATGCACACATCATTCTGAATATTCAACAGAAAACAACTACATAACTTACCAATATATTCAGCATTGAAATAAAATTGGAATGTATAGGAGAAGTATACTGGCATGAACTCTGATCTTGATGAACTTCCAAAAATAATCATTCATATCAGTGATATGGGAAATATTATCTCTTACACACAGGTTATATGACTTTATTGCAATGAAACCATTTCGGATTTCTAAATCCTCATCAGTAACCATGATGTCCACTTATTCTTACAGCCATTCTTCATGATATACACAATTTTCATCTCTCTATAATACAACTAAAACCGAGTAAAACTATAACAAAATGACATCTGAGAAAATTTGTTGACAATCTATTGTTTTCTGTTGAATATTCAGAATGATGTGTGCATATACATATCTTTGTCTGAAGGAGAATACAAATTCTCAATTTCAGAAGATTTTATATTTTATTTTCAAATTCAAATCATGTGTGTTCAATAGATATAATTCAATGTTCGTCGTGGCATATAGCCAGGAAAGTAGTTGTTTTCTATTGAATAAACTGAAAAAGAGTTGATATTCTCATCACATAGAGAATGCGAATTCTCAATGTATTGCTCTATATAAATATATATCCCTTTTTGTATGTTCATAATTTATCTGAGAATATTCTTTTGTAACATCATATTGTTGGGAAATCTGATATCAAACACGAAACAGCTACCTATACCCACCTTTCTGGTTGGAATGTACCACGCAGAATTCTGAATTGATGTTATAATTATAAACCCTTTTTTTCACCACCAACCTGAGTAATCACCATAATTCAAGGATTTCCTCTAATGAGGAGTAACACTTTCTTAATCTAGGTAGATAATGATAAAGAAATTATACCTAGGTACATAAAACTGTCGATATATAGTGTCAATAATATATAGATATGATCTTTGGTAGAAGTCCATATTGCTCAAAGTGGAGTGAAATATTTCACAGGAAGGAAGGAATGCTCGAAGTCATCTTCACAAAATTTTTTGATGATGTTACTTAATCATAAGGGACATGTTTCGCTCTTATAAAAGACCATCATCAGCCTAATTGAAAGGTCTACAGTACAAAAACAAATCTTCAATATTTTTTGTTTTCGTATTCGTATCGATCATCAGCTGTATTGGAATGATTCAGCAAGCAGTTGAGAACCATTTCAAACTGCACCATATGCTATCTCTTCCATACTATAGAATTATAAAGAAATGTCTGCTAACTTTGGTAACTGCGATAACATCAAAGTTACAAGTATACTGTTATATTGAGTTTGACGTTATGACATTCATTTTTCTTCTTCTTGAAATATGGTAAGAGAAAGTATAGGGTACAACATATATTCCAAACTTTCGAACCGATATATCCTCGTCTAGGACTCGAAATACAAACTTTTCGCGCGTTCAAAACAAAGCAGATATAGATTGATGGAAATTAATTCAGATGATTTGCTTGCTGAATGATTTCAACACAATTTATGGAGATTACGTTGTATCTAGTGAAATTTCAAGTTATGGTATGTTTAGTTCCTAAAATATTGTTAGTGATGTATTTTTCATGCATAACCATATAGCATTCTTTTTCTGTGACGGGAAAAAAGTTTGGCATTTCATCTCTGTTGGCAGGTTATAAAATGTCACTTTTCATAAATCACTTTTTTCCCGTGGGAAAAAAGTCCGAGAAAGAACTGCAAGTCCTTTCATCTTCCATTCGACCTCGCGGTTACGTATATTACTAAACAACCACTAAATTCGCAATTTTTTTTAATCAAATCACAGAATTAGACTGACAGAAGTCAGACATCAGATATTTGATTAAAAAGAATGATAAAGATGCCTACAACGCAGGTGTCCCTACTGTTACAAACTTAAAATTTCACGTCGAAAATTTTCAGATTTCAAAATAATGTAATATCTACTCAATATTGATTCGTCCTTTCTTCTGTCACAGAAAAAAATATTGTATTATACACGGGGAAATATTAGATTTTAGCTCACGGTTTTTTGTCACAACACAACCTGGAGCCAAAATCTACTACTTTTTTCCCTTGTATAATAAATAACTATTTATCTCAAAACCTTAGATTTTGAATTCGTGTTCAATTAATCATTCAGGGTCCATACTGCATATACTCACACTAAATTGAATATTCGTGCATCATGTTGCAAGGAGAAGGTTGTGAATAATTCCTGCATTGAGCCCACCGACTTATAGACTAATCTATATAGAAGGCTAATTCTATAAGGAAAAGGGTGAACCACTCAGAAGAACGAACTGATGAAACTGGTTCATTTAGGATCTGTCATGTTACACTCCTGAATCCGAGGAACATAGGCGTATCGAACGAATGAGGTTCGGAGGGGTATATATACTATATGGGAGATTGATAAACCATACATGAATTAATGAGAAACGAATGAAATATGCCGTATTCAGGTCACATAGCATCCAAATACTGAGATATGGAAACTTTATTTCAAAAAACGGCTAATTCGCATATGGTTTCAATATCCTAGACTTGCCTGGAAGCATCAGGAAGCTGTCTGGTGTAAAATGGTCTGAACATATTCTTCCTCAGTTACTAAGGTCCAATGGTCTCTTAGTAGCCTCGAACCATTCATTTCTCTTATCCTAATGAATTATAGAGTCCTTATAGAATGAGTGAACTTTTGATCAAAAATAGATGAGCAGGTATGGCACGTTTCGCCTGAACTCAAATTCTTCACAGCTTATACATGCATAATTCCATTCGATTCAAATACTTGCTCAACTGATGAAATCAAATCGAAATGATAAATTATTCATCACCCACAAACCTTCGGTATTATTAATCATGGAATTTTGACGCCAAAGAACAAACTACCTCATATCTCCAAGGATAGCGAAAATAAAACGAAAAAATCATCACTTGTTTTTGATATTATATTGTTATTAGACCGTCCACTGATATAAACTGAAATACTCAAGCTGACGTCATCCACCTTGCTGCCGCCCATGAACAAAATTGATACTAGGTTGATGTCGATACCACGTCAAAGTCATGAACGACAGCTTGGGGGTCACTGCGTATTGAGCAGCAGCGTTTTCAGGCGAGCAACAGACTGACCCTATAATGTCGGGTTGCTGCGATATAACTACTAGCAGTCTAGATAGAGTGATAAGTCGGTGGTGGTGTTGATGTTCGATGGTGGAGCTTTGTTGATGAAACGTACTGGAGTTTGTTGTGTCGGCGTGAAATTAATCATGAACAAAGTCCAGTGCGCTCCAGAGCACCATGAGAGAGTTTCTGATTGCCGACCGGTTCCTACCACTTGGACCACACTTCGACCGCATGGATTTTTATTGATGACCACATTGACTGATCTCCAAATGGTTACGTGTCTTATTGAAGACCAGGACCGACCGATCCAAGACCACATCGCCCGGGCTTTTTGATGGTCGATGTGGTTCAAGGATATAAAATATAACCCTAAAACAATCAAATTACAAGGGTATCTACAGTCATCAAAATGATTAACTAAAATTGGTTAAAATTTAACAAAAATAGCGTTACATCACTGTATGAGCGAAATGTTTCTGGTAGACAGTTTGAAATTATTATTCCATATCTATATAGAATCTATCTCGAGGAATTTGATAACTGATAAAAGAGATGATTCCTAATATATCTGATTTTAATAGGATATCAGGATATATGTTATATTCGGTATTTTATCGATTGAGCAGTGAAGTTCACTGTTTTTATAGTTATTTTCCAAACAAGTGCGCAAAATGTTACTTTTCCGCACGCAAACACAGTTAGGTGAAGTTTTTGCGTGAGGAAAAGACACTTTGCGCACGTGTTAGGATCAACGTCTTTCCTACGAGCTTCTTATCAGATAAAAAGGAAAATATAAAGAAAATATGACATTGAAAAATGTGACTATACAACAATTACATATAACAATAAAATAACAAGGAAAATAAAAAATTTTCAACTTAAAATTACAATTTATTGAATAATTTTCAGTTAAACTTATACATATCAATAAAATATAATGATAGAAAATCAAATCATTTTGTTCCTAATATTTATATTGAGGTGAAATACAAATATCGGGAAGAACGGTTGAAAAGTAAAAGGGATAACGGCTTCTTATAGTGCATACAAAAGTCTACAGCAACTAAAATGAATATAAATGTTCCATACCAGTGAGATTAACACCCATATCCGCACTGAGTGCGAAAAAGTATTACTTTGCGCACGCAAATGAGTGCGGAAAAGTACTACTTTGCGCACAATCGTAGGAAAAGGTATTAACCGATTTGGTTCATAACCTTAATAGCACACAACGTCCTAGGGACGTCCCTATTTGGTACAATTCACGTCCGAATGTCCCGAACCAAAAATAAGTGTCCTTGGGACGTCCCATCCCGTACATCTCATGCATTGTCCGAGCAAGGACGTCCACGGAATGTCCCAGCTGGTACATCATTTCAAATGTCCTAGAAATGGCATCTTTTAGACGTTCCACGTGGTGCATCCCTTAGACGTCCCACGTGGTACATATTGTAGAATGCCCATGCAAGGACGTCCTTGGCAAGTCCCTGATGGGATATGATTTTGAACGTTCCTTTAGGGACATCCATCGGATGTCCCGAGTAGTACATATACTGGCATGACTTCAGATCTTATATAATGTCCCTTCTAGACAACCATGAAATGACCCTGATGGTACATTCCTTCAAATATATCTGCACAGGCGCCCTTAATATTTCCAGGATCGTATAACAATCGTCCTTCCAATGTCTGTCGGATGTCCCAATTGGTTCATAAACTGTACTCTTTCAATGTCCTAGAAATAACGTCCTATGGACGTCCTAGTCGGTACTTTCAATATGTTGTCCCTGCGAGGACGTTAACTTACACCTCGCCGACGAATGATTGCTCGTAGGCTATAAGTACTCCTCGTCAATGTCCTTCACGTAAGTCCATTGGACATCCTTGGGAAAGTTTTTGGGGACCTTCTACGGACCATCAACTCAAGTGGATGTCCTAATCAGTTATGCAAGATCTGGTCCTAAAGGGACCCAGATAAATTCAAATTCAAGAATAATTCGTACGTCCCTGGGACATCCTATGGATGTTCTAAGGACGTCCTCTATAGTGCTTGATGAGGAATACTGTAGGATTTAGGTATTTGATAGTTGTCCCAGGGACGTCCCTCAAGGTCGTCCCTAGTTGGTCCTCAAGTGGGACATTTGTGCGTCCTACAGACGTCCAATGGACGTCCACGTTACCAAATTCGAACGTCCTATGGACGTCCTGAATGTCCGTCAGGACGTCCTAAGGATATCCATGGGACATAAGTGTGTTATTAGGGAAGCGACCTATGGAAACCAATCGTATCAACCAAAAACTCTCTGCATATCGGATGGTGCACTTTGTTTGCTGGAAAGGAGTCGGTTACATGCATACATACCTATACAGATGAAGCTAATGAAAAGGTGCTACTTATTGTTTATTGTCGATGAAATGAACCGTTTTCGGAGAGAATAATAATAAACAATCAATTCATTTTTGTAGTAGACGCCACGGTGCCCAGCATGTTGAACCCTATTATGAAGTTTTCGATTTTGTGTTCAGTTTTTATCAAATATAAAGGATTGATTCACAAGCTTTCGTGGTATTTTTTTGAAAATGGTGAAGGCAGTTCTGGCGTTGCCCCAATTTGAATACGCCATTGCAGCGGATATTGATGATAAAAATTCAGCCAAAAGTCATGAGTAGATCATTGACCGTGAAACGGAACATCACATCTGCTCGAGTTGGAAGTAACCCTTTCCTGACCCTATTTATATCTACATGTACATTTCTTGATAAGACTAAAAATAATAGTTAGATTACCTACTACTTTGAGAAGATAACGTGACTTGGGTTTGATCTAACCGAACGTAACAGAAGACGATAAAATGAGGCATCGAGTTGAAGATTATCAGGAATGGACAATTAGAAAAATTATGAATGTAATGATATAGACGTTGCATAGATAACGACCAGAATAACACAATAAATTGTTTAACCAGTGGCGGAACAGGATGTCGCCTTGAAAATAAGATGGGCAATAATTATATGATATTATGCACTTGACAAAGAAAATATCAATAACTACTCAGAAAATGTATATGCAAAGTCAGGAAGAGTTGATATTATCATCAATGTATCGAATGGATACACACAAAACAAAATTTCTCCCATTCCTCAGCAGAAATATAAATTGAATTTCTTTCAAGATAATTCTTCCGTATACGACGTAGTGAAGGAAAGATCAGACTCATACATTCTATTCTTGAAGCAGAACGAATATTCTTTTATAGATCGGATCATTAAGTGAACTTGATAAGTGACAAAAAGTACCAGAAAAATGATTGTCAGTTTAACGGATGATCAGACCGCGAAAAGGGAGGCTTATTCTGTTAAACATTTCAAGACATTTGTGATTATACAGGAAGTTTGAGATGTATAACCTTGAAGATATTGAAGTTTGAATTGTATTCAAAATTTGACGACGTGTTTACGTAACAATATGAATTGGTTACTATGGAAATGGATACAATTCCAAATTTCTGATTGGTGGAACTACTTTATATATATATGTCCACGTATATTCAAAATTATACATGGTAGCTCAGCTCAATTGAATGTTCAGATTGGTTTAAAATCATACGAAGAAAATAATCGAGGTTATACTGTATTCAAAAAGTGATTCAAACCAGGAAAACTAGGACTGAAAATCACACATGATTCTGATTCAATTTCATGCCTCGTTTCATGCCATGATATATATAAAGAAACATTGGGAGCACGAGTCAAAATATGAGAGGAAATATAATGTGTTCCATTCTAAAAATGAATGTGTCACGCAAACTTCATAGAAACCACCATGATAGATGGAAGATGGAAGTAATTTCGATTTGCAGGTCTGTGAACATTGTTCCTATACTTGAATCCTGGGAAAAGATAAATTTGTTTCGTGTTGCGAAGAAACTACAGGGGTGTTTTATTTTAACATTGCCAAACTCAAGGTCACAAAGCACGAAGAATGCATCGATGAAGAACCACTCAATTGAATGACCGATAGATAATTCAATATTGGTACTATTCATTTCGATTCAAAGCATCGTACGAAGGAAAATCAGTTGAAACAGCAAACAGCACATCAGTGAGAAAGAAAGAGCAACAACTCAACTCGTATAAAAGTCGGCGACTACTCACTTTTATATAAATACTTCCACGGGAAATGTTCCTCATAAATCTCTGCTATAATTCCATTACTAGCAATACCAGTCAGACGAACTCGACAGGACCAGTCAGCACATCCCTTTGTCGTTTACCTCGAAAAATGTCGAACAACACTCAACCAAAACTCGTTCATCTATAGATCGGCAAAGCTTCGGAATTCTTTGCCAATGGAAGTATTCCCAAGAACCTATAACCTCCAAAAGGAAAAAAGAATTCAACACCTGCCTCCTCTCCCTGTCCTCCCTAGGTTCGAGCGATGTTTCACGAACATTATAGGAATTCCCTTACGTGCGCTCCAAGAAATAATCACGGAGTTATAGTCGTCATCAGCTGAAGGGAATCTTCCAAAAATTTATTACATAGAGACCCTTGATTTTCAATATTTTCTTCGTCAAAGTAATCGTCGTCGTTTTCATAAACTTTACTATTGGTGACGATAATATTTCTTGGGAATTACCGTGGGTACTTACATTGTTTCTTGCTAAACTTGCCAATTGAATACACTTGGCACCGGTATTTGCCTACTCAATTATCGCGACTTGATTTGTTTTGCCTTTGCCAACGTTAACATTTTTCTATTTATTTATATCCAACTTCTGGCAGAGTGTTCATCAGCTTACATTTTGATCAAGATAATCCAAAAATATCTGTCAGTTCTCATATTGGAAACATGATAATGATGAAATAAGTACATAAAATATTATTTATACATATTTTTGTGATCTAGTCTTCTCGTCTCTTGATGAAAATATCAATTCTTTTTCTATGGTACGAATGAATCAAATGATATATGCCAAAATGTTGAAAAATTTCACTAAAATTCACTATATGAAACCTGATAGTCAGTGATCCTTTTTTTAAACAATGTTTGGGAAAGAGAAGTTATAGGTATACATATATTGACACATATCAGATTTGTTCCTTATCTTCGCTTCAATGGTAGTATCGGAAACAAATAACCTACACTTCTTATCAAGATATAAACAAAAAAATCTTCCTCGCCAATTATTGATTCTTTGCTTGTCAATTAAAACTATCAAATGACAAATTTCCAATAGGTAAAATGTTGTTTACAAAGTGTAATCGCACGATTTGATCATGAATTCAATATAATATTTTATTTTTATCCATATCAACCAACCAAATTGTCTCCGTTCAGAAGAATGCTAGTAGATTATTTGATTCCTATCTCTGACTAGACCTAGCATTTAAATTTCAACTATTGATGATCTTATCGACCATCACTAGTTAGGTTAATGGATAATAGAATCATAACTGACAAAAATAAAACAATAATTTCAGAAAAAAATCAACGAATCCTTGCAAATCGTAAGTGACAGGAATTCGAGAATTTGTAGAAGTTGAATTCGAACAGCATAATTCCATCGTACATAATCCTTGTATCATTGTAATCTAGTCAAAAATAATACCTACACATATATGTATTCCTATTATAAACTATAGGGTGATAGATGTTGGTATTAGAATTGGCGCATTAGCTATGTGGAATTGATATATCGGATAATGGATCATTTGAATTTGTGATAATATTGTTGTGAAAATATATTGATCCGTTATCAATCATCATAATCTAGAGAAGAATCATGAATCATTCACAACTTTCATAATCTGAGGATTTCATAATTTTCATGTGAACTATTGAACCTTGCATCAAGCTTCATCATACTCTTGATCCAATATAAATATATAATACACCATTATCTTCATTCGAATATTTTTCAATTCTGATGGGATGATAAAATTCAACTTTGACATTCAACCGTGCCATTATAACCATTCACCATCTCCTCCATTGAAAACATCAATGTTCTGATGCTAAAGTGTTCTTATTTCAAGCATCATCATAATCAATATAAATTATTCGATGTTTTCTTCACATGAAATATTGAAATGGAAAAGATTCTCATTCCTTCATGTTTATTCCATATCACCAAATAAAACACTCGAATGGCTATAGGCTCAGGTATGGGTATGGTTTTCTGTCAAAATCCACGTTTGTGTAGAATCTATCTCCACATGAGTTATGCAACTATTTCAGTAATCGTTGATGTAATTAGGTACTCGTTGAGGTAAAGCATTCAAATTGCAGCAATCGCAATCATCATTAGCCACCTCACCCTTGTTCTCACCTCACCGAATATTTTTTTCATTCAAATAAGTACATCGACATCGTTGGTTCACAAACAGAAATTACTGTACTATCAAAATAAGGTATCAATATAATCTATGTGAAGCAATCATCATATAAATCATACATCATCATATACTTGACTCGAAGAAATTGTAAATAAGTATACAATACATTCAAGTTGACAATGCTTATTTCATGTTATGAAATATTTGGATTATATCGAAATTTTTCTTACTGAAAGTTTCATTCCGCAAATTTCTGCTAATGAGAAAATACTTATTTGAATATGTTCAAACTGTTTTTTTTTTGCGGGCGTGTATACTCCATAATTGAAGTATTTGATCAACTGATGCCAATTTTCATTTCCAAAAACTCACCTCCATAATTTTCCAAGGGTCTTTGAGAGCTCAGCATTGTGAAGTTGGGGATACTGATCCGCTAATTTCCTTCGTGCTGCTTGGGCCCAAACCATGAAAGCGTTCATTGGTCTCTTGACATGTAACTTCCTTTTGTCAGAAGCAGCTCTGTAATAGATATTATCGATATCAGTAGATGTCATTGAATTTCGAACATGAAACATTCAAGTGCTAATTATTCATCTTACAACCTATTAATATATATTTTATTGACAGTTTTTCTCCCAATTTGCATAAAAATTGTGTGCCCTGACTATTTTGAGCTGTTTACCAAATTAAAATATTTATTTATATAAGAGTCAGTTGTCTTCACCCACTATACCAACGTGATGGGATGTATACTATATATATAGTGCGTTGAATTAGATATAAGGATTGTAATGAGTTACTATCGCACTAGTGCAAATTGAAATATGTTTATAGTCACATTTCGGTCTTTTTGATATTATGATGCCAAATTTTGGTCATGACTCATAAAATGTTCATTGTGGGTATAGTGAAAAGTTCATCTGTAAAAGGAACAAAATGCGCTGTACTTGACATAATTGCGAAAAGTACATATCAAGTTAACCGGAAAACTATTCCATTCTGAATTGATATACTGCTTAATTTTTCAGAAAAAAAAAAACAATTCCGTTGGGATGCGTATCAGTCTATGAATAAGAGTATGAGAAAGGATATAAGGATACCGTGAATAATTTGATTTCCATTCACGTAAATCCATAATAGTTATTTATGTATCAAAAGGGCGTGAAGTAGGCGTGAAGAAGGCCATAAAAGCATTTCACCCACGTGATACATACAAAATTTTATGCACTAGTGGCTCATTTTCTCTAAAAAATAATGACTTTAGATTTTGATGGACTAATATTCCCCCGAATTTAATATGTTGCGTATAAATTCAGTAATCAAGAAAAGAGTAATGTTCATGGATGATTTATATATGAAAATTATCGTACGAATATTGAAATTATCGTAATATTCAAACTCTTAGATCCCTAGAAGATATTTATTCTTCAGAATTTTACAATATGCATACCCAGTATATATATTACTACCTATTTTTGACGTTTTCAAGCAAGCTGATGGTTGTTGTCTACAGCAATACATCCAATTGACAAGCTGAATTGTCATTCTTCGACTGAAAAGTGAAAATTAGTGATAATAATAGCGGGACTATGGAATCGGATAAAGAAGAAGTTTATGATATATACCACTGGATATATTAGGATCTAGGAAAATAATCATACGTTTTTCATGAATTGATATGTGGATATAAGAAAACTGAGAACAGCGGGCGATAAAGTGCACTTTACGGCCCGTGGGCCATAATGTGCCCGTGGGCGGTAAAGTGCAACTCATCAACGCCCGCAAAACCGGGCACTCAACGGTCTGCTAGTGCATAAAGAATATTTTGTGCCAGTACATTTTGTGACGAAAACAGCGATGAAAAGTTATTTTCAAAACTAACGAATAGTGCCATCAGCAGTATGCTTTCGATTAAATCAATTCTCCATTTGGATTGCTATAGTTATCTCGTATTTTCTTGGATTGTTCAATATGACCTTCCTTCGATTGTTTGGGAATTACCAGTCGGTTTCGTTGCTTCTCTGTTCATAATATATCAGAGAACATTCGTTTCCAATAGAATACAGTTCACTTCGAAATGTTCACTCGGTGTAAAAAAAGTTGTAATTACTGCAAAAAACGGTTGTGTCGGGTCCGCGTCCCACCTGCATGTAATGTGATTAATTCTATGTACATACATATAAAATTGTGGTCAAACATTGAAAATTTGTTGTGAAACCAGATGATATACTATTAAATCGCAGCAATATAAAGAAGAGAACACTAAGTTGTTAGAGCAGATAATCATTCAAGACAAGGCCGTACGATCCAAGATGAGGAAGTTATCATTCAACTTTTGATCGATAAACAAAATTATCTCGGATACTAATTGAACTTTCGTTGTGTTCACAATAATAAGACCAATATACAATAAACAATAAGAAGTACAGTGGATGAAGCAAAAACTATTACCCTTATAGAAAAGTAATTTCAGAAGTCGCACTCACAGCAGACACACAGAGGAATAAAAACTATAGAATCCCTGAGGGAATCTTCTCAACTAATTTGGGACAAGATGATCATGATTTCGAGCTCCATGAACATCAAATGAATACATATAGTTATTAAAAGCGATTAGGAAATAAATAAGTGATAATAAGTAAATAAGTTGTCATTAAATGAGGATGGGACGGGATTTGTTGATGCTGATGAAAGAGTATGAATATTCATATTAATTGTATCAAGAGACATGTTACTGCTGAGGAATTTATGAGCTATATAAGAGGCAAACAATCATTCGAAGAGGAATCTGTGGAAGTCAAGGAAATACCGTCCGACCCCTGGATGGTTGAAAGATCTGCTGTTTCTGCTCTCTTCGGCAGGAAATATGTGCTGTATGATCCAGACTTTTGGCCAGAAAATGTGATAATAAGGAAGTTCGAATCCAACTGTCATGAAGACCTCCTAAATGGACAAAGTTTATCCATCATTTCGAATGATTGAAGAACAGCGGGTGCGCTCAACCTCTATTCAATATCAATATCTCATCAAATAGTAATGATATAAGCATATACTCTCATGCTACTATCGAAATGAGGGGACTTGAGACAAAACTGGACGACTTCAATATGGTTTTTCATCAGGAATGTGATTATGATATAATATTCATAACAGAATCCTGGTTGAATAATGGCTACTTAGATGCCGCAATAACTGATTCTAAATATTCAGTATTCAGACAAGATCGGAACTATGAAGAAGCTAATTGTATACTAGTGGAGGCGGTGTTAGGATATGTGTCACATCTTTGTAAGAGGAAGATTGTTTTTACTGATAGTTTGATTTTCTAGGTTCTGTAGGTAGAGTTTTAGTCGCAAACAAGAAAATAATACTGAAATGCTCTGTATATCTACCCTGGTTCTAGTGCCGATGCGTTTCAAATTTTTTGCTACGAAATTTCTGAATCTAAGAAGAAACAACATAACATTAACAAACTTCATTATCACTGGTGATTTCAACCTGCCTCAAATCTCTTGGAGTTACGATGAACATATCCTCGTACCTAGCTATCGTTCTGGGCTAAGTTCTCCTGTACGAAATTGCTGTCATGGATTTTCAATTCCAAATACTTAGCTTATTATGACTACTCTACGCAGTCAACAATCCACTTCGAACCATTTTTCTACCCCTTATAGTTTCCGTAATGACGGCCACCAATTTGTAAATATGTTTTGTTCAATAAGAGCTATACACTGAAAACATATGGATATACTATAAAATGTTTATTTTTGAATAATGGTTTGATAGTTTATGTTCGGTGGTTTGGATATATCAGTATTACAGAAGTGTGCCGCACACTTTTGTTTATACAAATTCGGCCCACGCACAGCTATGATTTATAATGCTAGAAGATGGAATCTATTGTCAGCAAGAAATATCCGCATGGTCGATGATTAAGAAAAGATAAATTCGCTTGGATGGTTAGTATTAATATAGAGTATGTTTGTATATTTTATATCGAAATTGCGCCGTAAAAGTAGTCTCGACTTTTCAGGTGCTACAAAAATTCAACCCTTGAAAATTTATGATAATCCTGAAGCTATAATCGAGTTATCGTGAGTATTCCAACAAGTGCATTGATGATCATCGAAATACAAATCCCTTCGATCTTGAGAAACAAATTGTGTTGCTCATCAACATAGAACGAATTGCATTTGTTAGGATTATTTAACTCCTTATTTCATGAATAAAGCAATGGAGTCATGTCACATTCTCATTTGCACTCGGTGCGTTATGCAACTACGTTACATCGATAGCAACTACAGACAGGACGCAATAAAAATAATGCCACGCGTGCCATGCAAAGGTCGACTTGCTTCCGCACGGCTCGCTCGCAATATTTGATGCGTCCTGTTTCTAGACGCTAGTGTCAAGTTTGATCTAAGTGTGTATAGAGATCAAGTTAAGGCTAGCGATGGCACTCGACTCGGGCTCGACATCACTGCAAGCCGTCGGTCCCTTTGAAAGTGCGGCAGCGCGGCCCGACATTCGTTTGATGATCTGTTCAACTGACTTTGCATAAACTTTATCTAGCAGCCAATCTACAGCCGAAACACAAAAACGATAACATCATGTTTTCGATTATGCATGGAAAGACGTTCAAAAATCTCTGGATGTATTAACTGAAAAGGGATATATTGACTGTAATAAAGATACAGAAGTTTGACGAATTTCCATCAATTTCTAACTACTCGCAAAAAGTAACCGAATTGAAGAATCTAAATGTTTCCACGGAAACTTGTTGGGTAGAAGTATTCAAACACTTTCACGCCAACAATCTTCAACATACAAACTTTTCCATTTTGATTGAATATATTACATGTTTGCCTGCTACGAATGCACCAGTAGAAATAGTATTTTCTGTGATGAACAAATTGTGGACACCTGAGAAAACCCAGTTACAAATTCCAGTTCTTGAGGCTATAAATTATCATCAGCTATATTAAAGCAAGTTTGTTCCTCTGAGAAATATAAATATAAATAATTCGAATGCATTATTATTGAATCTACACTCATGCACAAGCAAGAAAACCAGCACCCTTGGTTATAAGCTGCTGAAATATACTTATCCATTTAGTTATTCATTGAATGTACGGTTTGGGAAAACTTCATAGAATATTTATTCAGTACCTACAGTCACTGTAGAACAGTGCATCATGGCTGAGACTGCCAGGTTTCTCGTTTGTAATCAAAGATATATAGAAACTTGCGGTTCCTGTCCTACTGTATATTGAAATCCGAGTGAAAATCCATACTTTTCCGACCCCTTGTATATATCGACGAAGGAATTCTGCGTAGAATCCAGTGGCATTCAATCTTCTTTTCGGAATATGGTTCTGTTCTCGGTTCTGATGATACGACACAAACCTATAATTTTTTTTTATAATTGCATTACCTCGTTGGTCCCAGCACTGGGACAAACGCCCCATAAGTCGAAACTTGTGCGGGGTTAGGTAAGCAGATAAGCAGACAAACACAAACATCCATGGCCTAACTCGGATTCGAACCTATGTCTCGGTGGGAGTCCCCCGAGGAGTCCCCATACGAACTCAGCGCCTTCACGCTCTCGACCACCGAGCCGCCATAATTGTATTAGAACACCCTGTATTCTTTGATTTCGTTGAATTCGTTTTCTGTTTTCTTTTCAAGATGATACGGAATACTATATATAGATACTATATACAAATGTTATCAGAAATACTTGAAAAAACAACACATTACATATATCATGATGAATTTTTGTGAGCCATGAATTTTCGAATTTTACCTGGAAGAACTATGATATGTGAGATTCAATATGTGTATCATAATGATTACATACTTCTTCTATTATGTAGGTATTATAAACTATAGATATAGAGATATATATCTTTATCTTTAGTTGTTGCCTTTGGGTAAGTATACCAATACGTTTTATCTTTCGTATTAGTAATCCTAACGCTAGGATTCGTTATATTCGCCTAATCTCTTATAGAAAAAAATCTCGAATGAAAATTATTCTATTGATACTTCTTTCATATGGTGGATCTACGGCCACTATATCAGAAATTCATCATAATGTAATGTTGTAGTGTTTTTTCAGCATTTCTGAAAACCGATATATATACAGGGTGTCCATTCTCACTTTCAGTCAGAATTCTACACCACCCTGTATTTGTTTCAATTAAATACGAGTTAATAGTAAATCAAAAGTTAAGATATGGACATGTGAGCCGTTTTGACCAATAATGAATAGTTTTGACACAAAAAAATCCCAAAAATGAAAAATCTCGATTTTCCACACCCTATATCTCGGAAATCATTCCCGCTAGACCCCAAGGGTGCTAGGTCGTTGAATTCAGCTCTTCAAGGAGAATATGAAAATGCAACGAAATACAGGGTGTTCCATTTGAAATAATTGATGTTCGATTTTGTGAGCCTTTCTTGCGCCCCTCGTAGAAAATATAGTCATTCCTGAAGTTAGCACTCATAATGCGATATGATGTGAAATTATAATATTTTAAAAATTCCTATTGGTTCATGAGATATTCAACTGTCCCACTGGTCTAGGGACACCCTGTATATATCCGAACAACAAACCTCATTTATGATCGAAAATATATATAGTATCATACATAATTTTGGCGGAAACGAAAAATGCAGAGCGATCCATTGATAAACATATTATAGTATGTGTCGTATCTCCGAAACCATAACTCGAAAAAAAAAATGGTAACCACTAGATTCTTCGCAAAATTCTCTGTCAGCCGTATAACTCTTAGCGCAACATCATTCCTCATTTGTATACAATTTGTATATGTATGCTCAAAATGTAATAATGTTCGAAATCGCCCTGTATTTTGTAAACAGAACCGCAGTAATGCGAAGGTGTTTCACGAAAAAGTCGTTCAGGATCGTGGAAACCGCAAAATGTTCTATACTTAATAACAACCGAGAAACCTGACAGTCATAACCAAAATGGAATGCAGTGTTGGGAAAATCTTAATTCGTTTCGAAAAATAGTCTGATTTTCGATAATCATCAATGAGACGAATTTTATCCTTTCAGAATATTTCACTTATTATTTCATGAATAGAACAATAATTTCATATTCATGTCCATGACAGCCTGCATGTAAAAATCATGTTGTTTTATATTCAATCAAACTATTACCAATGAGAAAGCGTAATACAAAATCATAGGTAGGGGGCCATCATAATAATATAGGCATATTTCCTACCTATAAGCTCAATTTTTCCCAATCAGATGATGCGAATGTTCGAATTGATTCCAAATTATTGTGGTGACCTGATGGCAGTTCGTTCAGCGTTTCAATTATATAATATGTTCTTGAAGTTGATTCTCTCGTCATCTATAGGTACTTTCATTCAACATTTTTCGATTACAAAATCGAACGATCAGTGTGTAGCAATACAGTCTAAAAAAATCTCAATTTTACGCTTTCCGCTTTCCTTTGTTCTTCTCTCATTGTATAATGACTCCAGTTAGCACGTTTTAAGCATGTGTTTTCAAATAGAACAAAGTTGGAGAATGTTTGTACACGCCATTTGCTATAGTTAAAAGTGTTTGAGAGTTCCGACGTATCACAAAAAGATTTTAAAGTGAGTTAATTAAGGTATAGTTGTTAATTAACCCTAACCGCCGCTTCTTTTCATGTTCATAGGTACAAATTTCTAAACGTTCTTGATGCTGTAATGGTAAGTTGTACCTATTGGTTAATTAGAAAAATATGCTTACCGTTTCACTGGTTAATTATTTCAACCATCATTCATCTATCTGAGTCACCTATGTATCACCTAACTCAATAATCATTTCCAAATTCAGTCAATGGCAAGGAATCTGGATTACTCGAAGCCAGTGGCGACTCGTGACACATATTATCTGTCCAATGTCCATCTCTATCTTCCTCATATTTCTGCCGACTTCCGACGGATTACTCTAGCTGAGCTGATTCCAGAGATGTATCACATGATGAGTCCAATTGGTACAGGGTGGACAAAAATACAATAGTTTTGTGTGTGCTCATAAAGTAACGCGTAACATTCTTTATTAGTTAAATTAACAGTATTATCGAAAATACTCATTGCATGTCTAGCGGACAAAATATTTGACTTTATAGAAGTTCGAATTGCAGCTCTTACTGTATTTGACAGTAACTCAAGAGGTGTACAAATTCTTGTTGAACCTTGTTTATTGTGTCTTAAGAGATATAGTTTATTGCTGTCCGAATTATCTCCTTCAATTCTTGAATATTTGCTGGTTTCGTTCGATACACAACATTCTTCAGATGGCCCCACATGAAATAATCCAAAGCATTGGAATCTGGTGACCTCGCTGGCCATTCAATAGGCCCAAGTCTACCAATTCACCTGTTAGAATAAAATTTCATCTATGTACCTTCTAACATCTACAGCATGTGAAGGTGCATTATCCTGTTGAAACCATAAACTCTCATCAAAACCTGTTCGGAGAAATTTCATCTAGGAACCTTCTAACATCTACAGCATGTGAAGGTGCATCATCCTGTTGAAACCATAAACTCTCATCAAAACCTGTTCGGAAAAATTTCATCTAGGAACCTTCTAACATCTACAGCATGTGGAGGTGCACCATCCTGTTGGAACCATAAACTCTCATCAAAACCTGTTCGGAAAAATTTCATCTAGGAACCTTCTAACATCTACAGCATGTGGAGGTGCACCATCCTGTTGGAACCATAAACTCTCATCAAAACCTGTTCGGAAAAATTTCATCTAGGAACCTTCTAACATCATCAGGTGACGTTGCCCCGTTCAAATTACCTTCGATAAAGTAGGGTCCGATGATTCGATTTCTTACTGACTGCTGAACGCGTTATAGGTCTTTCTGGATATTTATCATTAAACAAATCGCACACTTCCATCTGACTTCGCGATCTGTCTCCATACCTAATCATCATAAGTTTTTAAATTTTTTGTTTTACACTCGACTCCATTTCTGCTTCAAATTAGCAATTATTAAAACATTCACGAATAACAAATATATTTTAGTACTAAACTGTCACTGAACATCAATAAATTACTGAACAAATAATGACATTTCACAAAAAACTAGACGTCTATGTTTGGTGTTTTGAATTGATAATAACTAATTTCTTTCATATTCTGTCTGCTATAGTTCACAAGTAGGTACCTAACATGTTTGGGAACAGCTCATTTCTATTAATCTAAAGATGTAACAAACTAGACAATAAGTATCTGTGATAATATTGTTAATTTGACTAATGAAGAATGTTACGCGTTAGTTTATGAGCACACACAAAACTATTGTATTTTTGTCCACCCTGTACCAGTTGGAATCAACATGTGATACATTTTTGGAATCAGCTCAGCTAGAGTAATCTGAAAATTGAGACAAAATGAGGGTGTTCCATTTAGAAAAAAAATGACGTCATTACCCGAAAGTAATTCACCCTGTATATTAGAATAGACCTGGTTATAATTATTCGAATATAAAGGGGATATTTTTTTTAATAATTTCATTGCCATTCAATAATTAGGAGTTTATTTGGTATGAATTAATCAATTTGGGGTACGAAAATGGTAACAATATAGCGAAAAATCGGAAATAGTATATTACATAACTAGTGTGGAAAGTGACATATTTCGCGCGAGTGGACGTT
Source organism: Phaedon cochleariae (assembly GCA_918026855.4). Classification (NCBI taxonomy): domain Eukaryota; kingdom Metazoa; phylum Arthropoda; class Insecta; order Coleoptera; family Chrysomelidae; genus Phaedon; species Phaedon cochleariae. The sequence continues at coordinate 20,946,001 of OU896714.1, read as the reverse complement.
TAGCACGAGCCGCAGAGCGGAAACGAAACGAGCGCAGGAAATGCACTTTCCAACGAGTTTTGTACACTATATTTTTCCTACGACCACAGATATTTATATTATATGTCATGAGTGTTCATAAGATCAGAGTAGGGATCATGTTTCTAATCATATTCGATCACATGAAGGTGATATCATTATCATCATTATTTAATTTTACTTCAATATTTGAATGACATCATTAGTTTAACGTTAACTTAACATTACCTTAATATGAACCTAACATTAACTCAACATTAACTTAACATCAATTTAACAGTTTCTTAACATTAACTTGAAATTAACCCAACATTAACTTAACATTAACTCAACATCAACTCAACATCAACTCAACATTAACTCAACATTAACTCAACATTAACTCAACATTAACTCAACATTAACTCAACATTAACTCAACATTAACTCAACATTAACTCAACATTAACTCAACATTAACTTAAAATTAACCTAACATGAACTTAACTAATGAAAAAAAAACACACTTATCATCATGTTCTATACATGACATCGAAAACCAATTAAAAAGTTTGATTACGTCAATTTTCAAGTGATTTTTCCAGGATATTTCATTATTGATCATTTGTTGCACAGGTTCCGCAAATTGCTGTTACATGTTCCAAACACATGAACTTTTGACACTTGCAACAAGAGAATCTGGTTTTTCTGTTTTTTTTTTCAGTCACAAAAATTACATCTTCCAATTCTTCTGGGTTGGTTGTCTTCATTTTCGTTATTGGAAATATGGCAAATTTCCTTCAATCTCGAGTTCAAACTAATAGGAAGTCCTGGCATGAGAGCACGCTGATTTGGATTTATAGTTGTACTTCTAATTCAAGACACTTTAAGCACCATAACTATCAATCGATGTAAATTTTATGTATAATTTTGATATTTTGAGAATTCATCAGTCACCGAGCAGACTGAATTTTGCCATTGAGGAACATAAGTTACCTGATGGATTTTTTCATGGTGCGCGGAGGTAGGTGTTCTCTTCAACAATAACTGTCATCACAAGAAACGACAATGATTTCACATTTTCAAAAAACGAATAATCCATTTCACAAAGAAATTATTCCATATTCCGTTTTCGAAAGTATATTCTGACAATCATGTTCGTTTCTATCGTGCTACAGCAATATTCAAAGGATGAATCGCGGCCGAGTTTGTCTGAAATTCACTAGATAGCCGTTCACAATGCACATACTGTCGGTTCGAATCCGGCTATCGGCTGAGCATTCTTCTTAGGAAAGTGTGATTCATAGTTGTAATCCTGGCAGCACCTCGATGCCGTAGAAGTGTTTCGGGTTCCACTATAAACTGTTGGTATTGCTCTTCGTAACCCCGCACAAGTTTCAACTTCCGGGGAGTTGGTTCCCAACTTTGATGTTGCGATATACCAAAAAATACACATTTGGTCAAGTTTTAGACTTACAAGTGGACGAAATAGAAGACACCGTGCAAATTGAAGAGCAAGAAGAGAAGAGTTTTTGCAGGTCATTACAAAAAATAAAAACAGTGCATAGTGAGTTGCTGGTGAATTTCAGCCGATAAAATGAATACACTCCTCGTAAGATGATTTGAATTAACCTCAATGTTCCCTAGTTCAGGTTGCATTAAATACATTGTCAATGAAAAGATTCAGGAAAGTCGTTACACATCATATCAACAATTTCAATTGAAATTCAAATCGAAATTGCAATGTATCAGACGAGGTATCAGACTATTTTTTGAATTGACTCGGCCGTTACTTGATGAAAATCCATAGCAAATGTAAAAACTTCTCAAGCGATAAGATATCCACAAAATTCTTAATCACACGACATGTTTCGCTAACACAGTAGCTTCATCAGATGAAATACTGGTACAATGAAAAAAATTGTTTTTTTATATATATTTGGTGATTAGGAATTTCGTGGAAATCTTATCATTTGTGACGTTTTTACATATGAATCAGACTATATTTGGTTAGAGTTATAAGGCAAAGAAATATCTTGTTTATCTTAAATGAATGAATTATGTCCGATTTATGAAAGAACAAGAAAAAAACTGTATAATCTGCTGATCATAATAGGTGTATCTCGTCATTTTCACTATTGAGAAACATAATTACATTTTTGCACGAAGAATATAGATTTTTTTACATACTCAACCCTGGTTAAGACGCATGCATGGACAACCCCTATGTCGTGTGTCCCAAATTTGATTTTCACCATTGGGATCTCGGTAACTGTGAAAGATGAGAGTCGGTTAAATTACGAAAGTTTCAGAAAATTCAACGTGATTCAAAATCCGGCGAGAAATTTTTGAGTTTATTCAAGAAAAACTGAAATTTTGTTCTTTCTTTCTTCAACATTATGATGGTACTTTTAGTGATATTTTCTATTCAAACGATCACTCAAAAGTACTATTAGAATGTTGAAGTCGTTTCATCATACAATCAATAATTAACTCAGAAATGACTGAAGCTAGTCTATAGATTTCTTAACAGATTCTGAGTTCAGATTGAATTTGCTGAAGCTTTCGTAATTTATTCGACTCTCCTTCTCTCATGGTTGTCGAGATCCCAATAATGAGGATCGAATTTGGGACACACTGTATATATAGATTTGAATCCTAAATACATACGTCACTAAACATGATGATGAGATATATAACAGGTAGAATTTGGTGAACGTCCTTTATATAATCTACTGAAGGATATATATCTAAAGGAAATGATATATTTGAATTTCACACGTTTAGTTGGTTTTACTACTTCCGTAGTTTTAGTCAGGTGATTCGATACGCGACAGACAGACCTCCACCCATGGACGTATAAACAATTATTCGTCCATGCCTCGACCGAATCCAGTTGAATAAACGAAATAACTACCTACACCAATTCCAGTGAGTTCTTGGGTAGGTATATAAGTAGGTATGCTATTTTTTCCACGACATATATGGGAAGACTTTTCCCTGAAATTCGAAATCCGATTTTCATTATAAATTATAAATTTGCCGGAATTCCTCATTTTCGATGGTCCAGCTGTTTGAATAATATTTATGTTCACCCAAGGATCACCTGCCTCACTCCTAGCAACCCTGAGTTTCAGTTTTCGAATGAAATTATCCTATATTCTTTCAACACATCAGTGAAACAATAACTAGCATCTATGGTCGCGATAAGGTTTTCTTGTCTTTTGCAGAGCACTAAAGGGAATCCCTTTAATAATAAGAGAACATCGTGCGTGCTTTGGGAAGATAGGAAGAGGAGTTGAGTATTTGATTTTTTCTTTCAGAGATTATGAGTTCGGGAATACTTCCATTGGTGAAATAATTCTAGAGCTCTGCCGTTCTATAGACAAACGAAAGTTTTGGTCGACATATTTCAAGGTTGACAACGAAAGGATGTGCTGCCTGGGCATGTCGAGTTTGTCTGACTGGTATTGCTATCATTCCCGTTGAAGTATTTAGGTATGGAAGAGCGAAAAGTCGCTGACTTTTCTACGATGTTCTAATGATTTCATAGAATTAGTGAGTGTGATATCGTCCACCAGGCGAATCGTTTTCTCTTGATGGAATCGAAGAACATCAGCGTATATTTGGAAAACAGCTATGCTTTGTAGATCATGAGAAGCTGTTAAGGTGTGGGATTTTCGAACTTTTTCGCCATAAATCTAATATGATTTCTTCATGGAAGAGTATTGCTGATGAAGATACTGAGCATAGCTATAGTGGACTTGGTGGGAATGATGGTATAGTCTATCCAAAGTCAATTGAAGCATCTTCAGCACCGCGCGGTGTTGGTGCATTAGAAGTTCCTCTCTAAGTGAGTGCACGTGCGGCTCGAGACGCTCCAATTGACTTTGGATAAACTATACCAGGCATTGATATAGCACACATACTGAATTCCGCTTCTCTTTATAAAATAAAGGCTCGAGTTTTGGTTGCGTTGAATTCAACTAGGTTGTTGGTAATTTCAGCAAGATCTTTACTGACAGCGTTAATTTGCCTTCCTCGTGAGTTCTTAGTTTCCAGTTTACTGAGAAGGAATGAAAATCCTGGAATAGAACGCTGTATGGAGAGTACTATCATCTGCAAAACTGTGAATGGGGCAAGTGATTACTCCCAACAGATCATTGATATGGTGTAAGAAGGATGTTAGTGCCTAAATTTATCCTTGTGGTACGCTGGAATTGATTATTACTAGTATCAGACTAAACTCCGTCCACCACCACATGTTGTGATTTTCCTGTTAGAAAACTGGATGAGAGATGGCATAGCTGAGGTGCATGGTAAGCCGTATAATGGTATTTTCGGGAGGAGTCCTTGGTGCCAAGCAAGGTCGAATGCTTTCGATATATCCAACGCCACAGCTAGAGATTCTCCATATTTTTATAATGAAGGTTGCCATATATTGGTGACGTAGGCAAGTAAATCTCCAGTTGATCTTCGATGACGAAAGCCATATTGTCTATTATTGATGATATCTGAGCTTTCCTGATATTTGATAAGCTCAATGTTGATGGCTTTCTCCATCACTCTGGAGATAACTCATAATAGTGATTCAATATATTCTGCTCTAGTCACGAGCTTAGGGTTTTTGAGCTAGCGATGGTATAGGCTGTTTGCTCTAGAGCAGTTGTTGTTGAACATGGTACGAGGTATGAGGTATGTATGTGTCCATTCCGAGCGTGATACTTCTGCAGCACACTGTGAGGGTTCTTCAGAATCAAAGCATACTCTGTAATGACGACTAGTTGGTCGATGATTGAGTAATATCCACTAGTTGCCGTTACGTCATCAGAACGTAGTTACTACGAAGTCACGCAACCAAACTAACGGAAAAATCACGAGTAAATATATTTGCCGACGTTACTTGAACTGACACAATAACATATTATAATGCTAACGTACCGTCGACGTCGAAATCACGTGCAAAATGTTTCTTTAACATTTTATGGAAACAATAATTTTCTTATTCTCCTATTTGGCATTATGCCAAATATCACTGTAAATCATGTTGAATTAAGTACAATATTCGTTGCTCTTCGTTATCGAACGAATGCTACTATAATTGTTCTTCATGATGTTCAACAATACCTAGAACTGAAATTCAATTTGGTTTGGGTATACTTTCAGTTAACCTTCAACTTCAATCTATATATATATATATAAAAATACATTAACTTTAGAAACAGTTCCAAAGGAAATCTTTCTAGGTGAGGTTGCAGTCAAAATTTTGGCCTTAATGAGAGGACTCTTTGTTACATAGCCGAGCTTTCGGAAATGTTTATTTCCTTTATCAAGACATCTATAAAAAATGGGTAAGTGAAAAAACTTTGTCAATAATACATTTAAAAAAAGTACTTACTAACGTGAGATTGGTGTAAAACACAATGAAATACATAACAGTAGCATCTTCAGCTGAATTTGACGATTAAAACATTTTTAATTTTATAATTTTAGGATAAAAAACAATAGGAATCAATCCACAGGTTTCATTTCTTTTCCGTAACGGACCTTTGAAAACAAAATGGACGGTTGGAAGAGTCGGAAATGCCAACTACTTCGGTGGAAATCGTTTCAGACCGACGACCGTTGTGAGAGAAGAAAGGGAACCGTGGCGGTAAATTTGAAAATTAATTGGGTGGTGAGACAAGAAATTAAGGTTGAGGAATTGTTTGTGATAATCTAAATATGTTATTAGGAATACAATTTTTTTGTTCTATTGCAAGTAAATAATTATAAATGCTACTCAAGTTGCCAATGTCTGTTCTTTTATTCATTTTCGAAAGTTCATTATTGATAAAAACCATTTCAAGAAAATTTCGTTTGAGATAATTATTTTCATGAGCTAAAATTTTGACATCATTGAAATTCATATGGTGACCTACATCATTAACATGCTCTGCTAATGCACAAGTTCTTTTATTACATTTGCTGTCACTCTTATGTGAAATTATGCGTCCTGATAAATTCCTGGAAGTTTGGCCAATATAAGTCAATTCACAATTCTGACAAGGAATTCTGTATACCACATTAGTCATTTCTAATTTATTCATGGGAGATTTTGTTTTGGTGAAAAGAGAGGAGACAGTTTTAATTGTTTTTTTAGCAATTATGAAGTTTTCATTTTTGAAAATGTTGGCAAGTTTAGGAGTTAAATCTTCTATGTAAGGAAGTGATGTATATTTTGGAATTTCTATATTTTGAGGAGCAACTGGAAGAATTTGTGAATTTGGAAGATTATTATCAATATTTTCTATGATTCTAATTTCTGAATTGAACAAAATGTTATTGATTATTTTAATTGGATAAGAATTCTCAAGTAATATGTTCCTTAATTCATTCAAACTATTTTGCCTGTGCAAAGGATGAGTCAACTTAACCACTCTGTCTTTCAAGGCCTTGATCAAATTTAACTTCATTTTCATAGGATGGTAAGAGTAGAAACTCATGAAACGATTGCTGCACATGGGTTTTCTATACCATTTGGTGCGTAAGACATTGTCATTAGCTCTAATGACAGTCATGTCTAAGAAGGGTAGCATGTTGTCAACTTCAGATTCACTGGTGAACTGTAAGTTGAGGTCGAAGGAGTTGAAGTAGAACAGGGTTTGATCAGTCCAACCATTTGGAAGACAAAGAATCAAGTCATCTACATATCTTTTCACAAAAGGAATTTCATAAGGAATGATATCTAGACAATCCTTAACCAAATCATCTAAGACATAATTGACAAGAATGGGAGAAATGGAGGAGCCCATAGGAGTACCAAAAATTTGTTTATAAAAAGAATTCTCAAACATTAAGAAGTTAGAATCAAAAATAAATTCTAAAATGGTCCTGAAAGTAGGCCAATCTAAGTTACAATGGTTTGAAATTGTATCCCATTTTTTATGTAGACTGCTGAGCACAGTTTCAAGAGGTAAATTTGTGAATAGTGAAACTACATCAAAGCTGACAATGATGTAATTTTCTGGAATTTGAAAATCATTGATGAAATCACTAAATTGAAATGAATCTTTAATATAGAAATCGTTGTCAGTGTCATATGCAAGAGTCAAAATATTAGTTAAAAAAGAAGCTAAAGGCCCATTTGGAGAATTTATCGAAGAAACAATAGGTCTCATTGATAATGTTGGTTTATGTATTTTTGGGAGAGAATAAAACCGTGGTGCAGTAGCATTGTATGTTTTAAGTTTTTTTGCTGCAACGGAGTCAATCATCTTGTCATTTTCTAATTTTTGAACTAATTTATTGGCTTTCTGTTGTAAGGTACAAGTGGGATTGTTGTTAAGCTTTTTGTAATATTTTTCATCATTAAGGAGATCTTGGCTTTTGTTGAGGTAATCCTCTTTTGACATTACAACAGTAACATTACCTTTGTCACTTTTCACAATGCAAAGATTAGGATGAGATTTTAAGAATTTTTTACATTTGTTAAATAATGAAGTTAAGAAATGTTGTTTGGAAAAATTTTTATGTAAATGGTTTGTTATAATATTGGTGAATTGAGCTCTGTAGATATTTTTTAAAGATTCATTGCAATGGGCAATCATTGCTTCCAGATCAGATAATAGAGAGGAGATTTTGAAGTCTTGAATGGACGGAGTGATGCTAAATTTGGGGCCTAGAGAGAGAATGAATTTGATGTCATCTGGGAAAACTACGTCAGTTAGGTTTTTGAACCATTTATCTTGAACTAATATTTTATCAAATTCATCAGATTTGAGTCTATTGAATTTGTTATTATGTGTTGACTTGATTTTGTGAAAATTTCTATCAAATTTAATTTTTAATCTATGTTCGTACTCAGTGAAAATGTGGAAAGGTAAAATAGCCCTCAACTTGGTTTTTATACTTAACAATTCTTTTTCCAGATGATTGAGTTCGCTGAAAGTGATTTTGATTTCTAAATTTAGAATATTTTTCCTCAACCTTAAATTGAAACCTTGAATCTTGCGTCCAATCTGTCCTCTTGTGTGGTGCAACAGTGAGTTCACATTGTTGATGCCATTGGAGACATGGTTTGGAAAGACGTCGGATTTTCTGCATTTCAGCAAGAAAATTTTTCTGTTATGCATGGCACTTAGTTTGATGTTAGAATTGGCCCATTTCTTCAACTATTTGACACAAGCTGGTCCATATTGTTGGCGAATGTTGTTGAAAAACCCCATATCTGTAATGTTGTTAGGAGGAGGGTAGTCGTGACTGACTAGTTAAGGTAAAAATACATTAACTTTAGAAACAGTTCCAAAGGAAATCTTTCTAGGTGAGGTTGCAGTCAAAATTTTGGCCTTAATGAGAGGACTCTTTGTTACATAGCCGAGCTTTCGGAAATGTTTATTTCCTTTATCAAGACATCTATAAAAAATGGGTAAGTGAAAAAACTTTGTCAATAATACATTTAAAAAAAGTACTTACTAACGTGAGATTGGTGTAAAACACAATGAAATACATAACAGTAGCATCTTCAGCTGAATTTGACGATTAAAACATTTTTAATTTTATAATTTTAGGATAAAAAACAATAGGAATCAATCCACAGGTTTCATTTCTTTTCCGTAACGGACCTTTGAAAACAAAATGGACGGTTGGAAGAGTCGGAAATGCCAACTACTTCGGTGGAAATCGTTTCAGACCGACGACCGTTGTGAGAGAAGAAAGGGAACCGTGGCGGTAAATTTGAAAATTAATTGGGTGGTGAGACAAGAAATTAAGGTTGAGGAATTGTTTGTGATAATCTAAATATGTTATTAGGAATACAATTTTTTTGTTCTATTGCAAGTAAATAATTATAAATGCTACTCAAGTTGCCAATGTCTGTTAACAGACATTGGCAACTTGAGTAGCATTTATAATTATTTACTTGCAATAGAACAAAAAAATTGTATTCCTAATAACATATTTAGATTATCACAAACAATTCCTCAACCTTAATTTCTTGTCTCACCACCCAATTAATTTTCAAATTTACCGCCACGGTTCCCTTTCTTCTCTCACAACGGTCGTCGGTCTGAAACGATTTCCACCGAAGTAGTTGGCATTTCCGACTCTTCCAACCGTCCATTTTGTTTTCAAAGGTCCGTTACGGAAAAGAAATGAAACCTGTGGATTGATTCCTATTGTTTTTTATCCTAAAATTATAAAATTAAAAATGTTTTAATCGTCAAATTCAGCTGAAGATGCTACTGTTATGTATTTCATTGTGTTTTACACCAATCTCACGTTAGTAAGTACTTTTTTTAAATGTATTATTGACAAAGTTTTTTCACTTACCCATTTTTTATAGATGTCTTGATAAAGGAAATAAACATTTCCGAAAGCTCGGCTATGTAACAAAGAGTCCTCTCATTAAGGCCAAAATTTTGACTGCAACCTCACCTAGAAAGATTTCCTTTGGAACTGTTTCTAAAGTTAATGTATTTTTACCTTAACTAGTCAGTCACGACTACCCTCCTCCTAACAACATTACAGATATGGGGTTTTTCAACAACATTCGCCAACAATATGGACCAGCTTGTGTCAAATTGTTGAAGAAATGGGCCAATTCTAACATCAAACTAAGTGCCATGCATAACAGAAAAATTTTCTTGCTGAAATGCAGAAAATCCGACGTCTTTCCAAACCATGTCTCCAATGGCATCAACAATGTGAACTCACTGTTGCACCACACAAGAGGACAGATTGGACGCAAGATTCAAGGTTTCAATTTAAGGTTGAGGAAAAATATTCTAAATTTAGAAATCAAAATCACTTTCAGCGAACTCAATCATCTGGAAAAAGAATTGTTAAGTATAAAAACCAAGTTGAGGGCTATTTTACCTTTCCACATTTTCACTGAGTACGAACATAGATTAAAAATTAAATTTGATAGAAATTTTCACAAAATCAAGTCAACACATAATAACAAATTCAATAGACTCAAATCTGATGAATTTGATAAAATATTAGTTCAAGATAAATGGTTCAAAAACCTAACTGACGTAGTTTTCCCAGATGACATCAAATTCATTCTCTCTCTAGGCCCCAAATTTAGCATCACTCCGTCCATTCAAGACTTCAAAATCTCCTCTCTATTATCTGATCTGGAAGCAATGATTGCCCATTGCAATGAATCTTTAAAAAATATCTACAGAGCTCAATTCACCAATATTATAACAAACCATTTACATAAAAATTTTTCCAAACAACATTTCTTAACTTCATTATTTAACAAATGTAAAAAATTCTTAAAATCTCATCCTAATCTTTGCATTGTGAAAAGTGACAAAGGTAATGTTACTGTTGTAATGTCAAAAGAGGATTACCTCAACAAAAGCCAAGATCTCCTTAATGATGAAAAATATTACAAAAAGCTTAACAACAATCCCACTTGTACCTTACAACAGAAAGCCAATAAATTAGTTCAAAAATTAGAAAATGACAAGATGATTGACTCCGTTGCAGCAAAAAAACTTAAAACATACAATGCTACTGCACCACGGTTTTATTCTCTCCCAAAAATACATAAACCAACATTATCAATGAGACCTATTGTTTCTTCGATAAATTCTCCAAATGGGCCTTTAGCTTCTTTTTTAACTAATATTTTGACTCTTGCATATGACACTGACAACGATTTCTATATTAAAGATTCATTTCAATTTAGTGATTTCATCAATGATTTTCAAATTCCAGAAAATTACATCATTGTCAGCTTTGATGTAGTTTCACTATTCACAAATTTACCTCTTGAAACTGTGCTCAGCAGTCTACATAAAAAATGGGATACAATTTCAAACCATTGTAACTTAGATTGGCCTACTTTCAGGACCATTTTAGAATTTATTTTTGATTCTAACTTCTTAATGTTTGAGAATTCTTTTTATAAACAAATTTTTGGTACTCCTATGGGCTCCTCCATTTCTCCCATTCTTGTCAATTATGTCTTAGATGATTTGGTTAAGGATTGTCTAGATATCATTCCTTATGAAATTCCTTTTGTGAAAAGATATGTAGATGACTTGATTCTTTGTCTTCCAAATGGTTGGACTGATCAAACCCTGTTCTACTTCAACTCCTTCGACCTCAACTTACAGTTCACCAGTGAATCTGAAGTTGACAACATGCTACCCTTCTTAGACATGACTGTCATTAGAGCTAATGACAATGTCTTACGCACCAAATGGTATAGAAAACCCATGTGCAGCAATCGTTTCATGAGTTTCTACTCTTACCATCCTATGAAAATGAAGTTAAATTTGATCAAGGCCTTGAAAGACAGAGTGGTTAAGTTGACTCATCCTTTGCACAGGCAAAATAGTTTGAATGAATTAAGGAACATATTACTTGAGAATTCTTATCCAATTAAAATAATCAATAACATTTTGTTCAATTCAGAAATTAGAATCATAGAAAATATTGATAATAATCTTCCAAATTCACAAATTCTTCCAGTTGCTCCTCAAAATATAGAAATTCCGAAATATACATCACTTCCTTACATAGAAGATTTAACTCCTAAACTTGCCAACATTTTCAAAAATGAAAACTTCATAATTGCTAAAAAAACAATTAAAACTGTCTCCTCTCTTTTCACCAAAACAAAATCTCCCATGAATAAATTAGAAATGACTAATGTGGTATACAGAATTCCTTGTCAGAATTGTGAATTGACTTATATTGGCCAAACTTCCAGGAATTTATCAGGACGCATAATTTCACATAAGAGTGACAGCAAATGTAATAAAAGAACTTGTGCATTAGCAGAGCATGTTAATGATGTAGGTCACCATATGAATTTCAATGATGTCAAAATTTTAGCTCATGAAAATAATTATCTCAAACGAAATTTTCTTGAAATGGTTTTTATCAATAATGAACTTTCGAAAATGAATAAAAGAACAGACATTGGCAACTTGAGTAGCATTTATAATTATTTACTTGCAATAGAACAAAAAAATTGTATTCCTAATAACATATTTAGATTATCACAAACAATTCCTCAACCTTAATTTCTTGTCTCACCACCCAATTAATTTTCAAATTTACCGCCACGGTTCCCTTTCTTCTCTCACAACGGTCGTCGGTCTGAAACGATTTCCACCGAAGTAGTTGGCATTTCCGACTCTTCCAACCGTCCATTTTGTTTTCAAAGGTCCGTTACGGAAAAGAAATGAAACCTGTGGATTGATTCCTATTGTTTTTTATCCTAAAATTATAAAATTAAAAATGTTTTAATCGTCAAATTCAGCTGAAGATGCTACTGTTATGTATTTCATTGTGTTTTACACCAATCTCACGTTAGTAAGTACTTTTTTTAAATGTATTATTGACAAAGTTTTTTCACTTACCCATTTTTTATAGATGTCTTGATAAAGGAAATAAACATTTCCGAAAGCTCGGCTATGTAACAAAGAGTCCTCTCATTAAGGCCAAAATTTTGACTGCAACCTCACCTAGAAAGATTTCCTTTGGAACTGTTTCTAAAGTTAATGTATTTTTACCTTAACTAGTCAGTCACGACTACCCTCCTCCTAACTATATATATATATATATATATATATATATATATATATATATATATATATATATATATATATATATATACATCCCGCTATTTTCAGGGCGTCCTTTCATAACCCATACTCTGAGCGTCCACCATGAATTTCTCATGCAATCCCTACTATATAGTATGTATATCCTCTAACTCTGAGTAAAACATGACGCTATAGGTCGATGAGCTTCATGCAGTGGAAAATTTTTTTTGGAATTTACACTTGACTGACTTCAGAGCGTCCGTTGATAAACCCTCCACCAAGCGTCCAACATATACAGCGAAAGTTTCAAATTCCGACTACTCAGCGTCCGGCAAGGTATATTTTCCTTTCATGTCACAGATTTCTGAGCGTCCAGCGATGTTGTCAAATCAAAAGGTTCTTAGTCGATCATAGAAAGCTTATGCAGGAATAATTTTTGAATGTCCTTTCAGTATGTCGATTTGAGGGCGTCCTCGACGACATGGAAATATATCAACGCTGGGTTTGGACATTTTTTTGTATTATTCACATTTCACGTACAAATGGTATCAGTTACAGTTATATATCAATAGATTGTAAACATCAGATCGTCTTTTCACCGTGTTCTGATCAGCTGGAGTTATGTTAACTCCTTGAACTTTTATGAGACATTCCTCTCCCAATGTGAAAAGTTGGTACTGGTCAACCAGGCCCTAATAACACAATTATGTCCCATGGATATCCTTAGGACGTCCTGTCGGGACATTCAGGACGTCCATAGGACGTTCGAATTTGGTACCGTGGACGTCCATTGAACGTGTGTGGGACGCACAAATGTCCTACTTGAGGACCACTTAGGGACGTCCTTGAGGGACGTCCCTGGGACAACTATCGAGGACAACCTTCCAGTAACGGTGAGGGATATCAATTGGATGTCCATAGGATGTCCCAAGGACGTACGAATTATTCTTGAATTTGAATTTTTCTGAGTCCCTCTAGGACCAGATCTTGCATAACTGATGAGGACATCCAGTTGAGTTGATGGTCCGTAGAAGGTCCCCAATAGATCCTGAAAAAGTTTCCCAAGGATGTCAAAAAAGACTTACGTAAAGGACATTGATGGGGAGTATTTATAGCCTACAAGCGATCATTTGTCGGCGAGGTGTAAGTTAACGTCCTCGCAGGGACAACATATTGAATGTACCGACTGGGACGTCCATAGGACGTTATTTCTAGGACATTGGATAAGTACAGTTCATGTATTAATTGGGACATCCGAAGGATGTCTCTAAGGGACATTTCGTTTTTATACGATCTCGGAAATATTAAGGGCGTCTGTGCAGAGATATTTGAAGGAATGTACTATCAGGGATATTTCATGGTTGTCTAGAAGGCGCATTATATAAGATATAAGGTCAAGCCAGAATATGTACTACTCGGGACATCCGATGGATGTCCCTAAAGGGACGTTCAGAATCATATCCCATCAGGGACATACCAAGGACGTCCTTGCATGGACATTCTACAATATGTACCACGTGGGACGTCTAAGGGATGCTATTTCTAGGACATTTGAAATGATGTACCAGCTGGGACATTCCGTGGACGTCCTTGCTCGGACATTTGCATGAGATGTACGGGATGGGACGTCTCAAGGACACTTATTTTTGGTCCGGGACATTCGGACTTGAATTGTACCAAATTGGGACGTCCCTAGGACGTTGTCTGCTATTAGGGGGGTGATTTGCGTTGGCTGCACATCATAACGTCACCAATTTATAGTTGGAATTTGGTAGCTGTCATAAACGATTATTTCCATTCTTCTTGGAGTATTTTCAGTCCTTCATTTCAATCCACTGAAGGTTTTTGTCTCGAATTTGGCTGTCTTAATTGCTTCACCATTGGACCTGTGGACCAGCATGAACAATAATGATTTACCCTAATAGCACACAACGTCCTACGGACGTCCCTATTTGGTACAATTCACGTCCGATGTCCCGAACCAAAAATAAGTGTCTTTGGGACGTCCTATCCCGAACATCTCATGCAATGTCCGAGCAAGGACGTTCACGGAATGTCCCAGCTGGTACATCATTTCAAATGTTCTAGAAATAGCATCCCTTAGACGTCCCACGTGGTACATATTGTAGAATGTCCATGCAAGGACGTCCTCGGCGTGTCCCTGAGGGGATATGATTTCAAACGTTCCTTTAGGGACATCCATCGGATGTTCCGAGTAGTACATATTCTGGCATGACTTCAGATCTTATATAATGTCGCTTCTAGACAACCTTGAAATGTCCCTGATGGTAGATTCCTTCAAATATCTCTGCACAGACGCCCTCAATATTTCCAGGAACGTATAAAAATCGAAATTTCCCTTAGGGATATCCTTCGGATGTCCTAGTCGGTACTTTCAATATGTTGTCCCTGCGAAAAAGTTAACTTACACCTCGCCGACGAATGATTGCTCGTAGACTTCAAGTACTCCTCGTCAATACTCAACTGGATGTCCTGATCAGTTATGCAAGATCTGGTCCTAGAGGGACCCAGAAAAATTCAAATTCAAGAATAATTCGTACGTCCCTGGGACATCCTATGGACATCTAAGTGATATACCTCACCATTGCTGATAGTTTGTCCTATGAATGTCCTAAGGAAGTCCTCTGTAGTGCTTGATGAGGAATACTGTAGGATTTAGGTATTCGATAGTTGTCCCAGGGACATCCCTCAAGGACGTCCCTAGTTGGTCCTCAAGTGGGACATTTGTGCGTCCCACAGACGTCCAATGGACGTCCACGATACCAATTTCGAACGTCCCATGGACGTCCTGAATGTCCCGGGACACAGTCGAGTTTCACGACTGTGAGATGGATTATCTCTGATGGTTTCTTGTTCATCTGGGACTTTCAAAATTGAGACAATTTCAGAGATTTATTTTCAATGTCATTAAGAACGATATCTTCAATTCTGAACTTGTCAACGATTTTTGACAATATTTCGAATCCATGGACCGATTGATGCCTACAGTATGAGTGATAATCTAAAAACGTGGTCATATAATATATTATGCACTGTGATGATTTCATATAATCGTGGCTATGTTTGAAATTGACAAAACACAACATTCGAAGCTGACAATCGCTTGAAGTGAATCGTGCGACCCTGGAAGCAAAACATTGAAACACAACCTCACTTTTTCGAAAAACATTGAAACACAACCTCACCTTTTCTATTTTTTCACAGAGGTATCAAAGGATTGTACTAGTTTTTCATAATATTATGGCAACCGAATCGTGTTTTTTGCACTATTCATTAATTCAAGCATGCCATCTACAGCGAGGAATATGATTTTTCAGGTGAATAGTAATCTCACAATACAAGCTAATACTGCTAATAGATTGGAAATGTCTACAACACACACGGTCATATTTCGTCAGCATGTCAGACCAGTCCTCCCATTTGATTGATTGATTGATTGATCCAATCTTCTTGCATTCTTCTAGAAATTCCAGGAGTATTTCTATCCGCTCCTATTGCAGAAGGAATTCCGATGGGGAATCAGAGAAATCACCAAATTTTGAAATGAGAACTATATGTGAGTGACTATAGTAGGTATACTTTCTTTCAAATCTCAATGTACCAACCAGATTCCTTCGTCTCTCGCGGCAGTCAGTGTGTAAAGTATACCGCTGTTAGAATTTGAAATATCCAAGTGTGACACTGATTACATTTTCACTACTATAGTACAGCATATTATAATAAACATGGGATTGAAGCTATTCTTTGCTGTTCTCCATATCAGTTATACCTAATAAGGATTGTATTGTCTCTCTCTATCTATTTTCTTATATTTCTTTCAAGTGACGAATCAAATTGTTATGATACTGTTCACCCACCAGTTCTCATGTGAATTGGATTGAGTCAAAATTGATCGAAAATTTTGACATTCCGTCTTGAAATAGTATTAATACGGAATGGATATCATGAAACATAACACGGAATGGATATCATGAAACAGTGTTGCCATTCATCTCCGTCGTCGAGGACGCCCACCAATCGACGGGATGGAAGTACTATAATATACCTAATCGGGGACGCCCACCAATCGACGGGATGAAAGTACTATATACACCTGATCAAGGACGCTCACCAATCGACCTGATGAAAGTACTATATACACCTGATGAATATACATGAGTTGCACAGGTCGCCTCTATCGGCAGATGCGTTGTACTATCAATATATCTCTAATATTCAAATCTGCAGGTTGTGCCATCATCTGAGCGTCCAGACAAATTTTTTCCGACGCGATCTGCGGAACTTCTTGAGTGACCTACTGTAGGTAAACTTCCGAGCGTCCGTATACGGACGCTCTGTAGGAACTGGACGCTTGGAAGATAGGGATCGGTCAATGTATGGACGCTCGGAAGATGGTAGGATAAATATATATATATATATATATATATATATATATATATATATATATATATATATATATATATATATATATATATATATATATATTGATAACCGATGGGTTGTCACTTCCGCTATATTGGAGGGCAACCTGACCTCCGGGTCATAGAAATACTTTTTCCGAGGAAAAATAACGTATATATGCGTATATATACTCAATCTACCCGTTTTTCAAAAGAGGGGAAACGATTTCGAATTTGAAAAATTTCACGTTTTTTGTATATATATAAGATACAAAGTGACCTCCGCTGAATTTTCTATATACGCATCATGTATTGAACTTAGTCACTTCCGGCAGTGATGCCACATTTCTGGAAGTGACTTCAATCGGAACGTGTGAGGAAAGCAATATAATAGAGAAATATATACGATAACTAGCTGACCCAGCAGACGTTGTTTCGCCATATACATTTTCGAAAAAAACATTCTTTCAGTGGAATATTTGTCAACACAATTTCATTATTTAAATTTTTTATTGTCTAGGGCTTTTCAGTTCGGCAATCTATCTCTTCAGTTTCCCAAGCAAATATTTATCACAAAGCGCGTTCGGTATATTGGATCCGCCATCTTGAATTTCCAAAATTTTGACGCAAAAACCATAAACTCCGACCCCAAAAAGTTCCAGATACAAATTTTGAATAAAATTGGATCATTATTAGATATCTCGTCCACCATATCGAATCCACCATCTTGAATTTTCAAGTTCTGATGAAAATATCATAATCAACGACCCAATGGGCTTCGTGGCCGAGTTTGTCTATGCGCTGATATTCGCTAGATAGCCGTTCACGATGCAGAGGTACTGTCGGTTCGAATCCGGCTATCGGCTGAGCCTTTTTCTTTAAAATGTGTGATTCATGGTTGTAATTCTGGCAGCACCTCGATGCCCTAGAAGTGGTTCGGATTCCACTATAAGCTATAGGTCCCGCTCTTCCTAACCTCGCACAAGTTTCGACTTCTGGGGAGTTGGTTCCCAACTTTGAAGTAGCGATATACATGAAAAAATACAACGAAAAAAAAGTTGAATTTTACATTCAATGAATAGCTTACGACCAATTCCCAGACCTATCAGATATGCACAAAAATGTTCATGAGATTCGGTCGGGCCGTTTCGGAAGAGTTTGGCGACAAACACAATGCATGACATTACAATTCCATAATATAGTAGGTATTCATTTCACAGAGGTTGCTAGGTTCGATGCCCGACAGAGCAGATAATTTTTATTCATAAAACGAGTTGAAAAAATCCAATTTTCGTAGCCTTGGCCGGAGCTGATTCCGCAGGATTCGTTGTTGCGTTCAAATTATTCGTGCTGCTCTTGAGGTAGCGTATGGAGTTAGTAACAAACACACACAATGGCTGAAGGACCTGTCGTGAGGTTAATAGTCAGTTGGTATGTACATACAACTAAGTATAAATACTACTACTACTACTACTACTACTCATTCCACAGTTTATCAATGACTCAATACACAATGGGAGTACTTGATTTTTATAGGATTTTTTCATTACCCAAACGTATTTTTTGCAGAATTTACTCAGTCAGCTTTGTCGTTCCATCATTGCACATGACGACACATGAGAATAGGAATAGTCCCTACTCATTACCGGTAAGGTAGGAAAATCAGATCGACCCAGCTCATCAAGGGACAACTTGTCAATTTCCATGCTATCAATGGTCATCTCATCAACGACCCAATTCTTTAACGACTCAAATCATCAGGGCGTCCACTTCATAAACACCCAACTCAGCATCGATTCATCTCATAAACGATCCATCTCATCAACGATCCATCTCATCAACACCCATATTTCGTCAACACCTAACTTGTTAACGACCCTACTGATCATCAACTAGTCATCAACCTATACATTTCATCAATACTCATCTCATAAACCACCTCTATCTCATCAACCATCCCACATTCAACTAACCTAATTTTCATTACATCAACACTCAAGTCAGCGACAAGACAAATCATCACCGACCCATATCATCAACGCACTAATTTTATCAACACCCATATCACCAACGACCCAACAATCGAACTTATCAGAGAGGTTCTATTCACCAACTTACCAACTTCATCCACAGCCAATTTATCAACCTCACAACTGGTCAAGTACCCAACTGATCACTGAGTTTAATCATCACTAATGCAGGTCATCAACGAACCAACTCATCAACGACAAAGCTCATCGACGACACAACTCATCAAAATAAGTTCTCCTTCCATCAAAACACAACTCATCAACCCACCTCTTTCATCCACACCTGACCCAACACAACAAAGTGCTGATTATTCAACTTTGCAACTCGTTGTGTCGTTGATAATTTGGAGCATTGATGAGTTGAAACGTGGATGAGTTGGAACGTTGATGAGTCGAAACGTTGATGAGTCGAAATGATGACAAGTTAGCTCGTTGACGAGTAGAGTTGTCAATGAGTTAGGCCGTTGATGTGTTGGGTCGTTGATGATTTGAATCGCTGATTATTTGGAACGTTAATGAGTTGAAACATTTATGAGTTGAATCGTTAACCAGATGAGTCGTTGACTAGTCGAGTCAGTGATTATTCGGTTCGTTGACGAGTCGGGTGTTGATGAAATGGGTACAAAGACGAATTTGGTTTAAGAGTTGGTTTATTCATGAGTTGATTCATTGATGAAATGGGTACGTTGATGAGT
Source organism: Phaedon cochleariae (assembly GCA_918026855.4). Classification (NCBI taxonomy): domain Eukaryota; kingdom Metazoa; phylum Arthropoda; class Insecta; order Coleoptera; family Chrysomelidae; genus Phaedon; species Phaedon cochleariae. The sequence goes on along the minus strand of OU896714.1, from coordinate 20,926,307 downwards.
TGGGTGATAATTGGTGAGTTGGATCGTTGATGGAAAGGGTATTGATGAAATTGGTAAGTTGATGAGGTGATAAGTTGATCATTTGGGTAGTTGGTGATTCGGGTCATTGATGAGTCGGCTCGTCGGAGCGTTGCATATTGGCGGAATTGGTGCGACGATGAGTTGGGTCATCGATGAGTTGGATTATTGATGAGTTGTGCTGATGACGAAGTTGTTGTTGATAAAAGGGGTGTAAACGAGGGTGTAATGATGAGTTGGGTCGAGATCGGCCTTGGATTTATATGGATGTGTTGATGGGTTCGGTCGTTGATGAATTGGGTACTGAAAGAATGGATCCATAGATGAGTTGAATATTATCGAAATGAGAGTTGGTGAGATGTTCAATGATGAGCTGGGGTCAACCCATTGTCAGTATCTAGAGCTGAATGATCTGAAGATCTGCAGAATAGTACGTAAATCGGTCCAATTTTTTCAATTTCACCTTGTTTCTTCTTTCGGAGTCCTCGTCGTCTAACATTGCCTAGTGTTTTTCATCTCTTGGAGCAAACAGATAGAAATCCCAGCAATATTTCAAAAAGATCGTGTGTAGCTAGAGTAGAGGATAGGGAGATGGAACTTCCTCCAGCAAAGAATTCCAAAGTTCGTGGACCCGCATACTGTTCTCATTGTATTTGTATAGCGAAGAGTTGTTCGACATATTTCGAAATTGACGACTAAAGTATGTGCTGACTGGGCTTATTGTGTACGTCTGACTACTATTGCTGGTACTGGTACTGATAGAAGGTGGGTACGTTTGCAGTCAGCAACTAGTCCCTAAAGGTACCTTTCAGCAAGCCCCAATATGTGTTCAATGAGTAATGTGGTTCACTTAAGAGAGCTGGCTAACACCCTTTCCAGGTACCGTCCATCAGCTCTCTTCCAGAGTTTTCCGGTCGTGTTTTGTAGGCTAGTATGATGTACTCACTACCATATTCTGCAGTGGCAGGCCTGCCAGCTACCTCGTTAACCGCCGTTAGAGGAGGCCCACTATAAGCAGCATTGGCCCGCTCTCATGCTCAGCTGGTGGTTTTTCCACACTCACCTACATACACCGTCCCCTGATGCTCACAACTACATAATCTTGATTTCTTCATGTGTGTTATGTGTAGGCTTTGTTACTTACTACATGTATCATTTCAGTAGCAACACTGTTGAGTCGAACGCAACAGTGAATCGTCAGGACCTCGGTCAGGACTATCTCCAACCGATGCTTTGAAACTGAACAATATACAATTCCTAAATCAAATATTGAGGAAATTCCTTGGTTCAACAGCGATTAAAACACACGACCACGCCTTCTCTTTCAGGGCTCCAATACCAGCCAGGTAAATCAGAAACGAACGAGGAAGAAATGTTGACAACATGAATATGGACTCGGCAACAATTCTCGAATGGGGATCTAATAACTTGCTAGATTTCAATGCAAACAAAACACAAGCATGCCTTTTCTCTAGGGATCTCACTGTACCCAACATAAGCTTGTCAGGAGTAACCATACCTTTGAAGACATCCATTTAGATGCTTGGTATTACTATCAGCAATAACCTTTCTTGGGAAAATCACGTGAGATTATATACTGAAAGTGCATCCCAAAAACTTGGTTTCCTGTTTCGGGCCAGGAGCAATTTCACTTCCAGTCAGCTGCTTATGAACTTTGAGGCACAGATCTGACCTGTCCTAGGATACTGTTTTCATATTTGAAGTTCAACAACCAGACATATCCTGAAACCGTTGGATTCTGTCGAAAAAAGAACAATTTGTCTTGTGGGTGATGCCTCGCTCAGAAACTCACTCACTTCTCTGGAACACCGTAGGAAAGTTGGCAATCTGGCCCTTTTTTATAGCTATTTTCATGGACGATGCTCTTCTAAAAAATCAACAATTGTTTCTTTCTTGGCAGTCCCTGCGAGATTAACCCGTCTAGTTGATGCTTCGCACCCCTTCGTGGTCACTTTGGAGACCTGCAGAACATCTCTTTCGTTCTCGTTCATTTCACGAACAGCGAGGCTCCGGAACACATTGCCAAGGAAGGTGTTCCCCGAGGCATATAACCTCCAGAAATTCAATGAATTAAGGAATTGGACGAACACCAATTCCTACCTTATTTCTCTTGGTTCCCACGATGTTCTCTGAACATTACAGGATATCCCTTTTCGTGGGGACCAGATCATAAAAAAAATCAAGTTTTTATAATTCGTTGAGTTCGAGCCTTCATTTCTCCATTTTTTTAAATCAATATGAATTTTTTTGGATACCTGTTTGTATGTACCACGAATATTGTGACTCAATACTGATGAGACGTGAAACGAGCTTCAGAAATGATAACACAAAGGCTTACAGTGTTGCCGAAATTCGGAGGTCTCAATATGCATTCTGAATAACGGAAGTCACTTCGTTATACATGTATCAATCGTATATATGGACATGGAGCGCCACCAAACACTGACGTTAAACTCTCGAACTAAAAAACTTTTTTGGAGGTATGGGGTGGTCAAAGTGACCTCCGGAGAAATTTTCGGGAGTGGCCTTCTGATGACATCTGCTGGCTACTGTGTTAAAATGAATGGGGATACGTTGTGACTTCCGTTTTCGGAAGTCACAACGTCATATATGAGGTGACAACGTATTGCATGTGTAACGGTGCGGAGGTGACTTCATACCGTCTATCAATATATATATATATATATATATATATATATATATATATATATATATATATATATATATATATATATATATATATAGGTGTAAACGGTATATTGTTGAGCCCGTCATATGAACGGGGCGCTCTTGAGCCCACCCTTTCCTGTGTAGTTAGAAGAGTATATGTCAGGATAATTACATCTCCTCATCTTTGTCTCTCATGGGACACTTAGAGGGGAAAGGATTTCAAACATTTGAATATTTTTATATGTTTTTCGCACGTTGTTGAGCCATTTATACTTTCACTACGTAGTGGAGCCCAATTATATACGAATTTATATGAACCGTTCCTAGTGTGTCCCGACAGTGTTGCCATGTTTTGTAGATATTAATACATATGAGTATTATACATATAAACCGTACTCTAATGAGCCTCAGAGGTAAAATCATGGTCGCAATGATGGGACAGGAATTGCGAAGATGCAAACACGTGAGTTGAACAATTACATCGAATTATTCACAGCCAACAATCCTTACCTACAATTTTCGTTTGTTTTGTAAGTGTCTCAATATTCAAAAGGTATAGAGAAGATTCGAGACTGATTTATGTGATATTCGTCGAGAAATTTACGTTAATACTGATGTAAAAGGATAACAGTGGTAGGCAGACGATGTGGAAGATAATAATTCAATAATAATTATCGTAGTAATAATGCAATGGCTATTTGGCTTCAGAAAATCCTCGAGGAAACCAAGGAGAAAAAAAGAACATAAAAATTGAAAAATAGTTCTGCCAACTCAAACCATATAGTGGGGCCGTTGATAATTTGATTTTCTGATGAGTTAGGTGTTGATGAGTTGGATAAGTTTTGTCAGTTGATGAATTGAGAGAGTTGAGGTCGATGATGACGTAGATCGTTGATGAACTGGGTCTTTCATGAGTTGAGTCGTTGATGAGTTTGGTCATTGATGAGTTGACCGTTGATGAGTTTTGTCGGTTGATGAATGAGGTGAATCGTTCATGAAACGGGTCGTTGACAAGTTGGGTCGTTGATGAGTAGAGTCCTTATTTCGAAAGAGCGAGATGAGTTGAGTCATTGATGAGTTAACCGTTGATAAAATGAGTCGTTGATGAGCTAGATCGTTGATAATTTGACTCGTTGATGAGTTGACCGTAAATAAATTGAAACATTGATGGATTGGATTGTTGTTGAGTTGGGTCGTTGATGAGTTGACCGTTGATGCTTTGAGTCGGCGATCAGTTGACCGTTGATCAAATGAGTCGTTGATGAGTGAGGTCTTTGATGATTTGACTCGTTGATGAGTTGATCTTTAATGAATTGAAACGTAGATGAATTGGATTGTTATTGAGATGGGTCATTGAGTGGTTGACTTTTCATGCGTTGAGTCGTTGTTGAATCGAATCTTTGATTAGTAGGGTCAATGATGCTCTGACTCGTTGATGAGTTGAACGTCGATAAAATGAGTAATTTACGAGTTAGGTCATTAATTATTCGACTGTTTGATGAGCTCGCCCTTTATTGAGTTGATCGTTGAACAGTTTAGATGAGTTCATCAGGAGGATCGTTATCAGTTGATGAGTTGGGTGTTGATGAGTTGGGTGTTGATGAGTTGGGTCGGTTGATTGATAGGTCATTAATAAAGTGTATCGTCGATGAGTTGTGTTGTTGATGAATTGGCCGTTGATGAGTTGAGTCTTTGATGATGTGTTGATCGTCAAGTCGTTGATGAATTGAATCATTGATGAGTTATATTGTTGATTAGTTGGGTGGTTAGTGAATTGCGTTATTGATGAAATATGTCATCGATGATTTGAATTGTTGACGATTCCTTTGTGGATCATTTCAGTCGATGATGAGTTGAATCGTTAATGGGTTGACCGTTGATGACTGGGATAGATGAGTTGTATTGTTGATGTGTTGACCGTTTTTGAGTTGTATAGTTGATCGCTCGACCGTTGATGAGTTGTGTCATTGATGAATTGGATCGTAGATGAGTCGGGTCGTTGATGAGTTGGGTCATTGATTATTTGAGTCGTAGAAGATTTGACTCGTTGATGAGATTAGCCGTTGATGAGAAGACCCGTTGATTAGTTGAGTTGTTAATGATTTCGCTCGTTCTTGGGTTCGGTCGTTCATGAGGTAGATTGTTCGTGGAACATGTTGCTAATGAGTAGACTCGTTGAGTGTTGATGAATAGATCCATTCATGAGTTAGGTTGGTTGATATGCAGGATCGTTGATGAGGTGAAACGTAAATGAGTTGGGCCATTGATGAGTTCACGTTGGTGAATCGATTCGTTGATATGTGATGATGGTTCATAAATTAGGTTGATGAATTGGATCATTGATATGTTTGGTCGTTAATGAGCGAACGTTGATGAGTTGGGTCATTGATGGGTTGGTTAGTTGATGACTCGACGATGAATTGAATCATTTATGAGTTGACCATTGCAGTGTTGAGTCATTGATAAGTTGGGACGCTGATGATTCGATACGTTGCCCAGGCAACCATATATGACTAATGAACATGTCACTGTGACGCCCCTAATTGGTGATTCTTCGTCAGAGACGTCACACCAGTTTTCGACATGCAAGTTTTATTGGAATTATATGTATCCAAGAAGTAAGCTATATATGTTTATTTTCAAAATTTCAAATAGGTTTACCTATATTGAAACCGTCACTTCAATGACTTTGCAGTGACTTATCTATGACGTCTGAAAATCACGTCGGTGTGACGTACCAATTTGGTGAGCTCCGTTATTCAGAAATTTTTCAATACTTTGCTACTCAGATTTTTGTTGGGTGACAAATAATTTATGAATATAAATCGTTTTCATTGCTATTAAACTATTTTTGGTTTGCTTACATCTCGCCGACACAAACTACATAATTTGTTACACAAATTCGAGTAACTGATTTCATTCTGATGGTACTGAGGGATAGCGCTGCTGAATAGACGATTGAATGGACATGACACCGAAGGGACCACCAAGTAGACTCAACAATGCATAATCAATATTATATGTTATCAGAGATCAGTGGTGATTGTGTTATCACCAAATTTGAACGTCATTCTGACGTCATTTTGACGCCAGCATGACGTCACAGTTTGGTGAGTGAATGACGTCAATAAACGTAAGTAATATGACGTCATTGGGTTGTGACTGACGTGAAGAGAAGTCTCTGAAACGTCATCTGGTTGCCTGGATGGTGAGTTGGGTATTCATGAGTTGTTTCGTTGATGAGTTAGCTTGGTTGATTAGTTATTAGTTCATCGAGGAGGTGAATCGATTAGTTGAGTCGTTGATGAGTTGATTGTTGATGAGTTGAGTCGTTAATGTGTTGATCGTTGATAAGTTAGGTAGTTGATGATTTGACTCGTTGATGAGATGAATATTGTTAAATAGGTGGGTGGTTAATGTGTTGATCGTTAATATGAGTTGGGTCGTTGATGAATCGGATCGTTGATGAGATGGGCCGTTGATTAGTTTGGTCCTCAACGATTCGACTCATTGATAAGTTGTGTCGTTGATGAGTTGTGTCGTGTATCGTTGATGAGGCGAGTATTGTTGATGAGTTGAGTCGTTGAAGATTTGACTCTTTGATTGGTATTTCGTTGATGAATCTGGCCGTTTACGACTTGTGTCATTAATCAGTAGTATTATTAATGAGTTGACCGTTGATTAGTTGGGTTGTTGATGAGTTTGTTTTTTGAGGAGTTAGGTTGGTTGAAAAGTTAGGTCGCTGATGAGGTGAATCGTTGATTAGTTGACCGTTGATGAGTCGAGTCGTTGATAGTTGATGAGCTTGGTCGTTGATGAATCGGATCGTTGATGAGTTGGAGAGTGCGCAAAAATCTTTGCCAGAAAACATGGAGTTGACATGTTCGGAAACATGGTAGCGAAATCACTGATTTTTATTCTGCATTCAGAGAGTTGCACAATCCATCTTCATCCATGGTCAAAATAGGAGAGTCACAGCTTTGGCTACAGATCCAATTATTATCATATTTAGATATACAACCTTTCCCTCTTCCGAGATCAAATTAATGATCTATGCATACTCATAATCTTATTCCGGAACGTTACTCAATATTTATTGAAACGATTTGCAAGTGAAAAAAAAAAAGAAGATGAATTGAACTACTCACATTCGAAGGTACACTTCAATCATTCTAGGACTAGATTTGTCCCTTTTTAGCTATACCAACAGACAATGCTCTGCTATTCATGCACTGATAATCAAGCCAAGAATGAATCTGACTCTTTGTAGCATGAGGCATCGAATATTTGCCTGAAGCATCAAACTACCTGTATCATGATCTGATATGTATTCAATTCGCAGTGCTTATTGTAGGGAATAAGCCTATTGGAAAAAACTGCGGAATAAATTGAAAAAAAAAACACAGAAACTCAAGTAATTCAACCCTGTCGAGTGTTTTAACAACTCAGGTATTACCTGATATGGAACTCGTCAACAAATAGAATTTTCTCCCTGCAATCATGAAACAGATTGATTATCCGCTCGAGATTTTTCATCGTTTTGTCAAATATCAAAACGAAATAGAGTTGTACAGGGTGAACAACTAAGAACGGCTGTCGGCCATATACAAGCAATGAATAATGATACAAGTTTGCTTACACGATGTAATAGAGAAACTGAATCTCAACAGACCAACGGAAACCGCAACATGATAGCTTTTCGCCAACGGAAGATATTAATTATCGAAATTGGAAGAATGATAGAAATGACAGCCGTTCTTAGTTGTTTATCGAGTACATAATGAACAGGACACTTTTCTTAAGACTCTCACGTGCTAGTATTACATTCTTATTTCACATCATCATCATGATGCAGAGGTCCCAGGACAAATTGTGTATCCTAAATACCAACAATTGCGACGTTGCCAAATTTAGGGCTCAACAACGATACATTCATGTGTGGGCTCAACAACGTTTATACAAATCTGAAGTGTATATCCCTATATACAAAAAAGCGCCCTCTACAGGCCGATCCCCGAAGTTTTCGCTGTATGTCGGTTATATTATCGGTATATTGTGGAGCCCGACCAAAAATGCGGGAAATGGCTTTTCAAACAATTCTGACCACTCAGTGAAGAGATACAGGGCGATACGTTGTTGAGCCCGAAATCGGGCTCAACAACGTTTCTCCGGGCTCCACTACGTACCGTTCATATGCTAATCGGGCTCAACAATGACCGTTTAGTTATCTATATATATATATATGGCTCCCAAGTAACTTTTGAGACTCCTCAGTAAATAAATACAATAAAAATTGACAATCAGCTAAGCGGATCAAGAAAAGTCACAGTTGGTGTTTGAATACAAAAAAAACAAATTCATAACATTCACTCAACATCAAGGTGATCAGTCACAAGAAGAATCGCTTAGACTACATCGAGTAGGGTGTACCTCACAAAACTACGCATGCTCTCTGATAGAAAGAGTAAGATTGTTGTTCTAAAAAGGTTCTATCCGTCATTCGATAGTAAAAATAATAACTACTTTGGTGTGTGCTTTCAAGATTACTTAGTGAAACGACTCCGAATGTTGACAAGGAGTTTTTATGAACTGAATAAGGATATTCTAGAAAGAAAAAATCTACTTATTATCTTTATTTCACTAGCAGAATCTGTCCTGAAATACTGTATAACTGTTAGAGGTGGAATGTAAAACAACACACTCTACCGGCTTCACTCTACACAAAATTCCATTCTGAAGATCATTTTTTAAAAATCTAGGCTTTTCTCAACAGAGCAACTTCACAAAGATACAAAGGTCCTTAATATCAGAGGTTTGTATTTACATCAAATTTCTAATTTCAAGAAGAGTCGTACGCAAAGGTTCATTTTCCATCATGCGCCCATACTGTTGAATATGCTTCTACTGGAATTTAAAAAAATCATGAAAATTACCCGTTACAAATTAAAAATCAAAATTTATGTCCCTGAGACATTTCTGATCTGAAATTCCATTCTATTTAATTGCACATTACAACCTAGTTGGAAAAATGTCAGCTGCGCTCGTCTTGTAATAATAGCAATTATTACCTATTTTGGTTCCCACATTGAAGCATAGAACAATACGACACAAGCATTCACTTGCTTAGGTGGGTTCTGTCCTTCCGGTGGGGGTGTAATGTTCTAATCTCATAATCTATATTTATTGTATCACAAATATTATTATGAATAAATCAAACAAAACTCGAAAAATATATCAAAAATACTATAAGTATTGGTGAGTTTATGAGAACTCCAGAGTGAGCCACTTTCACTGGCCCAATTCAATAAATCATGGAATAAACGGATATATCATATCGAGTATAGGTATATACTGCAATACCATCAGATAATATCCGAATAATCCGTAATATCTAGAATCACCTATACTAGATAATACCAATTATATTGAGGATACAATACCAAATATAACGTGATGATACCAATAAAAATATTTCTAATATTACCAATATCTTTCCAAATACCTTCAATGATTACCAATATAGGTATACCCTTTAGATTGATAATGCAACTTCATGATGGATACTAGAAACGAACATCGAAAGAGATATTCAGATATCAATGGATTCGCGAGTGGATTCGTATCTCGTATATTTCTATTTTGAACATATGGTATCATCAAATGATAGGTATAGGATAGGTATAAACACCAACAAAACTACTGCCATATTGAATTCTGAAATTTTCTTGCTAAACGTGGAGTGGAATTCCGAAGAAAGGAAGAAATGCTCAAAGCTGGGTTGAAATAAGTGATTTTAAGACTTTTGTCAATAAGACATGCTTCCGATAAGTCCATCTTCAGGCCACGCATGAAGTCAAGGCAGTGTGAAAAATTTTTCGATTACCTCAAGATGTATCTACCTTCAAGTATTCCTCTTTTTCGAACATTTTTTTCAACAAGTTATCACCATTGAATTTCATGTTTACGTTTCTTAGTACCCATCAGTGACATTTTTGAATGCGGTGCCATTTTGAGGCAAATTATCCTAATTATTGTCCCCACTAGGAGAGAAAATCTCAATAATCTAAAATATTCAATTATTTATGATAAAAGTTTTTGTTTCAAATTACACATTTTGAACATCCTATAAATAAACATTTATATAGTTGCCATCAATTAGATAATTTCAATCCAACCTCCGAAAGGAATAGTTTATTACTGATACCCACTGTTTGAAAAAATCATTCCTGACTGCATTTGAACATCCTAGATGAATATTTACCTAGTTTTTTTATTATCGCTTGGAACGCACAATAGGGAATTCCTATAATGTTCAAAGAACATCGTGCGTTCCTAAGGAGGATAGGGATAGGAGGTAAGTATTGGAATTTTTTTGAACTTCTGGAGATTATATGTTGTTGGAAATACTTCCTCAGGCAATGAATTCCAAAGCCTAGCCGTTCTATGGATGAAGGAGTTTTGATAAAGTGCTGTTCGACATCTTTCGAGGTTGACAACGCAAGGATGTGCTTACTGGGCTTGTCGAGTCCGTCTGACTGGTATTGCTAGTGAAGGGATGATAGCAGAGATTTCCGAAGAACATTTCCCGTGGTAGTATCGGTAGAAAAGTGAAAGGTCGCCTACCTTTCTACGGTGTTCCAATGATGTCAAGGAGTGAGTGAGTATGACGTCACCCACCAGGCGGATGGCTCTTCTCTGGATGGAATCTAAGAGCATCAGCGTATGTTTTGGTGCTGAACCCAATATGTGGGAACAGTATTCTAGAACAGGCCGTATCTGCGCTTTGTAGATCACGAGAAGCTGTTGAGGTGTAAAGTAGCTTTTCGAACGAAACAAGAATCCGAGTTATTGTGAAGCACCTCCTGCTGAAAGAGTGTTGCTAATGGAAATGCCGAGTATAGATATGGTGGGCTTGGTGGGGATGGTGGTGCCAGACATTACAATGTCGGGCATACTTTGATGGCGTTGAATTCAACTAGTTTGTTGGTTCCCCAGGCTGTGATTTCAGCAAGGTCTTCATTGACAGCGTTGACCTACCTGCGCCGTGAGTTCTTAGTTTCTTGGGAAGAAATGGTAATTCTGAAAGAGAACGCAGTATGGAGGGTACTATCATCTGCAAAGCTGTGGATGGGGCAAGTTGTTACTCCCAACAGATCATTGATATGAAGAAGGAATAATGTTGGTGCCAAAATTGATCCTTGTGGAACGCCGGAATTGCTGCCAATGGTATCAGACGATACACCGTCCACCACCACATGAAGCGATCTGCCTGAAAGAAGACTCGATAAGTGATGGCATAGCTGAGGTGGTAAGCCGTATGATGGTAGTTTGTGGAGGAGTCCTTCGTGCCAAACACGGTCGAATGCTTTCGATATGTCCAACGCGACAGCTAGAGATTTCCTGTGTTTTTCTAATGGAGCTTGCCATGAATGAGTGACGTAGGCAAATAGATCTCCAGTAGATCTTCGGTGGCGAAAGCCGTATTGTCTATCATTGATGATTCCTGAGCTCTCCAGATATTTGATAAGCTCAATATTGATGGCTTTCCCCATCACTTTGGAGATTACTGATAACAGTGCAATGGGCCTGTAGTTCTTGGGCAGGTTCTTGTTCCCTTTTTTGGGGATTGGTTTGTCTCTAGCTGTCTTCCAGCATGATGGAAAAATAACTAGTTGTATTCATGATCAACCCCGCATAATGAAGTAGCTGAGCAAAAACACGAAAAATTAGTTCACAGCTTCTTTCTTATGGCAACGAGGGATAAAAAGTACACGGATATGACAGATTATACACGTAGGATTGGACTGATATTGTCGAATATTATCAAATATTATAAATACGAGATTGGACATTTGCATTGCGAGAAAAGTAATATTGGCCTAAGAATGGATCTCGGATTGGACGGATTACATCGGGATTGGACATCAAGTGTACACATATTGGACATAGTGGTTGTCGCCTCGAATGTCAATTTACTGCAATTCACTGTGTTTTGCTTAGTTTGATCAATGATATTTCCGCGAGTACGGGTTATAAAAGTTATTTGTCAAAATTATTTGAATCCATTTTACGGTATTCTTGCTCAGTGAAAAGTTAGATCGAAGTTAGATATTGCGGTACTAGTTTTGGTACCATCCATATGGGCTTTTGCTTAGCAGGGCAGTATAGCTTTCCGAGCATTTATACAGGGTGATTCAAAATCTGATGTAAATATTTCAAGGACGTATTGTTAAGATCAAAATAATACTTTTTCTTTTTATAAACAGGTGTCTTGAAATGCACCTGATGAGTAAGTATTCGAACTCTTCTCGGAACTCGTATTCGAATAATGAACATATTCAAGCAAAACATACTTAGTCATCAAAAATTTCTGAAAACGAGCAGAAATAAATTAGTTTTCTTCTATTATAACAACAACATATAATCTCCAGAAGTTCAAAAAAAATCCAATACCTACCTCCGATCCCTATCCTCCCTAGGAACGCACGATGTTCTTTGAACACTATAGGGATTCCCTTTCGTGCGCTCCAAGCGATAAAAAAATATATATGTGTATATGAAACATGTGTATATTGAGGGTAGCAGCAGTGTGAAGGGAATAATCTTTAAAGTTTATCCAAGCTTTCGGAAATGTGTTTCCATCATTAGGAATACTACAATGATGGAAGAGTGTGAATACATTGAGAAACACTATGGCTATGCCTTGTACTGATATCTTTGGTGAGGTTGGTTATTATACAACGTTGTTCGATATATAAAATTGTAAATGATATGGTGACATATTGTGCCACGTGAGACACATGAGAGACTAACATTTGTACAACTAATTCAACTGTATGCTTATTCTTTGAATTTAAAATTTTGAAATTTGGATAAAAAAAATGTTCAAGTCACATTTTTCACATTCTACACATTCTTAGAATTCATTTAGGTAGGGAATATTCTGTTTCTTCCTCTTCACAAAATAGAGAATTTTTTTGTGTAGGTACATCAATTGACAGGTGTGTTATTGTGGTTTATAACTATTGTAGTTTTCAGCCAGTTTATGGAAAAGAAGGAAAAGAGATTGTTTCTATGTCCATAAGTAATATGTTCGCTAAGGTTGTTTCTCAACAACTTCTCAACTTTCGCGGACATTTCACTTCTTCTTCTTTTCCACAATATTTCACCGTATCTTTTATAATTTTATATATATTATGGAACAACGTTGTAACCAACCTCACCAAAGATGTAGGTACAAGACAAGGCCATAGTGTTTTCCAATGTATTTACACTTTTCAATCATTGTATATAGTATTTCTGATGATGGAAATAAACATTTCCGAATACTTGAATAAACGTCAAAGAGTATTCCTTTTACACTGCTGCTACACCCAATATATACTGGTTTCATTCCTACTCGTCAGCAACGACTTCCCTTCCATAAAATATATGTGTATATATAGGTGAATTATTATTTTCCAATTATTGCTGATGGCTATACTGAAGTGAAGGATGTTGAAATATGTATAATAAGAAGCAAAATGATAATAAATCCTCGGTCAGCAATGATTTTTGAGGAAGAGCAGTCATAAACTACCCTTCAACTCGCACTTCAAAGAGTGTGAATCGAATCAAATTATATCATTTTACCTACCAGTGCAGTCATATAGGTGAATCGATTATGAATCATATATGAATCGAGAATCGAATCAGAAATGCCCGGTCCGCAAATCAATGCAATTCAATGTTAGTGAATTTTATACTTCCCGTCTTGATATTCAACTGGCAATATTCAAGGATTAGAAGGCAATCTATTTCCTCTCATTCTGGGTCTTCGCAATCATATGAATCCATATAGAATATTCCGAAGAAATAGGTGAGTATATATAAAAAATAAAATGAAACCATGGAACTCCTGGAACTGACACCCAACCTACCAATAAACCTCACATTGACCAATAACAAATAAAATTGCCATGTTCTACGTGTTCTATCCAAAATTTCTGAAAATTTGAATGACAAATGTAAATGGATAACTCTCAAACACTTTCACCATGTTCAACTTTTGAGTTATAGTTTAATCATCAGTTTAGTTGAACCTATATCAATCCAGTGAAAATCTAACTTACTTCGATGCTATCGGTACCAAAGTCCAGTCATACCCCTGCAACACCTTGGTGACAGCATCGTTGATCTCGCTCTTCTCCAGCTCCTGTGGATCTTCCAAAGAACCTTCACTATTCGATACCAGAGTCTTTTGATCCTGTAGCGCGGAAACTGACCCGACAGCTGAAATAGGCACGGAAGTCGACGAACCCAACGAGCTCGACATCATACTGAGCAAAAACCAACAGGAATCTATGAATGAATCCACCGAACAATGAGATTACTGTGTAAACTACGATCTGGCACCCTCACGCTACACCCGTTTCAGATGAATAAAGTGCTTTGAGAAGCTGCAAGTTGTACCGTAATAATATCGTACTCTGCGCGGGTGTGACTCTACGCCTTGACTGCGCTTAAGTTATCTCCCGTCTCGGTCGATAAAATCCATTCAGACATCTTCTGTCTCGGTCTGTGGAGTAAGAAGCAAGGGAGAGCACGACTGAGATGATCGAAACGTTTAGCCAATAAGTATCGCAGGCTCAGCGTCGTAACCGCCTATTCTTCTCGATTGGTTCGAGGTTGATGGGATTTTTCATTCTTTTTGATTTTCTCGATTCTAATCATGCAGCTCCTTACAGCCAACAGGTCAGTTTTAATTTGTGGAAGGTGTGTGTGCGGCGGTATCCATGATGAAATGTTGACTAATTGACTGGAATTCCATAGTATATCATTATATATATGTATATAGTAGTCTAGTGGGAATGCAGCAATAGTAAATCTGTACTGATTTAAGTTTGTCCGAGCTTTCGGAAATGTATATTTCCATCATCAGGGTAGACTACAAAAATTGGAAGTATCATAATTAATGCACAATATTGAAAAAACTTCATCACTTACACTCATTGAGAATGGTTACTCTGTTGTCACATTTGTAAAATTGTTGAAAATAACATACTGATGAAACAAAAAAAAGTTGAAAAAACTATTTAGTTATAATCATGTTTAGCTAAGAGGCTATCCCCTGTCAGGAGTGTGACAAACTCTATATAGGCCAATCAAAAAGATCCCTGGCCAACAGAATCACCTCCCACAGGAGCGATTGTAGATTGCATCCGGAAAGATGTGCTCTTGCAGATCATGTCAATAAAATGGATCATCGTATGGACTATGATTCAGCCAGAATTTTAGCAATTGAAAATAATGTCACTAAAAGATCCTTCCTAGAAATGGCATTCATTTCACAAAACCCCAATTGCATTAATAAAAGAACTGATATTCAACATCTTCTGAGCAAAATATTCTCATTTCTTCTATCCTTAGACAAACAATCTAAAATTCCCCATAGCATTTTGGACATCAATGACTCCTAATGATAACATACAGTTTTTTCTTAAAATTCCTTATATTTAAGCGTTTCCAGTATAATCTGTTGTATTTCATGATCTGCCCGCTCAGCTAGTTAGTATGTTTCACCTTTTTCTGTTCCATTGTGTTGAGATTTGGAGGATTACTAACACCAGTAGGTACCATAAGGGTTAAGAATTCTTACTTACGACCTGCTCATGTCAACCAAAGGAAAAGAAGAGGAAGAATCATTCTAACCTATATTTTTCAGATTCGTTAATAATCGTTTCAACCACGCTGGATTCAAAAATTCAAACTCATTCATGAGGTAATAAGTAGCCTTTTAGCTGAACATACTAACTAAAGAATATTTTGAATTGTTTTTTGTCTCCTCATCAGTATGTTATTTTCAACAATTTCACAAATTTCACAACAGAGTAACCATTCTCAATGAGTGTAATGGATAGAGTTTTTTCAATATTGTGAATTAATTATAATACCTCCAATTTTTGTAGTCTATACCCTGATGATGGAAATATACATTTCCGAAAGCTAGAACAAACTTAAATGAGTACACATTTTTACTATTGCTGCATCCCCACTAGACTAATAGTTTTGTCTCTAACTGGTCAGCAAAGACTTCCCTTCCTTCTATGTATATATATAGATACTTAATTGTGTCGTGTAGTTCTATGAATATTGAGTCGGCCTTACCTATATCATTGAAAATCACCTGATGATTGCTGGTCACCAACGTTCGCTTTTGGAATATATCTCTATTCTCTGCACTGAGAAATAGTTATTTATTATACAAGGGAAAAAAGTAGTAGATTGTAGCTCCAGGTTGTGTTGTCTCCCGACGCGTAGCGGAGGGAGACAAAAAACCGTGAGCTAAAATCTAATATTTTTCCCGTGTATAATACACTATTTTTTTCTGTGACAGAAGGAAGAACGAATCAATATTGAGAAGATATTACATTATTTCGAAATCTGAAAATCATCGACGTGAAATTTCAAGTTTTTAACAGTAGGGACACCTGCGTTTTACAGGCATCTTTATCATTCTTTTGAAGTAATCAAATATCTGATGTCACTTCTGTCAGTTTAATTCTGTGATTTGATTTTAAGAAATTGCGAATTCAGTAGTTGTTTAGTAATATAGGAAACCGCGAAGTCGAATGGAAGATAAAAAGACTTGCAGTTCTTTCTCGGAGACGGTATTATCGACTCTTTTTTCGGAACTATAGCACAACAAAAGCCATTAATAGAGTATATATATGTGATATATATATATATATATATATATCCGGGAAAAAAGTACTCACTTTTCTCCCATGGGAAAAAAGTAATTTATGGAAAGTGACATTTCATAACCTGCCAACAGAGATGAAATGCCAAACTTTTTTCCCGTCACAGAAAAAATTTATTTATCGCCATAGCTATTTTTTCTACTGTTACAGCCGAAAATGTTGGCTACATAGGAGACAGGCAAAATCTTCATTACTGCGCAGAAGAGAGAACTCTACTCACTATACTGCCATCGTTTTCCTGTGAAGTTGCTTTTCTGTTGTGGGAAAGTAATTATATATACTATCCCGAAAAAGAGGCTCAAAACTCTTGCCAAGAGCAGCAGAGTGGTTTTATAGCTAGTAATAGTAAATTTGTTCATAAAAGCAGAAATATTTGCTGGAAATATCTTTGGAAGTATGCTGGTACCATTGTATTGGTACCATTCAGCCCGTCCAACAAAACTAGGATAAGCAAACTGTGATCATCCAACTCCTGAATTTTCAATGATTCAATATGTATTTAAAACAATATCACTTCTTGAAAACCTACAGATTCAATTGAAGGTTGATTATCCTATTTTTGTTGGACGCGTTAATGGTTCTACTTTCAAAGATATTTCCTCCTAATATTTTGCCAATGTGAGAGAATTGACTTCCACTTGCTTATAAAACTCTTTGATATACTATTCAGTTCGAGATCATACATTGAGGAATTGATGATTTTAATGAAAAAAAAACAGAGTGAGGAATGTAATGAAATACTTCATTTTCACTTCATGAGCCAAAAAAATATTAAATCAAAGAAAACGATAGATTTATTTAAAATCGCATGTATTAGGTAACAAAAAACGTACTCATTCATAACAAAAATCGAAACAAACTTGAATCCAAAAGGTTGTAATTGTCCACTCTATATATCATTTATAGCTCAATAAACAATATTTATAAATCCTTCTATTAGTTCTATTACCACTTCAAAAAATGTACTCATTCCATGATGGATACACAACTCAAATTATCATGTGAGACCATCGCGAACCATCAAATATGCAAAAATTGTCAATGATACAAAGTACCTTTTGTAACTTCTTCAATGGCTCGAGAAGGACGTAGTAGGTTCGGTCTTTACTATTAGGCAACAGCCGCCAATAAACCATAATGACTCCTTCACGCCTTCAGTTTTATTGCACCCTGTATATTCGCCAGACCATCTGAATATGGAGTAGGTTATAACAACCCTTTCTCTTGTGAAAACGTGATCAACCATCCACTTTCTAAATGTGAAATCATCGAATTGAGAAATACGATGGGATCGATCAACTGCTTCTTTGGGAAATACTGTCTGTGGGTTAATCGAGAAGGTGGTACATTCATAATTCCAGATTTTTTGGGATTTTCTCTCCTCGTTTCGATAAAATGAAAATATGAATATTATTTCAATATACGCGTGTAGTGAGGACAAATCAGCTGATTTGCCCCAAAATGCCAATGCGTTTAAAGAATTTTCCTATCAGAGAGCCTGAAAGAAAAATTCACTAGCTTGTCAGTGACAAATTATATTGAAAAGGGTCGAAGAAGAGAAATGAAGGTATATAGAAAAAATATCAAATTGTCACTGAGAACTGAAAAGTTTCAAGGCAAATACGAATTTGCTATTCAAATAAACATTTTCATATTGAAAACGCGAGTAGATTTGTTTCTGTAACGTCCAAAGCTATAAGTGAAAATTTGGTATTTTGTCTATATACCTTTATTTCTCTTCTCCAAACCTTTTACCATACAAATTGTCACTGACAAGGTAGTGAATTTTTCTTTCAGGCTCTCTGTTAGGAAAATTCTTTGAACGCAGTGACATTTTGGACCAATCATCTGATTTGTCCTTACTACACGTATATTGAAATAATATTCATATTTTCATTTTTTAGAAACGAGTAGAGAAAATCCCAACAAGTCTGGAATAAACAATGCTTCTTTGGTCTTTCCTAAATTTCTCATTAGGCCATAGCGGCACTCGATCATATCCCTCGTTAATTTTACTTATTGTCAAATCTAAGAAAAGAAACATGATTTTTCAATTTTCCATAAACCTTCCCACACTGATTTCACTATTCATAATAATTCAACACACCCTTATCAACATAAAATTGCAGCATATAATAGTATGATACACAGGCTAGTGAATGTCCCTCTTTCGGAAGTAAATTTCAATGAAGAACTCAATATCATAAAACAGATTGCAGTCAACAACGGATACAGATATAGACAGTAGTCTTTCTAAAGAACTTCATCATAAAGCTATTCAAGAAATTTATCCTACCATCAAGAATAATAATCAAAATTATAGAACTTTAACCTATTTCGGATCATCAACTGAGAAATTATAGCTTCATTTCTACATAAACAGGACTTAAAAGTGGCATATAGAACAAATAACACGTTGGGACGGTTTATCAAGAATTATAAAAACAAAACATCTAAATTCTAAAAATCAGGGGTATACAATCTCAACTGTGGAACTTGTCCTAAGGTATATATCGGTCAGACAGGTCGTACGTTTAATCAGCGCATTCATGAACATAAGATGAATTTTATGAAAAAGAAAACAAATTCAACATACGCCATAAACATAGTTTTGATGATAATTTAGAAATTCTGCACGTAGAAAATAAAGGACTGAAACTCAATCATTTTGAATCATTAGAAATCAACAAACTCGAAAATTTTGACATTTTACTTGATGATCAATTAGACCTCAATAGTTCGCCACTGTTGGATTTGTTTTCTTAGTAAGTAATAATATGTATTTGCTATCAACTCTTTCAAGTTAAACCGGTATACCGTATGTTAATGTAGATATTGTGCCTAATTTCCGAAAATGGAGGTTTATCGTACCTACCTGTTCACAGGTAACTAATCCTTCAGGTTGGGAAAGCAAGATATATAAAAGTTAAGCATGCCAACGTTAGTTTAGTTCATTGTACC
The DNA here is from genome assembly GCA_918026855.4 of Phaedon cochleariae. Classification (NCBI taxonomy): domain Eukaryota; kingdom Metazoa; phylum Arthropoda; class Insecta; order Coleoptera; family Chrysomelidae; genus Phaedon; species Phaedon cochleariae. Next base: position 20,906,895 of record OU896714.1, on the reverse strand, counting down.
AGTATATCACCTGACGAAGCTACTGTGTTAGCGAAACATGTCGTGTGTTTGAGAATTTTGTGGAAATCTTATCGTTTGTGAAGTTTTTACATTCATAACAATGTTGTTTATTCTTGATAACCTATAGTACATCCTTTTCAGTTCCTACGAACTGAAAGTGTTGCTTAGCAACGTACCTATATGTTCGTGTTAGTAATAGAAACGTCAATTCAATAGCTAATTTTGGTATTGAAATGCACAACTTTCGTGTCGGTTGCAGAAAAGCATGTATTTTCAGACATTATTGATTAATCGATGGATTTTTAAACATCTCCAACATTTTGTTTCAATTCTCAACTCTTTCAGGTACAGAAATTTCGAAATATAACACCCCCTAGATGTACAGCTTCATTTTTCTTCAGATTTTGAAGAGATTTATTCTCAAACTAACCACAAATGTCTCATTAGATACGAACAAATATAAAATAATTTCAGAATTTCCCAAATTTTTACAAAAAAAAACGCTGGGTCAAAATCTAACCCACCATTCCTTAAGGTGAAAGATTTCATGAGAATCGACTCATTTCAAATCACTGTGAAACTTCTGCAAACTTGTTTTGTTCTTTGCAAGACAGAGTGAAACACACAACCTGTTTGTTCCAACTTCAAACTCTCCTGAATTGCATCGACTTGGTCGGATAGGTTGATGAGCCCTGTGTGACTCTCATTACCGGGCTTTATTGACTGAGTGTTTTTCTCTATTTGAATATTTGAATCGTCTATTCGGTTGATGTTCTCGATGGAGATACTAGATACTGATATTTATTGATGACTAAATGATCAAATCTTTCATTGATTGTTTTGGAAGATATAGAGTATTTTGTGAAGAATAAATGAGTTGACTACAGCGGCATTCAAGAAAAAGATTTCATGAATATCTGTTTCTTTATATGTCTTTTCAGTCATCTGATAATTCTGCCTAGAATATAGATTGATCTGGAAAACTATGTGATTCAATAATTTGTCCGTGATAAACTGACGAAAGAGATTATCCATCTTGAGCAACTCAAGAGGTTCTATTGAAATCTTTTGGCTGAACGATCTCATCCATTCCACACCATTTTTTCTCTATCACTGGTTTCAACTCCGCGATAGAGGTATCAAATCTTCGGGGTCCCATGTATCCATATATGTATAAGTACTGGTGTCTCGATATTCATATCCGACAGTATAATATTGATAAAATTGAATTCGACATCATTTTCCTCATCATTATCTAACTCCAAGAAATTCGTGTTCCAAATTCTGCACCAAAGTACTTGAAAGAGTTAAACAGACCTTATTGATTTCGTGTCAAAATCAAATTGTAGCTAGGATACTGGAAAAATGGTTGATTTATGAATTTCATGAAATATAGGGCAAAATTCGGGGCAAGTTTCTCTTAACTTGCTATAGTCACTAGAATGTTCACTCATCTAGCATTTTATAATTTTTTCAGGCCCGAACCTACAATTCTTGATGAGTTCTCATTATCAGTCAGCACTAATAAATTAAGACGCTGTTTATCGACCGTGTAAATTCAAGCCGAACCTAATTAGTGGTGAAGGTGAGAATTTGGCAAGGAAATCTAATGTATCTCTTGAGGTATTATTAGCTTCGATGTCGATGATGTTGGAGATAAAGTAAATTTATGAGTGTGATCATTACTCTCTCAATTTTGAATAACAAATGCAGCTCAGCGTGAATTCCAGTTGAGATCTTGAATAAAAAACATCAAAAGTATTTTGTTTACCAACTTAACTTCCACCAGTTATGAAGATACGTGATATATCAAGAGTATGAGTATTTCCTTGCAACAATTCGATGAATATTACCTCATACCCCACAGTGTGGGGACCGAGTTAGAGGTTATTATTATACCATTGTCCGCTAATACACAGCAGCTATATCGGATACAATACAAATATTTTTCCTTTGAGAATATGACACAATAAATCGCCAGAAATTTTTTTCTACATTATCACGGAAAAAAAAAGTTTTGTTGCGATAACAAAATAATTTTGGTCATTTATCTTGTTGAAATATACACAATTTTGCGAAATCAACAAAATATATGTTCATTCTAAATAAGCAACCTATTCAAGAGACACAATGATTTGATTGAAATATTTGCTTACTTGAACAAATGTTTCATTTCATTCAACAACATTTATAGTTGACATAAGACAAATTTTGTTGATCCAACTATTATCTCATTGTTCAATCAATCATATGCATTTTGTCTATTCGACAAAATTAAACTGATTTTGACAAAGATTCAGCTAAATACAACATCATATTCTGGTGAGTCAACAATCATTTCATTGTGCAACCAATCAAAAGGTTTTTTTCATTTGACAATATTGAGTTGATTATGACAACATTATATTTTGTTGATTCAACACATCACTTTCAAGAAATATGTTGTTATTTCGAACAAATTACTTTGTTGAACAGAACCCACAAATACATTATATCAAACGAATATTTTGTTGAATGATTATCTAGTTGAATTTTTGCCACCAGGTGGCGTTTCTTCCAATTTTCCTACGCTCGCCTCAATTGGGGTGTACATAATACCTACCTGAAACATCCGTTCATATAATTATATCAGGCTGTCCTAGAATTTCTTATGACGCTTTTACAAGCTAATAGTCTTGAATCAACTGAGGAAATTGATCTCTGATTTCTCTCAGTTTTGAAATTCAGTTATTGGATATTTTTTCAATATTATTCAGCGAAATATTTTCTCAATTCTAAATACAATTTGGTTGATCGAAGAATATATATTGTTCTTTTAACATACAACAAAATAGTATTTGTTTATTCAACCAATTCCTGCTGTTCATTTGAATCATTAATGAGTTACATCAAATGAATTCTGAATTCAGAACTGACAAAAAACATTTGTTGCAATGCAATTTTAACCAACACACAAATGAAGAAGAAAAATTATTGATGCAATCGATTAACTGTCAAACACATGAAACATTTTGTATAGGTACACCACCTACTAAGTGAAATAATTATGAAAAAATAGACTGATTGCCCTGTGGATCATCGTATAAGAGAAACAATTTTAGTTTTATTATTCCAAATGGGAAGATCATGTGATAGGTTTATGGCGAAAATAAAAGACAGATAGATTCTGTACGAGTAGCTGAATTCGAAAAAATATGTTCCTATGTTAGATTCCTCAATATCATGAGTTATTTTCGAAGGTTTTCATCTTTACTCAAACAAGCTATTGACAACCTGCATATATTGATCAGATTATCAAAACATTTTGAATAATATCGGTTTACTAATGATATTTAAATTTCAAAGCCTACCAAGTGTCGATATATCATCGAATTCATGTCACAGCCAACTTATTCTTTTTGAATAAAAAGCAATTCAACAGCGAATTAAGGAATAAATGCCACTTTGTGATACATGGTTGGTTAGAAAATTTTAAGGCAAAAAAGATAGACTGAAGAAATGTACAGGGTGACATTCAAAAAAATAAAAATTTGGGTCACTTCCGGTTAAACAGGCGGTTGAAAAAAATTGTCGTTGAGTTCGTAAAGTGCGCTACCATTTATTATATACCCCCTGTGAATTTCAAAATGTTATCTCTTCAAATAAAAAAACTACAGGCTGCTACATATGTCTCCTGTGTCACCTGGTATATACAGTGTGTCCACCTTAAGGATTCACCACCCCTGTAAAATTGTTATTATCTGACCGATTTCAGGAAACTTTTTTTTGTTGGATAGGTATTTGAAATGTCCATCCAACAAGAGAGTGATTTTACTCATGAACTGTAATCGTGGCCAACTGCGACCAACTTTATTGACCCATATTTGAGAAAGTACTATTAGGGATTTTTTTTAACAAAAAACAATGATGGATTCTGAATCACGATCACTTGAAAAACACCTTCACTGATTTTTATCATCATAAGAAACAGGGTGTCCGAAAATACGAATTATGTTTTTTTTTAATAGGTGATCAGAAAATGTAGTATTATGGTATTTCTGAGAAGAATTGATGACACATTATCATTGAGGATCACTTTGAACATATCTGTACCGATTTTCATCAATCAAAAATACGATGTGTATGAGAAAACAATTATTATTATTATTATTATTATTATTAAATTTTGACAAGGGCAGAGGCAAGGCCTATTATGCCCAAAAATATATAGACAGATAATTGAATATTGAAGTGTACAGGATATTGTATGGAATGAATGGATATAAATGATACACATATTGCACAATACATATGGATACCTATAGTTCACTGAAACTGATACGGGTCATAGCGGTTTTTGAAAGTATTAACACTTGGCGCTGTTACCACATCACCAGGTAGGGCGTTCCACCTCGAAAATATTCGATTAGGAAAGAATTGTTGTCTAGCAGTAGTACGAAAGTTTTCTCGTTTCAACTTCATAGAATGACCTCTCAATCTGTCGTCATTCTGGAGTTGAAATAATCCAGAAAGATCTACAGAGAAGGAATCGTGCAGGATTCTGTAAGTCATAATGGCGTCTCCTCTAATACGTCGCTCACTGAGGTAAGGTAGATTCAGGCGTGATAGACGTTGGTCGTAGGAAAGGTCACTAAAGCCTCTCACCATTCGAGTAGCATTGCGTTGAGCTCTTTCCAAATGTTGAATGTCTCGCACTAGATAAGGAGACCAAACCTGGACAGCATACTCTAGGTGTGGACGAATGTATGATTTATACAATTGATTGAAGAGCCTTGGTTCAGGATGATCGAAGCATTTATTGAGTAAGTAAGCGCGACTGTTTGCCTTACTAACAACAGCTGCAACTTGGTTCGACACTGACAGTTTTTTGTTGAAGATAACTCCCAGGTCGTTGTGATTCTCTACTGCAGGTATGGTCTTGTTATCCAAGTAATAATCGAAGTCGGGGTTATTATTGCCAACGTGCAAAACAGAACACTTGTCTATATTCAAAGGTATATCCCATGTGATGCACCAGTTTTGCACAGACCTCAGGTCAGATTGAAGATCATCATGACTGGATAGTGGATTTCCAAAAAACTTGCTATCGTCAGCAAAAAATGCATGGTCAGATTTCAAAACTTCGTGTAGATCCGATGCATAGGCAAGGAATAATGTTGGCCCCAGAACTGATCCCTGAGGCACTCCAGATAAAACTTGGTGAGAGTTTGAGTGACTCGAACCAACCCTCACTCTGAAGACCCTATTAGAGAGGAATGCGGCTATCCATTTGTGGAGTTTTCCTCTTACACCAAAGTGTTCGAGTTTATGTAACAGCTTGTCTCGAGGAACCTTATCGAAGGCCTTGGAAAAATCAAGGTATACTATATCAATAGGTGATGAGGTGTCAAGATATTGAGTCCATTTATCCACGCAGTAGAGGAGGTTTGTTGTAGTTGATCTTCCAGGTATGAAGCCATGCTGGTTGGATGGAATCACCTTGTTGTCGAGCAAAAATGGCAGAAGGGCGTCGACAATGATTTTTTCCATGATTTTCGCACATAGGGATACCAGGCTAATAGGCCTATAGTTCCTGGGGTCAAGTTTATCCCCTTTTTTGAATATTGGAGTAACTGATGCAATTCGCCAGGCCGACGGCAGGTATGACTGAGAAAATGAGAATTCAAAGATATGGCTCAAAGGGCGTGAGAGGACCGATGAGTATTTCTTCAGTATGAAGGCTGGTATATTATCTGGCCCGGGAGATACACCATCCTTGATATTCTTTAGCTTTTCTACTACGATCTCTGGAGGAAAACAGATATGGTTCAGAGAGTTAGGACATCGCCGTGAAACAACTAAACAGAAAAAGTAGGTAATATTTTTTCATCAACTCAAAAAACATATTAATTTGATTTTTCGTTTAATGATGTTGAAAATCAGTACAGGTATGTTCCAAGTGATCCTCATTCATCTCTTCATTTTGAGTGAAGAATTATCAGGATGAATAATATTGCTTACCTATCCTTTTTAATTTTTTTCTCAGACACATTGTATATTCAAATGACGAAAATTGGTACAGATATATTTGAAATAATCCTCAATGATAATTTGTGATTATTTCTTTCGAGAAAATCCACAGAACTACATTTGCTGATCACCTATTTGAAGAAAATGATGATTCGTTTTTTCGGACACCCTGTGTTTTATGATGATGAAAATCGGTACAGGTATATTTCAAGTGGTACTGATTCACAATCTATCATCAAGTTTCGTGGAAAAAAATCCCTAATAGTACTTACTGGAATATGAGTCATTGAAATTTGTCGCAGTTGGCCACGATAACAGTCCAAGAATTAGATCACTCTCTCGTTGGATGGGCATTTCGAATACATATCCAACAAAAAAAGGTTTTTTCAAATTGGTCGGATAATAACGATTTCACAGGGGTGGTAAGTCCTTAAGGTGGACACACTGTATATACTCATGTCTGGCGAGAAAAATATTCACCATATATCTATATTTTTCTTTGTCGAACAATCAAACATTTTTCGAAACAAGGTGTTCACAATCGATAGTAAAATTTTTAAACGCAATCACATTTTGGGGCAGATTATCTGATTTCTCCTTACGACATATATGTATATCTATGACAGAAACCGAGACAGAAATGAAGAAAAACAGAATTTACGTTGATATCGTTAGTCCTGTTTGGGCACTGGTGAGCAATGGATAGAATTTGACGGACAGATTATCATGGGATTATAAAGAAAAAGAAGCATTACACATATATACATGAATGAAATGATAAATGAATTCATCGAATCATTATACTGAACTGAGCGGAAAAAATCTACATGTAAGAGTTACTCCTGTGAGTAAGTATGCTGGAAGCTTTTGTTCAAAAGGAGCTATCACTCACATTTTGGCATATTATTTGAGATTTGTCAATAAGATAGGACTATGTCCGTTCGAATTACAACAAAACGAAGTTGTCAAAATATTTTTCCTCATTTCATCGGGATATTTGTGATTTGATTCAAATCTGATATATCTCCGATTATACTTCCGCTTATATAGAGAATATAGATTAGAATAATTGAAACTCTGGGAAAACGTTTCGGCTGTCCAGATTACATATCATCAAAGTCTTTCAGAGGAGATTCAGACTACTCCATTTGCCAGAGAAGATAAACTTCACACTTTTATTGAATTTTCAGATGTTGTTAGATATCTTGTGAGTACAGTATATTGAAGAGTTTGTTTGTTTCCTTTATTTTCCTAGGATTCTTGCGTTGGTTAGGTATGTCCTATTCTTATTCTAGCTCGGCGACTGTGTGGTGCACAATCATCACATCAGAAGTGTGGTGAGTTATGACCCCAAATTTGACATTTTTTATATTTTTCAATATTCAAAATTATGACAGATATAGTAATTAAATCTTCAATCATATTAATACCACCTACCAAAAACAATGAATCACAATTTCATTGGGTTTGTGAGAAAACGAATTGAATGTATTGACAAGCCATTTTCCATACTAATTTTGTAGATGATCCATTTTATGGAAATATAGGAAGTACCTACGTTCAAAAGTTTACATTGAACTGAAGTCATTTCTCGATATAGTTAATGATATAATGAAAATTATGAAGTAAGAAAAATCGATAAAAAATACAAAACAGAAAACTACCGACACTCAGAAATCAGCCAATTTCCGGAATAAAGAGAAATGATACTTTCGTTTTTATTTGATTCATTTTGCTTAGCTCTATTTGTCAATCGTTCTTCATCTTCGTGCATATATCATTTCTCTTCGAATAGTCCTGCACTTCAGCTGTCCATCCGGGTTAGAGTAGATGCTTCGTCTGATTTGACTTTATCGTGCATTCCATGTTATCTACGTTTGTATTTCTCATGAATGACTCGATAGGTACTTGATTTCATCATTGACATTCATTTCGTCAGACTTCCAAACATCGGAAATTTTTTAATATAAAAGGAAAAATCGTAATCCTATCAGTATTTTGATAGGCGAAAAATACTTCCAGTTTTGGTGTGGTGGGGTATGTGATACTCCAAGTGAATTGGATTGACGATATTTCAGGAATTACTCGAAAACCACAAGTGGCGCTTCTTGAATGGAGTGGCAGATTGCTATACTGATGCTACCTGGTGTGAGAGGTGTCTGACTTTTTCAAAAAATTTCATTGTTCAAATTATGTTGAGTGGGGTATCTCATACATACACTGCCTGCCGGCTAACGTCGAAATCCGGTCGTCGTGATCATCAATAGTCTTCGGGACTCACCGAGCAAAAAGGAGAGGAAAGAGGAATCATCAGCTTTTGTTCAATATTTACATCATGGATTTGCGGAAATGAAAAAAACAGAATGGGAAGATTCTTATGTCTTTGGTTCCTTGTCGTACAAGTTCATTGAAACTACTATTTCTCAGCACTTATTTCGATCAATAGGATAAGAGGAAATTATTCTTTCTCGGATCATCGCTATTTCGTGAGAGGTCGGTGTGGAGGGTAGGAGAATATTGGACTTCGAGAAATTTTTTGTTCTTGAGTCTCTTCTCGGCCAGCCATGATGGAAAATGCGAGCCATTGAGTTTGGTAGTGTTATTTCTGAACACTTTATGAAAATCAGGCGAAATATCAATTTGTTTACAACTTTCTCAATGCTAGGCGTAATCACCGTCACTAACTTGGGGTTTGGGAGCTCGAGCCTTGGATTCGCCTGGGACTCATGTGCCCTATAGTATATGCCCCAGTTAAGATGTTTTTGTGTACTTCTTCTACCCTTCTCAGGGGGTTAGTGATGTTATCGATGATTGGTTGTGTTCAGTGAAAAGTTAGGTACCACGTTTCTCCGACGAGTTTTGAGCGGTAGGACATATTTTTTATACATCAGGGTCTGACCTACCGCTGATCTACTGAGCTGCGTTTCGTTAGCACACCGGGAGGAATATCCAGAAAGAGGGGCTACGGAACCCAGCACACCTTCTCTCGCTGCAGCTTATCTTCTGAGCTGAATGCTGACGTCACGCCGGGAGGAATACCCAGGAGGAGACTGCAGCATCCACTGGAGTGGATTAGTGAAAGTATATTACTCACTTCGACACTGGACTTCTGGATCGACTGCTGTTAGCACGCCAGGAGGAAAACCTAGGAGGAGGGGCTGCAGCACTCGGCCCAGCAGTTCAGCGCAGATCTTCACCATCGCAATCACCTATGCTGCCATTACTACACCAAGCGGACCGTGATATAGCTGATAACGGAACTCTGGAGAAGACCCTCCCCCCAATTTTGACCAGGTTTTTGTTAGGTCCATTTGAAGTCTCGAAAATTTACATGATTAACGATATACACATGTAAAACTACCTGTGAAGCTTCACCATAGTACCATGAGACAGCGGTCTCAGTTTAAAATTTGTCGATGATTTATTCAGTTTTACAATCATTAGAATCATGACAATTTCCCCACGTGTTTGATTATTTAGATATTAGGAAGTTATCAATATTTATTTGATATATGTCCATCAGTTTGAATTGTGTGTTAGGATGTCTTCTACAGTGGTCTTGATGTGCATTGTCTGGCTTATTGTGATCGATAGGTTGCAGTTATATAATTATTCTATTATTTGACCATCTCAAAATTTCCAAAAACATTTTCAAAGTTTTTTTCTAATTATCATCAGTTATGAATATCTACTGTTACCAATTATCCAAATCGACAATTTACTCATTATTATATCGAGTGGCCTCCAAAACGCGAATTTGAAAATCTCGAATCCACAGTAACTGTTTTTTGTTGAAAAGCAGCCGTTCGCAAATGTGTAACTTTTTTGTAAAATTCATTTATCATCAGACTGAATTCATTAATTCATTTCAGGTCATCATTCTACTGTCCAGAAACTCTAAATCACCTCGAAGACAACAAAAAGAATGAGTTATCAGTTGGACATGTTTATTCAGGTGAGTTCAATTAATTTGCTTCATATTTATAAACTTATTAATCTTTATTAACACTCAGGCAATGTGAGCAGATCATTATCTTCAAGTACTTAAAATCAATATTTATGGTCTGGTATCTTCATGTTGGTAGTTCTCCATTCATTTTGTTATTTTGAACTATATATACCATGTGAAATAAAATAAGTTATTTTCCATGTAACACTTCTTTGAAGAATGAGAGGGCTAAATCAAATAAACTATTCAAAGTTCCATGTTTTTTAGATGGAAATATCTCTCGAGTGGGAGGAAGACTCGATAATGCATTGCTTCTGAATGAATTACGAAGAGACCAATTATCACGAATAAATATGGAAAAGATCGGATCAAGACGAGCTGTGAAACAGATATGGAGATATTGTCGATACTGCAAAAACAAAAAAAAGTACTCTGGATTCTCCACTAATGAAACAGTTAACATCTCGTTGACTAGATTCCATTATTAGGTATTTTTACAAGACAGGTGTTGATTATTTTGTTTCTATTCTAGTAACTGAGAAGATCACATGAGAAAATGTATGAAGTAATATTCCTACCTCATTTCCCTTGGTTCTCACGATGTTCTCTGAACATTACAGGATTTCCTTTTTCGTGGGAACCAGAACATAAAAAATAATGAATAACTCGTGCTATACACCTGGAAATTCCAAACGATTTATCTACCAATGCTTTTATACATGTTCATCGGCAATTTGGCTGTAGAAGAGGTTTTCTCTTAACTCTTTTTCGATAATGGTAGTAATTTTGAAGGGTCTGAACGTCAATAATTGATAGATAAGTTCAAAGAATTGAAACAAGTTTATAGTTTGAAATTTTGTTCCGAACGAAAATCATCTTGGTATTTTTCATCTCCATTGTCTTGGTATTTTTCATCTCCATTGTCTCCTTTTATCAATGGCGTTTGGTAAAGACTGATTCAACCAGTTATAAACAGCTTGGAAGATATTTCGCATGAAAATTTTCTACCAGAGTTTGTTCTGAGAACTTTATTTCATGAAGTTGAAAACATGATGAATAGCTGACCTTTGACACATATATATTTCCCAGGATCACGAAGATGCTGAATCACCTTAACATTTTTCAGTTGGTTCTAACTACTTGGCTGAAATTCCTGTTAAAACTGGTGACAGTGATCTGTGTATATTATAGCAATAGAAAGCTGCACGAAGGAGGTGTATTGTGGAAGAGATGGCTTCACGAATACTTGCCAACACAGACAGCCCCAGGAACACATGGCCACGAGGAAGAATAAAGGCATCCCACCCAGGTCACCTCACCTCACTCGTCAGTGATTTTCAGAAGATCAGTCCAAAAAATTTGTTAACTGCATGTGATGGAGAATGAAGCGGTAGTAATTGAATAAATTGATCCAATCACTGGGGCGAGAATGTTGCTGCATATTTTAAATAAAAATACATTGTATATATCTTCATTGTGAATTTTCTTGTCATTTCATCATATCATTTTATGTCATTCCCATCGCTATAGGAAAAATCAATAGACCAGCGATAGTCCAAGCAAATTTTGACCGTCATCTGATGACGAAATGATATAATTGTGTCCCGAAGATGTGTAAGAACATTGCCAATCATTAACCTGGGCAAAATGCTTGAAAAATTGCACTTTTCTTTGCGACAATTTGCATTCATTTTCGCGATTTGATAACGAGATGAAGTTATAATTATGTCATCTGATACCAATTGAATGGTAGAAATCTTACTTGTTCCACCCCTTAATCTGAGCCAAATCCATGGCACAGCAATTTATTTGCTGTCATTATTCCGGACAAACTTCCGTCATGTGATAACGAGTTAGAATTAAAAGCAAATGAAAGACGATAATGACTCCTTTGCGAATATTCAAACGTGCCGCGATTCAAACTGATCTAAGTCAGTGGCAGAGCGTCAATATTATCCGATGAACCAGTGTAAAATTCAACATGTGGATCAAAATACTTGTAGTACGAGCACCACTCACATGAGTTTCACACTGGTCCATCGGATATTATCTTTCGACGGGGGCGAAACATTCTTCGAAATATTGACCTTCTGCCACTATCTCAGACAGTTTGAGTCGTGGCACATTTGGATATTCGGAATGATGACATTATCTCCTTTCATTTGTTTTGTTTCAACTGGTTATCACATGACGGAAGTATGTCGGGAATAATCTGTGCCTGGGATTTTGCTCAGATAGAGGGATGGCACAGGTAGGTTTTTGAAATATACCATTGAATTGGTATCGCATGGCATAATCATGTTATCAAATCGTGAAATTGAGTGCAAATGAAAGAGCCATTTTTCAATCATTTTGCTCAGTCTGGTAATTGTTACAGGAGCCGTTTGATAAAATACAATGTTTTTACATGCCTTTTGTACATATAACATTTCGTTATCAGATGACGGTCAAAATTTGCAGCCGACTCTCCTACTGAGAGAATAGTTATTTGTTTTACTAGGCAGCGAAGAAGTGAGAATTCAGTTGCGTTGCGTTGCGTTGAAATGATTCTGCTTCAGGGTACACTCATCCTCTAGCCGGTAGTCTGAAAGAGAAATGCATGAACATTACTGTGAGCAAGTAGGTAACTAACCTAGGGGATAAGTGGGTTCAAGTATAACTCTATGAAAGTGTGATTGTCGTAAGATAAAGTGTGATCGACATTGGAATCGTCAAGATCCTGATCGTCCTCCAGATCATACTGCACGATGTTTCTGTAGTTTCCTTCACAATTCGCACACGTCTGCGTGCAAAACGAACTGGTTCTGAACGGGTTGTGGGCCGTGCACAGTGTTCCTCCATCGCAATTTCTCAGGTGTCTTCGTGAAAGTGTCTTCGCCCAGGCATAGCTGCATCTGCTGATATACTCGCATCAAATACTGGCGGGCTGCAGACGTGTTTGATCAAAAGTGGCGATGTTTGATGGCGACTTGTAGGCAGATGTCTTGAACATCTTATATCCGATATCAATCAATTCTAATTGAAATCTTTTACTGTCTAGTGGTTAATATAATGACGAAAACTATACCTTGATTCGATAGCTAGTGGTGGAAAAACATGATTATTGTGGTCAATTGATAAGTCAACACAAATGAGGCACAAACAATAACATATCGGTTGTTCCTAAAAAAATTCTCCTGCCTCATGGCTAGACCTCATGATCCACTAAATCTGCTTCAGGGTCATTCGAAGGGTGATTAAATACTCTGTATTTCGAATAAGGCAGACGAAGTGTCACACCTTGTTGGGTACTTTCGCTTTATCAAGTTCAGAAAAATATACGTTGGACGAAGACTGTAAACCAACTATAAGAGAACTAGAAGGCCGACATCATCGCCTACGACATTTATACCTTCTCTTTCTCGTCTGTCAATAAAATCAAAAGAATGAAGAGATTTTGTATTTCGTGTAAAGATTTATTTTCAATTCGCAAAGCGCTTTCGGCTAAAAAGCCATCATCAGTGCTATACCTGCAAGTAAGTAATATTTATGAAAATTTTCAACAAGCAAATCTAAAAGTGTAGATTACTTACTCATCAAGTATTTACAAAAAGGTCCAAAATTCGAGATCAAAGACATCATTACGGTACAAACAATAAAATGGCAGTTATTGTAGCGGTCCGGGTGGTCCTGTTTGATTCGAGCAGATTGATAAGACAGCTTTGGTTACGGTCATTTGAAAGAAAGTCCGGTAGTCGAGTCCCATCGATACATGAGTTCGCGTCTCAGTTGGGCCATGGATGTTTGTGCAAGTCTGCTACCCTAACTCCGCGCACAAGTTTACTTATGGGGAGCTGCTTCTAGTGCTGGGACCAACAAGAAAAAATTGAAAAATGAAGTGTTCTCGGACGGGTGTTAGAGACATAGCTGCACAGAGAGACACTGATACAGTGAATTACACATGGCAGGGCTCTTCCACATCGAGCAGTATAGTTCGTTTTTACGAGTTAGGCAGAGATTATGAATTTTTTGTGAAAATCGACGACGCTATGTTTCACAAAGTACCAAATTTGGTCCATTGTCAACTTGCTATAGCTCCTCACCCGTTAGTCCTACATCCATAAACAAGATTGACTGAAATATTTCATCTCTTTCAACTCCCAATAAAATGTATAGTTTACGAGTTACGGGCAAAAAGCTGAAAAAAATATTAATATCTCGCAACTTCATGCGAATATCTCAGAACGCTCCTGGAAATTCTGTGTGCAAACTTCAGATTCGAAATCAGCACCCCAAAACACATAAACAATGTGTCCGAGAACAACGTACCATAAATTCTACAGGAAGAACTGAAGACCAAAATAGACCGTCGAGCCGTGAGAGAGCGATAAAGAACAATTTCATTTACATATTTTCTTCAGTATTTCGAAATCCTTAATTTCTGCAATTCGAAGGGCAATTTCCTGTAGTAGACGTGCATGAAAAACATGCCAATCCAATCAACATACAGGCAGTTTGGTATGTCACATTTCCTTTGATAAAACTTTATGTAACTTGTTTGGAGTACGGCACTGACCACATTTCGATGTCTCGAAGAATGGCAAAATCAGTTATCAAACTTTTTTGTTACTGTAGTTTTCGTTTAATTCTCCTTGGTTTTTGGTGGTTTTGTTCGTTTCTACCACATTTTTGTCGAGTTATTGACCACAATGTTCAACAATTCGCAAGCTCCTCATCATATGATTTGAGAGATGGTCATTTACAAATTTCAGTTCAGGATTTCTCGTAAAAAACTTTATTCGAGAAAAAACAAATATATTTTGAGATGACCAACAACATTATCATGTGCTGAAGTAGTTCATAATAGTTATATAAACCAAGGTAGTAAATAATGTGTTTTTACCCAGGGACCAAGATTATATCGTGAGGGTTCAGCCGAGGGGTATAAGGTGTACATTACATTTTTTTCACCATTGGCAGTATATTTCAATCAATATCTGTGAATCTGAAATGTAGACCTATGGCAGTCATTTTCAATTCTAATTGAAATCTAGTCACCATGACAGCATATGACAAGTCGTTATTGATAAATACCTATTAGATTCGAGTGCCATTCTTGTGAAACTCGCATAAGAACCTAGTGAATTCGAGTTGATTATATCAGAGGTGGCTATGTCTTTATTGTCTAGGGGTTAATATAATGACAACAACTATCTTAGTTCTATAGCTAGTGGTGGAAAAACATGATTATTGTGGTCAATAACTCAACACAAATAAGGCAAGAATTTATAAAACATGATAATTGTCATAATCATGAACAAGTATGGAGCAGCACCGATATGAATTTTGGTAGATATCTCGAAAACCAAGTTAAATAAAGAAGTGATATAATTGATTTTGTCATTCATGATACCTTACTCCCTGTATATTGATCGAATTTGTACGACATGTTTTCCATGCACATTCACTATAGTAAAGTGCCCTGCGAATTTCAGAGCAGTACTTTCCAAGTATTTCGAAATTTTGGAGAAAATCTGGAAATATTATTATTCTTCTTCGCCCTCTAACGACTGAACAGTGCACTTCCGTATAGAGCTGAGTTGATTTCAATCGGCCTATTTTGGTCTCTAGTTCAGCATGTAGAATTCATGGTACGTTGTTCTGGGACACCTTGTATAACGGCAGAGAAACAGACTTTTTGAATTTTGTCCACGTGCAATATAGTTATTTAACCAACTAGTATATTAATGAGGGCGATTAATGATCGAGATATTTTAACGTGCGAGCGAAGCGAGTGCGTTAATGTTCGAGATCATTATTCGCCTTTTAATATACAAGTTGGTTACAAAATTTTTCCGTCGACTATATTTCTCATTTCTCCTGCAATGAAGAAAACTTGGTTCGCGAATTCATCATCCATCCGGAAACTGCTAAGAATCACCCAGTAGCCTTGTTACTGACATCAGTGTCATTTGACATTTGTCGAAATGATCAACATAGGAAATAAATTCCTTGTGTTAGAAAACAGGGAATAAAATCGTGTCAGAAACTTGGAAAGGCGAACCCGTTAACGGAAAATCGTCGATGAAATACATATTTTCGATTTAAATGCAGATTCCGCTAGTTATAGCATAAACAATGAATGCACGCGGTGTACGTTTGGTTGCCTATAAAACAATGGTGCATTAATAGACAAATCGTCCATTAATAGGGGTCATTAATGAACGATTTCATATACATTAAACTTAGTCGTTAATGCGAGGTCGACGGAAAACCATTTTATTGAATCAATTTAGCACTATGAAAATCAGATTTGATAAAGAGTGGGTAGCTTTTATAGGCGATATGATTACAGGCTATTATTCTCGATATTTCAAATTACTCTTCCTGCTATGCCTGATGCTCAATTTGTAAAATTCGTCATGAATGATTGACATCTGAAAAATTCAAGTCGTCTGTCGCCTGAGCAGTAGCTGAACCGGGAGACGAAATAAACAGCCGGGATCGGAGATCTTTGTGCAACAATCGCAGCATGTGACATTTATGGGCCGTATCGTGCGTCATGACGCATGTCAGTCGACAGTCTGCTATCTACCTGATTATATCTTAGATCTTACATCTTCCTTCCCAACTAATGACCACCTTAATATTCATACAGGGTCCGGACGATTTAATAGGGACAGTATTGCTACCTCCGAAACGGTAAGCGATAGAAAGTTGAATAAATTACACAAAAGTTGCGTAATTTGAACCTTTTTAATATGACCTTTCGCGAACTGAAAAAAATTCATCCGTTTCTGAAATATTTTGAAATAAAACTGGAAATCGCTGATTTTGTTTTCATTCATTATCTCAGTTGATATTCGATAAAAAAAATCAAAATTCGTGTGATTAGGTAATTAATCAAGATAAAGAAGTAGACATTATCAGAAATAGTCTATCTTCATAAGTTTCAGAGATATACAATGCAATTTTCTTTTTTCTTATGAGCACCATATTTGTTCTTTATAGCATTCAATAGGGTCAAGAATTTCCTTCCTAACATATCGACATGACCACATGAAACAGCATCAAAAAACAGTAAAATCCAATTTTTGCTAGTTGTCACTGCTCAAAATTGAACTACCATACATTTTGATGTGTGGTGGGCATTGATAATAATTAACAAATAGGTTTTGAAGTTTGAGAAATATCAAAATTTAGTCACAAAATGTGTTCGTGGATGAAATCCTATTTAGGTTCGAGAAAGACGTTTCACGTCAATAGTCCTAAGATATTCATGAAAAATGTAAAGAAATTGAAAACCATCACCCGTGCCTGAATGTTTACACCTGGCATCCGAGCCGACAAAGCGGTAGACACACAAGTGTCAGAGAAGCGATGTGGGAGTTCTTCATACATCTTATTTTCTCCCATATCCTGCATATTTGTCTATTTTATTTCCTCAAAAATTATGCGATAATTGATTACCCTGGGTTCTGTAACGGCATACCTACAGAATGTGTCAATTTGTATTTTGCTATTATGGCACCGTCAAGGAACAGCGGAAAATTCCAAGATTTTCGAAATTTCACATACTCACATATACATACATATAAGTAGATATAGTAACTATGGATACATGAACCGAAAATTCTAAAGTATCCAAGGCGACCTCTATATAGTGGATATTATCAAAAACATGTCACTTATTTCGGTTTTTCACCAATATCTAGTTTACCAGTGTTGAAATTCTAGCCGGCAAGGAGAAACCAACTTGCTTGATGTATATGGAGGAAAGAAAATGTTGGATATATATCTGAAACGTTTCTGGCAGGCGAAAAAGTTGAGTGAGAAAGTAATAGACGAGTAGACTTATCTTTTTTTTTCTCAAATAGGATCATCATTCAAATATCTTCCAATTTCATATTTGTCAAGGATTTTTTGGTCGAGTTTTAGGTACAAAAAATCAGGGGCAGACCATAGCATAGTTACCATGTGTTGAAATACGGTTGGGAACTTCATGAATATTAGTTATTGAAACATTCATAATTCTCAATTATGTATTGGTAATATTCCTATTTAGCAATACAACATACATTTTCTTAAAATGTTCCCTCATGATTTGTGGCTTATTGCTTATGATAAATTTGAGTAAATAATAATTACCTATATCAATTCACACTAGAGGAGATTTGAATCGGTGAACGTGACAACCACGGCGCACGACTTGTGGGCGTACTCTTGTCAGTTCTCAGCAATCAGCACAATGTGGCCAAGTCTCCAACCTTCACATGATATTTTGTCATGGAGAATCAAAAATATTTGGACATGCTGGTTGCTCGAAAAAGTCAAAAATGAGCTAAAACATCATGGGTTCCTCCTATTATGTTTTATTCAACGACATGATTCTACCCAGCAAACATTGAACTAGCGGGAGAAGTCCGGCCTAGTGCAGGCTAGTCTGGGAAAGTGATGATGCCGGGGTATTGGTAATGGGCCGATGATTTTCCTATGCCAAGTAACCATCAGTTGAAAATACGATGATGGCCTTGTGCTGGTAAGATGTCTGGTACTAATTGAATACTAACGAGATCTGGCCCTTTGCTGGCCACTTTCATGTTCGCTACTCGTCCTCCTGGTTGATGTTCTGGGAACGTCTACATCAACAATCAGCTGATCAATATTATATGTGACTAAGATGGCTGACTCTCGTGAGTGGTGATCGCGTACTAGTTTGTTTATGTCGAATTAATGTGGTCCTCTCTTTCCCTGGTGGTTATTTATGATGGCAGGAGTATTCTCAATTGATAACAATAGAAGACGGATTCTTTCATTATGATAATATTGAGTGAGTATCAATCTACCTACATAGTGTTTCGAATATCATTATTAAATGGATGTGTTTGGTATCTCGTCACCTCATATACCAAATGGTCATAGTAATTGGAGTTGGCTATACTTTTCCAAGAGCAACTATCATTTAATTTCGTTTGTTGCTATCAAAAGCAATCTTAGGTTATGTGAACCTGTCTCTATATCGAAGAACTAAATAACAATGAGGTTTAATTCAGCTGCAGAAGCACCTGTGCCAAGCAAATGATGAGAATTGAAAAGGTCCATGTTATCACGTCATCAGACTATATTATCAAGTTATAAACTCATGCAACTCATAGGCCACTAATATACAACTAATGATGCATTGTATATATCAGAAGTACCTCACAACGAAGAATCAACTTTGAAGGAATGCTACCCAATAAGATATTGATACCACATACCAACCAGTAAGCAGTCACTCCGAGAAGTTTCATCGTTGAAGAACAGAGAGTTGAGAAGATATCTTTGTGTCATTCATAACATTGTTTTCTTGAAATCTGGTTGTGTCTGATTTATGATGAGAGGGTTATATTGTGAAATAAGGAGGTACTAGAACGTTCAGATCCATTGGACCCCTAAAACTTCTACCCCTCCCCTACCTCGATTGTATGTAACCATAATGTCGTTAATTGGCCATTACAGTCCCATCATTTATGTATATGCTGGGCTTGCTATGGGAAACTCAATGTGTCGATTATGTTGTACTGGCCTTTTGACGGGGAACTGAATATGATTGCTGGATACCCAGCACTGGGACCAGCTGCCGGCCGCAGTGTACTAATATATAGAGTCCCGCATATGGGACCATCTACTGGGCCGCTGATGTCAGAGGTATGGGAAAAATATATTAGGCCATTGTTGACCCATATCAATATGTTTGCTGGGTAACATCTTCCTGGTAACTTGATTATGATTGGTGACTTGACATCCTTATTGCTACATACATGAGTAAAAATGGAAGATTATCTGACCAATTACGAAACATCATATAAACTGACGTCACCATTTATTCGGCGTATCGCCAAATGGCGGTCATGACGTTACGTTTGAAATGAGCTCTGGAATTCCAACGATTTTGCACAGCTCATACCCTAATAACACAACTCGATCCAATGGACGTCCTATGGCTATCCTCCTCTGGACATCTCGGACATCCATAGGATATCGCGTTTCCAACTTTTTAGCTATCCATATGGTATCCGTCATGGACTTCAATATGGTAAATTAAATCGGATGTCTCGAATGTATGCATTTATTTTATATAGGAATGAGATCTGTTCAATAAATAAAATCTGTTTCTGTTGTTATATTTATTTCAAGAACACTATAGGTACTATAATATTCTACATCAGATTGATGTGATATGTTGTTTCTATTGACACCTCCCTTCATCATTTCAGTTTGATTGACTTAACACAATAGGCACTCGATTTCAGATCCGTTCTACTAGTTGAAATTCTTCGATATCTTAATCAACACATCCTTTGATGGCTCCTCACTTCGAGTGATCTATTTGTTCTTCGACCGAAATGGCATAACGATGAAACACAAGCAAATGTCGACGCCATTCACACACACATATAAAAGAACAGATTATTACAATAATTTCACTCAATACAAATTGGAACATGCAAAAATCATCAGAACGATACACATTATTTATCAATGCATCAACGTTAACAATAACAATGGCGCACGGCATCACTACTCTAATTTATTTGTCATATAAATTATAGTTACATGAAGGTATTAAAAAAAAGTATAAAATGGTGAATAAATTGCTGCAACCACTAAAGGAAAGTCCTTGAAAGTGGTGTAGTAAAATTTTTCCAAATAATATGAAAACATATTTCCGATATCAAATTCTAATGTTGATTTGGCCTATAGCATATCAATAATACAATACAATTTAAATTAAATATCAATTAACGTATACACACATATGATATCGTTTTTGACACATTAATAAGAAGTATTTGTAACTTCAACAAATTGATGGATTCTCGATCTCGGTTTTTCTTCTATCCATTTTTTCAGTTTGGAGATGAAAAGATTCTGAGCATAGGTCAGTTTCAGGTCGACTGGTATCAAACTGTATAATTTCGGTCCCAAGTAAACGAAACTATGTTGTAATATATTTTTTCGTGGTCTAAGGATTATATAGGAATTTTGTCTGTTTCTAGTGTTGTACGTGTGGTCGGGAAGTCTTAGTTCAGTTCTGTGAATGTGTTGTCCAGCTGCAGTTTTCAAGAAGTATAGTTGTAAGTCAAGGTGTCCTGTCACTGTATATAGTTCGCGAGGGGGTAACCACTTCATGAAATCCTGGGACAGGCATGATGAAATCAGTATGTAATCATCATGTAATCAGCATGAAATCATCATGAAATCCATGTAATCATCATGTAATCAGTATGTAATCACCATGAAATCCATGTAATCATCATGAAATCAGTATGAAATCAGCATGAAATCACCATGTAATCACCATGTAATCATCATGAAATCAGTATGAAATCAGCATGAAATCAGCACGAACTCATGATGAAATCACAATGTAATCATGGTTTGTTTCCAAATCGTGGAGCATCGTTGTTTTTCGGTATTTTTTTGGTTTTGCTCCACTTGAAATCCATAGCCACACAGTACATGTGTAACAGGGTGCCTACAAACTTGTGCTACAGCTTGCTTGTGTTGTGTTGACCGCGATCCGAACTGAATAATAATCTAGAGCGGGATAGGTTAGGTACCTTGGATTGTAAAGAAGATTGACGGATGACCGAGCGGAAGACGCGGTGAGTTAGTGAGTGTTTCGCCCTATACCGTTACTAGATGGATTTCTTTGCATTGCTACCATGTTTTGCTAGCATACCTATATAAGACCTGTTTATGTAAGATTTCCTTGATATGATTAACCTATACTCTGCCACATCGGAAGTAAACAATATGGGGATGAATGCTCATTGCCATTATTCATATTTATTATTACCTGACATTATCCAAAATTCACCAGTGGCGAAATGAACGAAGTGGCAAGACTTTCAAGTGTCAAGCGACAGTGGCGCCTTCGGCCTTGACCTTGATGGTGCTTCAAACTGATACTCGGAGGCCAAACAAATTTTCGTGAAATTACAAATAAATTCATTTTAGCTGAACAAAAAATAATCCCAATAGAAACTTCTGAGACACATTGATAATTTAATATACAGAGTGAACCATCATCTACGAGTGATTACATCATATTGACAGTTCTTTCAACCTTTGGGCTTGTTTTGCTTAGCTGATTCAAAAAATGTACCTTTTACACGAGCTATTACAAATTGCTTCAATGTCGAGCAATGTGGCATACTCGGTGGTCAAAAAAATTTCGTCTGCTATCGTTCGTGAAATGAAAGAAGTTATTTTAACATTTTAACCTAACAAACAATTTAATTAGAAATTTCTAAGACAATATACAGAGTGAACCATATTATTTCGTTTTTCTTTCGAGCTGATTCGAAAAATGAATTCTCGAATGAACAAGTTGGAATAGTTGCATCAAACTGATAGATACTAATCGGTGGCCAAACAAATTTTGTGTTTCGTTCGTAAAATTTCAGAATGAATCGATTTTAAGCTGAATAAACCATTCCATTCCAATAGGAATTTCCGAGACAGTTTGATTTTTGATTTCTATTTACTGTATTTTCACAAGACAGTTTGATATTTACAGTGTGTCCACTTTACCACCCCTGTAAAATCGTGATTATATGATCGAATTCGAATAACTTATTCTTGTTGGATACCTAGGTATTTTAAATGATGGTATGCCTGGGTTGTTGATGTGGCCAACTGCGAGGACAACTGAGACCAATTTTATTGACCCATATTTCAAAAAATACAATTAGTAGGTGCACTAACAATAACGAGAAAAATAAATATTGATGGATTCGGAATCAGGATCACTTGAAACATGCCTGTACCGATTTTATCACTATAAAACACAGGGTGTCTGAAAAAACGATTATTTTTCAATACGCGTGATCAGAAAATGTAGAAGGTACTGCGGCATTTTTGGGAAGAACTATATAATGACAAATCATTTCAGGAAACTAGGTACTTCAAACTTCAAACATATCTGTACCTATTTTTAACATTCAGATATACTATGTGTCTGTGAAAAAAAGTTAAAAAGGATAAGTAGACAATTTTTTTATCAATTCAAAAATAATAAAAATTAGTTTTTCCGGGCACCTGTGTTATATGACGATGAAAATCGGTACAGGTATGTTTCAAGTGATCCTGATTCAGTATCCATCATTATTTTCAGTGGAAAATCGGATATAATCGAATTTTCTGAATTAATTTTAATAATAATGGCTTTCTATGCGGTATAATGAAATTTTATGAGTCATGAAACAAACCAATATTTCATTGTCAAAATCACGCATAGGTACACCCTATTTCATGTAATCATCATGTAATCATCATGAAATCATATGAAATCTCATGTAATCATCATGTAATCATCATGTAATCACCATGAAATCATATGAAATCCCATGAAATCATCATGTAATCAGCATGAAATCCATGAAATCATCATGAAATCCCATGAAATCATCATGAAATCCCTTGAAATCCCATGTAATCACCATGTAATCATGAAATCAGTGGGACAGGTTAATCATCAGTGGTTACCCCCTCGATAGTTCGTCCGTTGAGAATGTGATCAGAAGTGAATATGTGATTTTGACTATTCGGTTTTGTATTCGCTCTAAGGGATTTATATATTTATTGGTGATGGAACCCCATGCTAATATTCCATAACGTAAATGGCTCTCTGTCAGTGCATAGTACAAAATTCTCATTTATTGTAGTTCTAGTATTTTATTGAGGTACTTGAATTTAATAAATAAGGTGAATCTCAGTTTTTTTACCAATTTATTTATTTGAATATCCCATTTCAAGTTGTGGTCGAGAAAAACACCAAGGTAATTTATGTGCGGTGGCAGAAGACACTACAAAGAGGAGCCATAACAAGATTGAGCAAGATACAAAGACTTGCATATCTAGGAATCACGGGGACTATAAAGTCAACGCCAACCGCAGCCATGGAAACACTACTGGATCTGTCAGAACAGTGAACAG
Organism: Phaedon cochleariae; assembly: GCA_918026855.4. Lineage (NCBI taxonomy): Eukaryota > Metazoa > Arthropoda > Insecta > Coleoptera > Chrysomelidae > Phaedon > Phaedon cochleariae. The sequence goes on along the minus strand of OU896714.1, from coordinate 20,882,972 downwards.
GGACATAATTAATATGAGAACAGATCACATTTCGAAACGATATATATCTGACACTTCATTCAGAGTGTCCATACCAGACAGATCTGAATGGAATGACGGAGAACTCAGCACCATACTGCATGGAAAGATCTGGTATACAGACGGGTCCAAGACTGCGAATGGGTCAGGAAAAGGAGTATAATCCAAACATCCGAAAAGTAGCCTCAGCTACTCATTGGAGGAGTTTGCTTCAGTTTTCCAAGCAGAGGTGTACGCAATTCTCCAATGTGCGGAAGAAGATAACAGGAGAGCTGTGGAAAACGAGTAGATCCGTATTATGTCAGACAGTCAAGCGGCACTTAAAACAATAGAAAGCCAGGAAGTGACATCTCGACTGGTATGGGATTGCAAGAGGGAACTGAGAACTCTGGCAGACCGGAACTGCGTCAAGCTAATCTGAGTGCCAGGTCATCAGGGGATCGCTGGCAATATGAGAAGGCTGACGAACTTGCAAGAAGAGGGTCGGACAACGAGCCAGATCTAGGACAGACTCTTGGAATATCAAAACGTACAGCAGGAGGGTCAGTTAAAGACTGGATTCAGGCGAAACATAAGAGCTACTAGGAAAACATCCCAAGAAACAGACATGGGAAACAATACATTAAGGAACCAAGTCATAAACGAAATGTAGACCTGCTCAACTTGAACAAAGCACAGATAAAAACTGTTACGGGACTCATGACTGGCCATGCGCCAGTAAAGGAGCATCTCGCCAGAATGGGACTGTACAATGGTGACCCAAGCTGCAGACTATATGGCAAGGAACCAGAAACAGTAGCATATATACTGTGCCGATGTGAGGCATTGGACCGCAGAAGACAGAAGATCTTTGGGCAACCAGTTGGCGAACCAGAAGTATTCAACTAACATCCAGTGAAGGATTTGTACAGACTTATTCAAGGTACAGAGATAATGTAGTGGGCACTATAAAGAATTACTAGGTAAGATACAATGGGCCACCATAGGCCTAAGTGTCGTCAGAGACATGGTCAGACGAGCCTATAAACGGGGTGGAGTTTTTAGTGGGTGAACCCTGGCTAGAGACAGGGGAGTCCCACACTATCGTATGGGGGATAGGACCCATATGGTGTCCATAAAGGATTTAAACCATTTCGACAAAAAAAATTACAACAAACGCCATTATGCTAAAGGTATGGACACTCTAACTGTGGGTGATTCAGTGTGGGTGGTAGATATTCGAAAATATGGCAAAGTCATAGAAATTTGCGAGGAACCGGGTTAATATGTCGTAGAGACAGATTTTGGGCAATATCGTCGTAATCGTTGGCATTTGAATTATGCACCCTATACTGGTACTGGTACTGGTGGGGGACGTTTGCACGTCAGCAACTAGTCCCAAATGGGACCTTTTTGCAAACCCCAAGTGTTTTCAATGACTGATGTGGTTCGCTCAAGAGAGCTGGCTAACATCCTTTTCAGGCACCGCCCATCAGCTCTCTTTCAGAGTTTTTCGGCTATGTTTTGTAGGCAAGTAATGTACTCACTACCATATGCGCAATGGCAGGCCTGCTAGCTATCCCCGTTAACCCTTGTTAGAGACTGGGGTCCACTAAGCAGCTGGCCCGCTCTCACGCTCAACTGGTAGTTTTCCACACCCACCTACATACACCGTCCAACTTCTTCTCTGATGCTCACAACCACATCATCATCTCTTTCTGCGTGGTCTGTGTAGGCTTTGTTACTAACTCCATGCGCCACTTTAGGAGCAGCACTGTTAATTGGAACGCAACAGCGAATCGTGCAGGACTATCTCCAGCCGATGCTCCGGAACTTTACAATATTTAATTCGTACATAAAATATTGAAAAAAGTTCCTTGCTCGTGCTGGGAATCGAACCCACGACCTTGCGGTCATGAGACGGACGCCCTTCCACTGCGCCAATCCAGGCTCATTTATGCACCCTATCATTTTATAAACATCCGGACTGAAACACCTGAGGAAATACCACTAATAAGGTCCAGACAAGAATTTAATTGAGTGTCGCGATTCTTGTCATAGTTTCACGCGAGAGAGTAGTGAAATGTCGTCTGCAGGTGAAGATTCTCAGGATCTCTTTCGTGGTGAGACGGAAGAAATATTAAATAGTAAAAAGGTAGCTTACAAGCCGGATTCAAATACTCCCGGAATTGTAACCCCTAATAGGTCAAAGCGGGAAATTGAAAAATCTGCATATTTAAGGGATTATGTTAATTAGTTCCTAGCTGAAGTACAGGTGAAAATGATGCTTCATTATCAGTTAATTATATAAGAGGAAAGATGTGCTATCAGGCTGATAACTAGACAACTAGTCTTGCACGCATGCATTCTCACCAGCGCTTCCGATAATCAAGGGGTAGAAGAGTATGCAACGGGAGAGCTGAGCCTGATGGCGCGCGATAATGGTGTACTCGTTGTTTCGCCAAATGAATACATTCTTGGAAACTACTTATAGTATTATTTGAGTGGATGATTGCCTATAGAAAAACGCTTGAAGAAGAATTGCAGCGACTGGAGCAAGAAGGTATCATTACACCTGTGGAAAACAGCGAATAGAGAACACCATAAGTAGTAGTACCTAAAACGGATGGTAAATCATTGAGACTATGTGGAGATTACAAGAGCACTCTCAACAAGCACCTGGAGGAGGATAATCATCCATTACCATTACCAGAAGATTTATTCACAAAGCTGAATCAAGGTGAGAAATTCTCTAAAATGGATTTGTCTCAAGCTTATGCTCAGTTCGAGCAGGATGAAAATTCCAAAACGTTAGTGTCTTGGTCTACCCATAAAGGAATATTTCTAGTGAATAGATACTACCATTCGGTGTTAGTTCAGGTAGTGCAATATGTCAGCGAAACATAGAACAGTTTTTTCAAGGCTTGGAAAATGTTGCAAAATTTTTAGACGATATTATTGTGACAGGGAAAGAAAAAGAGCATTTGGAGACTCTAGAGAATGTTTTCAGGAAAGCCTCCATAAAAATCAAGAAGAAAATTGCAGAAGACATTGTACTAGCCCCCTTCAACCCAAATTTACCTTTAGTGTTAACATCTGATGATGCATTTAGCTATGGAATTGCAGCAACATTAAATCATATATATCCTGATGGAGAAGAGGAACCCATAGCATGTGTGTCTAGGACACTAATGAAAAATGAAGAAAATTGGTCGGTATGACAGAAAGTCTAGCACTGATCTATGGGGTAAGAAAATTTGAAAAATATTTATCAGGAAAACATTTCATACTGAGAACTTATCATAAACCTCTAAACAACAATATTTGGAGAACATGAACAACTGCCAGTAATGCATGCTAGTAGATTGCAAGGCTGGGCAGTGTATCCAGTGTATCTATCAATTTTTTATTATGAAATTCATTTTATAAAAGGGGAGGATAACCAGATGAGTGACTTTCTATCTAGGGCACCTTTGAAAGTGATTGTTGCAGATCATTAATATGAGGGGAAAGGCGAATAGGTACATGAATTTTATAAAATCAACAGAGGATTGGCCATTAGACAGTGAAGAAATTGCTCGTGGAACAAAACAGGATGCAGTTTTAAGAAAAGTAGTTCAGTATGTTAGAGAAAATAATCGGCCAAACAAAATCCAAGAAGACATCAAACCATTCTATGTACAGAAGGAAGAGATGCTGAAAAAAAAAGGGATTGTTGATGTGGGGATATCGTGTCATCATACTGCAATAGTATAGAATCAGACTGTTGAATGAATCACATTCTGCACATTTAGGAGTCAGCAAGACAAAATCAACAGCTAGAAGTTATATATTTTGGCCAAACATAGAAAAGGATATGAAAAATATGGTCCGAAGTTGTAAAGCATGTCTGCACCAAAGGCAGAGTCCACCAAAAGCACCATTAGCATCATGGGAAGCAGAAACAGAACCATGGTACAAACTACATGCAGATTATTGTGGGCCTATTAAAGGAAAAATGTTTTCGATAATCATAGATGCTTATAGCAAATTTCCTGAAGTTTATCAAGTTAAATCAATGTCAACTCAGGATGTGAAAGAAAAACTCAGAGATTGTATTGCTGGATTTGGAATTTCAAAAATATTAGTGACAGCCAATGGATCCCAACTGGTGTCACAACATATAAAAAAGTGTTTGAAGATGAATGGAGTTCACCACATAACGACCCCATCATCAGCATCACCACAGAGCAATGGACAAGCAGAGAATTTTGTAAAAACATTTAAAACAAAATTAAAAGCAGCTTTAGGTGATATTGCTATTAAGAATGAATCACTAACAACTTCAATTTCTAGATTTTTGATGTCATACCGTAATGCAGAACATGAATCTACCAAGGAAGCTCCAGCAAAACTGTTGATGAGGAGGATGTTGGGAAACCAATTTGACAGACTGAAAGAACAACCAAAGAAACAAGAAAATGAAATTTCCCAGAACATCCAAAGTCAAATGAAACAACAAAAAGTATTATATAGTAAAGGGACCAGATAGAAAATTTCAGGTTGGACAGTCAGTGATGGTACGAGATTATAGATATCAGAATGAAGTACGATGGACGCCAGCAAAAATATCTAAACAGTTGGGCAGGACAACATATATTTGCAAAATTCTCGAAAACCAGAGGATATCGAAGAGACATGTGAATCAGATTATAAATCAGGAGCAACAGGAAAATGGAGGATCAGGTCTTGGTAGTAGAGGAGAAAATAGAAGAATAAAAGCCAATACTACAAATCGAATTGCATATCAATCAGAAGTAAGGCCTAGTACGAGTAAAACAAACATTCCCAACATGACTGAGACAATAACGACAAGTGACGCAAAGGTAGTGAGAAAAAAATTAGACACGTATGAGGTGCGCGAATCCGAAGACAACAGTGCGTTGACAAAGACATTGGACATTTTGGTGAATTTCAAAGTTCACAGGACGAAGTCACTTCGACAGAGACATTCAATTCTGAATTGAAGGTGGCAACGAAGGCGCCACCGTCAACAGCAGGCACATTTTGAGGGTAGCAGCAGGTTCAGCCACAGAGCAACCAGTCGACCAGAGTGATGCAGTCAAGGAAAGTTCAGGAAGAAGAAATACAAGACATCGCAGACCACCCTTAAGATGGAATGATTATGTCACAAAAATCAGCGACGCGGAATAATAGCTTACAAATTGTATATAGTTGACAAAGTAGGTACGGCAGCCCAAGTAGATTTTAATGTGTAAATTGTGATGTAAGAATTTCAAAATGCTTCAAATTGAATAACATTTTATGAGGCATTATAAAAGGCAATGAGTCACATGTAGGACATATCATAATGTACAGATACGTTACAGGATAAATAAAAACTTAGAGCCAGGCGTGTGACGAAATAGGAAAAAGGCGCACATGCGCATACAATTGATACAGGCTACATCAGTGGAGAAAACTCTCTCTTGCGCGGGCTGTCGAACCACCAACATGACTGTGATAATATAGTAATAGGATATAAAGTAATGTCAAGCAAATCTGCATTCCGATATAATTAAGTAACCCAAGACGTTACACTGGATGATTGATAACTCCATTGATAATGTATATGAGCAAAATAATGTGGCTGAAGCTCCATTGTCAAACTCATGTCGTAGAACCAACCATTACCTACAAAACTTTGGATTTTTTCAAATGCAATCATGTTTTTTATCAATAGGTAAAATAGCCTTTATTAGTACCGTTCTACCTGTTATGCCTTTAAATCTCAGGGGGTGAGTAGTAAAAAAAATGGAATAGAATTTTATTTACCCCTGAGTTTGGTTGATGGATTACCTAAGATTTACTAGGTGTTTTAAATCTTAATTGTATTGACAACAGAAAAAGTGTTTTTAGTGCCCAGTTTGATACCGTAAAAACTAGACACTGGTAGTTTAGCGGGACAAATGGGTGGGTACGTTAGGCTTAGTGAAATACTAAGTTTGATAGGGATGAATATGCTAATCACAAGTAAATTCTGAAATGACAAATAATGACGTATTTCGCCCCACTATTCAGGTCTACAATGGTCCTCAGTTGCGCATGACCGCGTTTGAATATTTGAAGTTTCAAATCCAAACAATAATAACAGGCAATAATATATTCTGACTTGAAATAGATGGTGATTTAATGATATTCCTTCTTTTCTGATGGTCTAGATACCTCTCTTGATATTATCGACATAGTTTGCACTACACTGGTGAGGTAGAAATACCATGTACAGGGTGTTCGCGGGGATATCTCCCGCCTATAATTTTATATCGTCCGTGTGATTGATGTGTGTGGGAGTAAAGGGAATGATACACAAAAAAGGGTGATCTTCCGGTGAGATGTGGCAAGGACAGCCCCTTCGATCTTCATAGGCACCATTTTGTCTGCAGCAGTCTACCAGCCGGGTCACAAAAGTAAGCCGTGAGATCTGTTTCTTGAATAATTTCGAATTTGTCTAACATTCGATTTTCCATTACTTAGTGTTGGGATTAATTAGGAAAAAGATCTCAAATTCGGGATATCCATTATCATCGCTGGGATGGGATTCCTGTTGCCTCTATAGAGGGATTCTTCGTGGCTGAAATCCACGTGGCCGAGCCGACCTGCACCACCACTCCTGGAACCCACACAACATCCAAGGTATTATATGATCTTCAAATTATCAGCTGCTATTTTCTTTTATTCCTTGTGTTGGCAAAATAACGCACGATTGTCGTCATTCCATATAGGGTTCCTTTTATCGGGCTAAAGCCTCCTCATTTCCCGATCGTCGCATTCGAGATTTGGGCCCCATCAGCTCAGACCTGGGACTGTCTTGTAGTCGTATGCAGTCAACGCATACGCTGCTTCAATTCGCGTTTTTGGGGCCAGCTTGTTTGTGGCTGAAGGGCGACATACAGGAGACACCACCTGACGCTGCCTGACTTCACCTGATCCCCCTGTACATCAGGACCTGCTCATAATTTGGCAAGTTCGTTCCATGCACCATCAGGGATAGTATATTTTACTTGGGATAAACTTCCACCAACCATAATTCATCAGTTAAAATTTCATTCAACATAATATAATTGCAACATGTCATTGATTTAATAGTCACTCAGTATAGCTACAAAATATACCCCTGTAAACCAAAAGTGCACTGCGGTAAAATAGGCCTTATTATTTCTTTTGTCTCATTGATACTGATTTACTGAGTTATTTTGTTCTTTAATAAGTTAAATATTATCATACTGTCTCAGAGAGTTGATTTTGAGCAGTTATTGTATTATTCCACACTGATCTGAAGAGTTGATTTCAGTCAGTCAATTCATATTTCTTGTTGTTGCAATAATTGTACACTGCTTAGGTAATATTGATATTGATACTCAGTTACTTTGAAGTTATCTTCTTCCGTGCGATGACCCTTCATCACAATGTAACATAACCTATAACGCCCATACTTACAAGGAATTAGTGCCAAATCAACGAACAGGTACATAATGGCGAAGATACAGAGTGCCAAATCATCATAACGAGATATGGTGCTGATTGTGAGCCGTTAGAGCCCGTATTCGTGATGATAGCAAGGGAACTATGGGTCAATGTTCCATGATGACAATGTTGAAAATTCGAGAAGATGCATGCAGAGGTTCGCAGATAGTGGTCATCCGTCATTAGTGTCATTGTCATTACCGTCAATAGAGACTAAACGTCATCAAGCTGACAGTGACATTTTCAATAGTTACATAACAATGATATTTATTTGGAAATATAACGGCAACAATAATTACAAGAATGATACTCGAAATTCAAGATGAAATTTGGCGAAATACCTGTGGACTGAATCAGTCATGTGCGACAATTCCAGGAACCAACTACCTACCAAAATTTGTAAACAAAACATTCTGACCAAGAGGTATGCAATAACGATAACTAGTAGGCTAAAAATCACAATATTATTCCTTATTTACAGCAAAAGTAGAGTTAGAATCAATAACAACGAACAGAGAAATACCAATCGATAGCCAGTAGTAAACATCACAGATGAATTCAATTATGAACCAATGAAAAAGAGAGTGAAAAGTAGGTAAACAATAATGCATAGCTCTGGTTTCTGCAGTATTTTCGTAACGTCATGAACGAAGTGTAACATACCTATGCATCAGATAAGATATTATCATCGAAAGCTTTATCCAGAATCCTAACTTCAGTTCTATGATTTTTAGTTTCAGATCTACCTACTTATTTGCAAGCCCAAGATTTTGAAAATTCAAACTCAATTATGAAAAGAGGATTCCTGTCTATCTTTACTCCGCAAATACTGCATTTCGTGCCACTAGACGTGGTTAAAAAAGTTCAGTCTACGGAAAATAGTCGAAAACACAAACACTGAAGAATTGTACAAATAAAAACGCAAATATTCGAATCTCAATCACAATCAATCACATACGCGCTGAAACCAATTCAAAAATTCAAAATTCGTAGCCATATTGGTTCAACAAGTTTCGTATTATTTTTTCCCTACGTCGGCATCAACGCCTTTTGGTCGATTTCATTTCCTATAGAGACAGAAGTTGGTCCCGCTTTGAGGTCATCTATGCTCCATATATAGAGTAGTAGATATATGGATTTCAAATTTCGCGCTACAACTTGCCCCCGAAGCTTCTGGCAAATAACATAAGCCATTTTTCCTCGAAGTTAACCACACAAACCGGGTCAACAATAAGTTAAACAGTCAATTTTCCTCGATGTGTATTCCAAACTATGACGTAATAGTTGACCAACCACCCAAACCAGCTCACTGAGGTAGTTCACGGAGTAGTTGCCCACTGAGCAAGAAACATCCTTAGGAGGTTCATTAACGTTAAAATATTGTATCCCCGGCGACGTTTCTGCGAACACAGCACTTGTACGTCATAATAACATAACTATGTGACATTGTTACTTTTAACGAACCATCTATATCATAAGTTAAACTTTGCTACTTTATATTAACGTCACTAATGTGATTGTTATGTTGGTGGACATATAACGACTTTAAGACGGTCTTTGAGATGTCGATAGGCCTTCGACCAAACGTTACTAGTATGTTTTTTTGCACAGTGGGTGAGGCTTTTGATTAGGCACTGGGTTTGGCTCTTGTTGTTGTTATAATCTGAGGTTATATAATTGATGAGAAAAAATAGTTATTTTTCTCAAAGAGATAATTAAGGATTCATAGGAAGTATTTTGTAATGAGAGATCTCATCATACTATTGATGAAGATAAATGTTTGATTTATTGTTAATATGTACGTAGCGAATTGTTCCAATTTTCTTGAAGTTGAAGTAGGTAAGTACCTAGTTTCATATTTTTGTTACAGGTGATGAATTTCTCATTCAATATATTAGTATTTCTACTAAAACCGAACAATAAACAAAAACTGCTGATAAACTGACATCTGTCGAGCATCAAAAGTTAACCGTGAGGTCATAAAAAAGTTACCGTGACGTCATCATAAATATAACCTGGTTTGTCTGGTTAGGTTCGAGGAAAAATAGTAATGAAGCGGGTGGTGGGGAAAGCTGGGTTTGTTCGTGTTGGCATAATTATGTAGTATTTTGGTACTAGATTTCTGTATTTTCAAACAATATCTGGTAACCTAGTACTTTCAACTGAAATTTAGTACCGAATGTTATAGGAATACGACACCATATATCTACTATTCATATATATGAATCATAGCTGTCCTCAGAGCGGGACCAACTTCTGTCTCTATAGGTAACGAAATCGACCAATAGGCACGTTCTAGGATGATCAATTGAAATTCCTTGATGATGCACCTGCTGTTCGTGTATTCCATATATTTACTATTTCTATATATAGCGCATCGCCTATACAATGTCTCAACAAAAATGGGACCAAAATGAGAGGTACTTTTCGAATCTATAAGGACGGAAAGTGAAGGAAGGAAACAGCCATATCGGTTCAACAGGTTAAAATTATTTTTTCCCTACGTCGGCATCAACGCCTATAGGCGAATCCGAATCATGCTGTGGAATCATGCTGTGGAATCATGCTAAGGAGTACGCCCTCTACCGTTGTCTAATATAACTAACGTATGGGCCATTGATTGCTTTGTTTACATTAGTTTGCATGTATTTTGTATGAGAAGTAGTTGTGTTTTAATTGACTATAATTTTTTTTAGAACTTCTTTAAACGTTCGAAAACATGAGTCATTAGTGTTGTGTACCTCATATTGTTCATCGTGAGCAAAAAAAACCCGAGTACCTATAGCTTTCATTCCTTCCAAAAATCAGGACAGTCTAAATTTGTATTTGAAACTAATAATTTGGGAAACAAGGAAGAGATTGGTAGGAGGAAGGTGTGGATTCATGACTTGAAGATTGGAAAAAGTGTCTAAACAACACTTCACTGAAAATTTACTCATATAGGTATATTTCTCGGTATATTTTCAAGTGTATGTCTATTATGAATATAATACCTACTTCTTGAGGTGATGGTAAAAAAACAAACACATTTTAAACTGATTATATCTCCACTCATGAACAGTAGAATTATTAAACAGTTGAGAATTTTATCAATCAGGCTTTTGATGATTATGTTGTAAAAAGTCAAGTAGAAACTGTATACCTAAATTCACCTTCGAAAGAACATTTTATTCCCAAAAAGTATGCTGGATTTTTTTTTTAATATCATGCTATCAGGAGAATATCCCACAGCCCCAGCCATATATTCGAATTGGAAATCAACATCCCACACAGGTTTTTATGAGAATTCTTGTTCAATAATGATAAAAACTTACAGCTTATGTATGTTGGTATACAGGGTGTAAATTTGAAAACTTCCAATGCGAATATCTCGCGAAAGAAAAAAGTTAGAAAAACGCCGTTTGGCAAAAATGCTAAAGAGTTAAGGGGAACTAGAACCACCATCATATTTCGGTCAAGGGATGAGTCACCCCGTCGGCGCGACACACCCCAACTTTGAAATGTCAAATGGCACTACCTTTTTTGTGATGCCTCAAATGAACAGTCTCAGTCAGTAGTATTCACCTGTACAAGACTTTTTTTCCACCCACTACAGGGTGTACGAAAAATATAAAGTCGAATAAAATGAAATGAATTGTGTTAAAAGGATATTTTATTTGATCAGTTGTTCAAAATGCATTCCATTCTGTTGTAAGCAATAGTATAATCGATGTTCAGATGCCATTCTAACATTTTGGAACACATCTCTTGGAATATATCGGCATTCTGCATTTTATTTTATTCGACTTTATGTTTTCCGTTCACCCTGTAGTGGGTGGAAAATAAGTCTTGTACAGGTGAATACTACTGACTGAGGCCGTTCATTTGAGGTATCACAAAAGAGGTAGTGTCATTTGACATTTCAAAGATGGAGTGTGTCGCGCCGACGGGGTGACTCATTCCTTTACTGAAGTATGGTGGTTCTAGTTTCCCCTGACTCTGTAGCATTTGTGCCAAACGGCGTTTTCCTAACTGTTTTATTATGCGAGATATTCGCATTGAAAGTTTTCAAATTTAGACCCTTGAATTAATGTTTTTCGTACACCCTGTAGTGGGTGGAAAAAAAGTCTTGTACAGGTGAATACTACTGACTGAGACCGTTCATTTGAGGTATCACAAAAGAGGTAGTGCCATTTGACATTTCAAAGTTGGGATGTGTTGCGCTGACAGGGTGACTCATCCCTTCACTGAAATATGGTGGTTCTAGTTCCCCTTAACTCTTTAGCATTTTTGCCAAGCGGCGTTTTTCTAACTTTTTTATTTCGCGACATATTCGCATTGAAAGTTTTCAAATTTACACCCTGTATATGAAGTTCAACTAGAGGTAGGGAGGTTATCTAATGTTGAACAGAGATAATATATAGTCCTCAATCAAAACACAATAGACTGCTGGAAAATACAAAGTTCGAAAATAGACAAATAACAAAGCTGAACGTTTGAAAACTCAAAACGAAATGAACATAAACACTATTACCAAACAATGTAAACAATCCGCCAATGGCCCATAGATTAGTACCGACATTCGCCGTTCTGGCGCTACGATCTTAATCTCAGTCGCCTATTGGTCGATTTTGTTACCTATAAAGACAGAAGTTGGTTCCGCTTTGAGGATAGCTATGATTAGGGTCCCTTGATGGAAATTGACGTTAAAGTCATCTCAACAGGGTACGGACCAAGGTACGGACACCTTGGTACGGACAGATCATAGCTGCATTCTTGTTTAATGATCTAGAGACTTTAGTTTTGTCTACTGATGGCATCCCTGACATTGCTGTCACGCCACATCCATGGGCGCTACAGAAAATCATTCAAAACTTTAATAAAAGGTATGTACAGGGTATTTACTTGTTGAGGAAGATCATATGGCGAACGAGTTTTGTAATTATTATGATCCGATTCTATTCAAAATTGGAAGGTATCTGGGGTGTTCCGGGGTTGGAGATAATGATTGTTTCGTCAAACTTGGAAAATTCAAGATGACGGATCCAATATATAGTGAAAGGAATCTCTAATTATGATCGGATTCTATTTAAGATTGGTATCTGAGGGTTTTCGGGGTCGAAGTTCATGAGTTTTTGTCAAAATTGGAAAATTCAAGATAGAGGATCCAATATGACGAACGAATTTTGTAATTATGATCCGATTCTATACAAAAATCAAAATTGGTATCTGGGGATTTCCGGGGTCGGAGATTATAATAATTTCGTCAAAATTGGGATATTAAAGATGGCGGATCCGATATGGTGGACGAGTTTTGTAATGAAGATCCGATTCTATTCAAAATTGGTATCTGGGGGTTTTCGGGGTAGGAGATAATGATTGTTTCGTCAAAATTTGAAAATTCAAGATGATGGATCCAATATGGCGACAGATATTAGTTCATATAATTATTACTCTACCACAAATAGAAAATATGTAGGATGCAAGAGTGAAAACAACGTTCCTATATAAGTTATACTACGTATACCAACTTCTTTGTTACTTTCATCAATAAATTATTCGAAAATGACTTTTTATTAAAGGGAGACAGAGAAATCATATGTATAACATGGGGGTAAAGTATATTCTATTCTTTATTTTCCTGCACATTTTACGTATTACTTTTTATCAACCTACTTTTCGTCCCAGACGAAGCTTTAAGCGGCGTTCACAACCAAACTTTTTACGTTTTGCTTTTTACGTTTCGTATTCTGATTGGTGAAGCAAAATCTGTAATTGAAATGACGCAAAAAGCTGAAAATATTCAGCTTTTTGCGTTGCAAGAAGACATCGTCTGTGAAAATAGTAAAAATAGACGAATAATATGAAACATTCTGTGATACTATGGAAGTTATGTTGTTTTCATGATTTTTTCGTGAATCCACGGAATAGTAGATAGGTATACTGTTCAATTTATCATTTTTTGTTGAAGATTGATTTTTCACTTCGAGTATTGAATAAGGATCAACTTTTATCACTGCCAGTTCTATCAATTCAATATTATTACTTATCTGCTCAATATTATTGTTATGATGATTTACTTCATTTCAGGATGAAAAACAAATAACAAAACCAAGGCAACTGAGCCATAAAAAGTTACGATTTTTTGTTGTTGTGAATGACATTTGCTCACGTTTAATTTCAGATTCTGCTTCACCAATCAGAATACGAAACGTAAAAAGCAAAACGTAAAAAGTTTGGTTGTGAACCCCGCTTTATACATCGTGTGATATTAGTCACTCCATAAATTAATCTCCGAATTGGAATTCCGAAATTATATTTAGCACACATGACATGAGTACAGTAGTTCAGATACCCACATTGAGGTTTCCACCATTTCTCAATCATAAGGCTCAGCTCATTCAGCTCATAGATAAACTTCTGCTCAGCTTGAAATCAGAATTCATTTAGTCAATTCAGTCAACCCTGGTATACAGTCTAAGAACAATCTCTTTTGGTGAAATATATTAAGCTTTCAGTACAATTAATATGTTCCCTACCTCGCAAAGATTATGCTGGAGTAGTAAACTCTAAAACTAGAGGATTGGTCATCTATATCTTGGTATAGTAGAATCAGGAATTCCATATGGAAATTACGTATGATACGCCAGTGACCTCAATATAACCTAAAAAACAACGTATGTCAAAAATCTAGTGATTATCCCTAGAATTGAATAAGGACGGAACTATATAACAGTTTCACAAACACTTCAGAGTGAGAGGAGACGAGGATCTGTCCGTACCCTGTTAAGATGACTTCAACATCAATTTCCATCAAGGGACCCTAGCTATGATGGCTATGATTCATTGTTTATATTGAGTTCATTGGGATTCATATATGAGCAGTAGATATATGCGTAGACTCGTGTTTGACACACGACAATGACCTTATGACACCATTCCATTGGTAAAATTGGTGCGCACTCAGTTTGCACTTCCTTGTTTCATTGCAAATAGGAAGACTTTCGGGTGCGTCTTTCAATATATCGAAGAAAGTTCGAACTGATTATCACTTGATTAATGCGCATTGATGGTGATGACGTCACCATTTGTTCTGATGAAATGTATGATGGCAACTTCTTCGATGGAATCAAAAACACACCAGAGCAAGATTAAATATACCACACATTGATGAAGGTGAACGGATTTCGTTGTGTGTCAGCTTGTCAGTATATCAGAATCGAACAGTTTTATGGATTTTCATGAACATTTCAGCGCAATTTTGCAATAGTTCGATGATGGTTTCTTCAATTCATGCACATGACGAATTGTTGGAATTATAAACACACCCATTACGTGACTACCGAATCCATAATAAATTATATAGAACCGAAAAATGGCCTACTGCAAAAATATCTACCTGGAAAATTGATTTACTACCCTGACGTCAAATCTAGTGTTCCGTGAATTTGTTTGGACCTCTTCTCAAAACTTCGTATTCGAGAAGCCTTTTGTACATTTCGTTATTATTATTTCGCCGCTTATTCTTAAGAAACCACACAGGTAAGTGTTAGTTTGAGTTATTCGTTCGACGTAAATGAAATAATCAACTGGATTGAAACCTTCCATTTCGACAGAACTTCCTGCAATAATCGTAGAGTAGTCAATTCCTTTTAAATCAGAAAATGTTTCAGGCCCTGAATCCATATTGCTGTGAACTTCAGTTTTTCTTCGCTTTCAGAAGCAGATGAAGGTGAATAAGTTGCCTTTATTTTTTTTTTTTCCATCCCTGACCCAGACGGTATCTGCGACAGAGACGCCTCGTTGGTTGATAATTTTACCTACGGCGGCAAGGTCTTTTTTGCGTAATATTTTCACGAGCTTCCAGGAATAACTTTTTTTTACCAACAGAAGTTTTCAACCTAGATTGTTCGAAAACTGTCGATATATAGTGAATCAACAATTTCTGTGGCTTGTTGCAAATTCTGTTGGTCTGTTTTTGGCAACCTATTTGAGATTTTGTACTCATCTTATAGCCATAATCCAAACGCTTCAAATCCTGACTAAATATTGTGTTCATTAGTGGTTGAAACTTCAGTTGGTGCTTGCTTCGAAATACAGGAAAAAAAATATTTTCTGATGGTTCCATTGTTATGCTCCATCCACTCTTGTAGAATCATCCTCCATGCTGCCTTTAATGGTCTAAAAACGCTTACATCCAGTGGCTGTGTGGGTTGAGTACTATTAGGCGGCAGAAGAAATAAAGCGAAAGTTATTCTCCTCACATGTTTTAATAACAGCAGACAACAGATGGCTAGCCAGGTTTTCGCCAATCGATACTTTAGGACCAGGTGGTTAAGTTTCAAAATATGGGAATGCTATTTTGTCGACCCAGTCTTCGAAAATACTGACATCGAACCATCCAGATCGCGATCAATTATATCTGGCATAAGTAGGTTCATATTATGTCCAAGTATTCCATAGATGATCAGCTTTGTATACAATGTAGACAAGAAGTATATACCCCGTAGCTGAACACGAAAACATCACTGAAGTTGCTGCCTTTCATGTGTCCATAACCTTCTCAGTTCTTTTAGAACTCCTGCGAACAACTTCTTTTACTCGGTCATGATCGTTGGTAAAATTGGTCTCGTTTTAGTTGATGATTGCCTTAGGCAAAACATTCTTCATGCTCTTTGTTAAATGGTGGAAATATATATATATATATATTAATTACTTTCGGAGAAACTACGGCCCTACTCTCTTTAACGAAATGCGACAGCCTTTTCGAAAGTTGATCTTTGTGTCGAAGTAAAATTTTTGTAGCCAGATTCCGCCTGGTCGGTTGTCCCGGAATAGCTGCACTCTTTTTCCCACTCGGTCATGGTGAGTTTTTACGGTTTCCTTAATGTCATCTGAATCGCACGGATAACCCCAGTCTGCGGCGGTACTCACATGATCCAGATGATATTCTCCTTCAGCTGAGCTGATAAGGCTAGTAGGGCCCCAACCGATTTTGTGTGCAGGCCCTTAACTTTTCGATATAAAGCTATGTAGGGAATCTCGAATTATTCACTCAGATCTTTTAAATTTTCACCCTGCCTATATAATTGTAACGCACGCTGTAATGATTCTTCATTGTATTCTCGATATTTTCGACGTCCTGACTTTCTCTTGTAAAATTGACCCATTTCCAAATAGCCCCTGAAAAGGCAATGAGAAATAAAATGCCACACCATTGGCTAGTAAAACACGATTAATATGTTCTTAGGTTATGGAATGGAAAAACTAATCTCTTTCTAAAAAAAATGTAGCTGTGTATTTTCACTCTTTAGTGTTTTTGTGTAGGAAGTATACTGGTATATGAAAAATACATGAAACTTACTTTTTAACACTACACAATCACTGATAAACAGTATACGAAAAACTTCCGGCGTATCATACAATTATTATAACAGCTGGTGTCGCTTGCCTTACAAACACACTTTATATTTCACACCACCAGCCGGTAGCACGTGACTAAAATAGTGGCGACTCAAATTATTACCTCACAGTTTTCAAGTAGCCGCGTTTCACGGTATTCCTTTTTTGTTGAAAATTTCAGAATCGATATTCCGTGACGATGCATCTGTTCATCGTGTATTCCAATTACATTCTTATAATTCCACTTCGGTGGTACTACTATTCAGTCGAAGATACTAGGGTACGAAATAGTGTTCAAAAAGACTACATCTAGTACCAAAATACGAAAAATGCCAACACATCGAACATGAAACAATGTAATGTGACGTCAGATCTCTGAAGTCCGAACTCTGAAGTCTGAATGGCACGACCGGGCCGGGCCTCCGTAGATACCACACCTCGACTACGACTCAGCCGTCCATAGAAATCCATCGCCACGATATCAGACTTGTAAGCTAGCACGATCAATCTGCAAATGTCCCCACATTTGATTGATGTTTAAATAACTCCGGAATCTTGGTCATTTCCCTGCCAAAAATACTTCATGAAGCCTCATAAAAATATAGATGGAATATGAGTATCAATAAGAATCTATGCGGAAAATAATGTTCAAGGAATAGAAAGTTGCTATTAGACAACACAGATATAATCTCAAACGTATTTAATGAATTTTCGTAAAGAGGGAGAGTGTTCGATAATTGATTACACTCAATGAGGAACTGCTGCCCTGATTCTATCGGTTATATCTAATGAATTTTTATGTGGTTTATATTTTTTTTAGGATTCGAGATTTTCAAAAAGTAATAAAACGTATCTTATAACTTAAGCTGAGGTAAGATGTGTTCCAGAATTCATGAGTGTTGATAAGGATATACCATTATAACTGCATTCGTAGGTTATGATGTTTTATGCATTATCTCTGTGTGAGGATTCAAGAATTTTGATTAGACAAAACATGCCTAATCTGAATGGTACATAATAAGTTTGTATGAGATGTGTGTGTTCTGATGATTTCCTAGGTGTGGGAAGACAATAATGATCTGAAATAGATTCAAGCTGAGGCTAGAAGTGTTTCAGAATTCATGGGTGTTGATGAGGAAACACACCAGTTATGACTTCAATGGTATGTTGAGCGGTTTTATCCGAAATTTCTGTATTGGGATTCACGAGTTCAGATAACATGATACATGTCTAAACTGAAATGTATAAAAGACAATACTGATCTGTAATTCGGAACACTTTTTCATGGTTCAAAAGTATATTTTGTATGATATTATCAATTTATTATCAATAAGACACAAGCCTTAATGTTGAAGAACAAGGACATTTCTTCTCCTATTACGATGATTGCAGTTCACTAGAGCCATACTACCTTTTGATAGTCAGCAGTTTCAGCAGAATGTTGAGTCGAAATAAAGGTAATTTTGCACTTATCATGCGATGGGTTTTTTTCGAAAATTTTTTTTGGTACTTACGTATTTTTGTCTGAAAAACACGAATTTGGTATTGAAAATGTGAACAAACCACTATTTATCGAGATATTTCAAGAAAAAGTTCGAAATTTTGCCTTGTTTTCTCCCTTGTGTTGGATGCATTTACTGGTACTTGCTCTTTTTATTTTGTCATTGGACACTTCATATACTCATGATGAACTTCAATGACACATTTTAAGCTAGAAAATTAACAGGAAATATGATTTTTATGGTGAGTTTTTCCTATTTAGTGAGCAAGCATACCAGATGACCGCCATTTAATCGATGGGTAATCCAAATAGGAGATGTCAAATGTCAATAGATTGCTTTGGAATGACATCACACACGCCATTATTTCAAATGATATTCTTCCTTCTTTTCACTAAACATGGATAAATCACAAGAAAATCATATTTCTAGTTGACTCATATAATAAAAAATATGTGTCCAACATTGTGTGATATATATAGATTGTCCAATGATTGAAAAAGAAGGGCAAATTGTTCTAATTGCTTCCCAAAGACAGGCGGAAAAGAAGGTGAAATTTGTAACTTTATAGTGAAATATCTCAATAAATAATGGTTTGTTCACATTTTCATTATCAAATTCGTGTTTTTCAGACAAAAATACGTAAGTACCAAAAAAAATTTTCGAAAAAAAACCCATCGCATGATAAGTGCAAAATTACCGAAATAAATATTTGAAATTATAAGTATGTCTGATCACAAGTATCTATCATTTTCATTGATTTTTTTTTATTTCGGAATGAATAACCAGCAGATTCAGTGGTGTCAGTTGAATTCGGAATAGACTCTCTGCCAGATCTGTATGTCATTCTGTGACTGTGGAGTCCGTCAAAAGATTAAACGTCAATAACGTCATTACGTCAATTACGTCATCATTCATCAACATCATCAAATTCAAATTCATCAATCACCCGATGTTTGTTGGTTGGATTTTGGGTTAAGGTTTTCATTTTTTCATGATTGTTATGTTATGTTAAAATAAATGATAAAAAATAGTAGTTTGTAGTGAAATAAGAGATTACTGAGTAAAATCTGTTACCGTCACCAATGTCGTATGCCTATTAGGAATAATAATAATAATAATAATACAAATCCAATGTCAGAAGGAGCAAGGAGCAGCTGATGTGGATTGTGGAGTACTGGAGTACATAGTCCTGGAATATTATGATTATGATGCTGTAATGTAATTACACATTTCACTAGCCAATCCATACTCCTTTAATAATTTGCCAAGGTAGTTTACCTTGGTATACCAAAGCCAAATGTATAATCAATCAAAACCAAGAAATCCCTGGAATAAAAATGTACAGCCAAAGAAACATTCCCAGAATAATAAACCATTACCATCTTCAGAAGCCAAATTCAAGGAAGCACACTCAAAATTACAAGAAGCTGTTAGAAAACATGTCAAGGATTATGAGTCATCTTCAGATGAAGAGGAATTGGAATCTGGTTCTTTGATAGGTAAGTAAATATTCTGGTAAATATCCCAAGTAAAATAATATTTATGCCCAGAGAGGAACAGTCTCCTTGACTTCTCCTGTCACCTTGTTTTCCAAAATGAATAATCAATTGTTTTCCACCACTAGCTATAAAACCTACCTCATTCCTTCCTCCAGGCATAAAGTGTGTTTTTACTACCAAGGTAGATTGACTCATTTTACCCCAATGCACTGTTCTCATCCAAGATTCAATAGAATGGCATGTGAATCTAGTAGGTATTTATCAATAATGACTTGTCATCTGCTTTAATGGTCATGGCTACTAGATTTCAATTAGAATTATTGTAAAGAAGTGCTTTCATAGTGGCAATAGGTCCATATTTCAGTTTCATACAACTGAAATGATTGAAATGTATTGCTAGTGGTGAAAAAAATTCAAAATTGACCTTGGTAGTAATAGTTATTTATTATACAAGGGAAAAAAGTATTAGATTTTTAGCTCCAGGTTGTGTTGTCTGCCAACTGAGGGAGACAAAATACTGTGAGCTAAAATCTATTATTTTTTCCCATGTATACTTGGGGGGTCATAAATGAATTGCTAAGGAGAAGAAGGGAATAATTACCATTTTAGGCCAAACTAAACTAGCATAGACATTTCGTTCTTTGGAAATGTCTACATGAATCTAGCATATAGGTATTAATAAACAATACGGATCATAACGGGTGCCAGGATGAAGCCAAAAATATGAAACAAATGAATATCCATAAGGATTTGGTGGCATGATACGCATGCGCCATGCGCTATTATAGTAGTCATCAAAGACATGCGTTTCGGTGGACAATGACGTTTACTAGCCTTTCAATCAAAGCAGTATGTGTCTGATCATTTCAAAACTTTTCCTTATGGATAGTCATTTGTCTTCAAAAATTGGCTTCATGTTTCGCTATGGAAACAGATAGAGATTATCCATATTGTTGATTAATACATATATGGAATCTAGCCAAAGATGGGAACAATCCTGATATTTTTAAATGCACTGCATTGCTAACAAAATATCCAATATAGTGGAAGAAGGAAATTATATTATAATGAAATCTATGTTTGAAATAATTCTCTTTTTCCACTGAATGTCTGGGCATAACATTCCCATGGAAAAAAGTAATTTATGAAAAGTGACATTTTATAACCTGTCAACTCAGATGAAACTTCAAATTTTTCTCCCATCACAGAAAAAGCACTATTTTTTACTATGACAGGGAAAAGGACATATCAATATTAAATTACATTATATCAAAATCAGAAATTTATCAATGTGAAATTTGAAGTTCTGAACAGGTATGACACCTGCATTGCAGCATATTTTTGCAGGCATTTCATCATTCTTTTGAAGTAATCAAATATCTGTCACTCCAATTATGGGATTTCATTTTAGAAAATTGTGAATTTAGTGATTGTTTAGTAATTTACATAACCCCTAAGTCCAATGGAAATATAGCACAACAAAAGCCATCGACAGTTTATATTATACAGGGTGGGTTATAATAATATCAACAAAATTCAAACATAGATTCCTCACCTCATTTTGAGGTGAATAGTTCCTCTCAACATATGTCCTATAATACATCCTCACTGAAATACAGGGTGTAGAAAGTATGAAAAGAGTTGAGATTTCTCTAAATTTTTCCAGAACCCCTGTAGCAAAAAAATTGAAACTTGGTAGACCAATCCAGATTAATCAGAGCAATCACAGGGAGTTTTAATTTAATTTTACATTTTATTAACCAGGGCGTAGTAAGAGTCGTATGTCACCACATTTTTTTCCTTCAAAATTTTACTCAAGACAGATGAATTATCAAATTAGTGAATGACATCAGTTAGGATTATAAATACTCAACCTAAAAGTAATGAAATTCTGCATGTCTAAATGTAGAGGTTCCAGATTCCGGAGATATTTGCAAAAAACTTGACATGTCTAGAAGTAATATTGGTGAACATAATCGCATAATGCTGATATTATAGGAGATAGGGATATTACTTTTCATCCTCCAAAATATTCTTGAATGTTGAAATAGTATATTACACACCCAGGTGGAAAGTGATTCATTCCTGGCGTGAGATTAGCTGACAGGAATGAAACTTACCTTCTGAGGTTTGTTTACTATTTTACTTACAACCATCATATTTCGATCAAAATTAATAAATCCCTGTTTTGTTCTGAACATATCTGGAATATTACATAATTGAGGGCAAGAAGTAGAGAGGACGGGAAGTAGAGAGGACGGGAAGTGAGGGCGGGAAGGTTGTGAATAAAAATTAAAAACATTGTGTGGGTGTCAGAAGTAAATCAACAAACTTAATAGTGGAGCCATCTTAAATTTGTCAGAACCATGAAACTATTAAAACAACAGTTACCAATGAAGGGAAACTATGGCAACGTTTTTAGTATGTCAAACAGTAACAAATTTTAATTATATTAATAGATTATTTGGTGCATAAAATATTTACATAATTGACATCTTCTGATCATGGACTGTCACACATTCTGGAAGATGCCTTGTGTATTCTGGATTACCATGCCTGCTGCTAAAATTCTAGCAGTTGAATCTTCTACAGATTCTACAGGTGTAGAATAGAATATGGATTTGAGGTACCCCCACAAGAAAAAATCTAGTGGAGTGAATGGAACCATATCTACCTATCCAATGAACAGGGGAATTCTGGTCAAGAAGCTGACTAACTGTATGCTGGGAATGGCCGATGCTCCGTTGTGCTGATACCACATTCTTTGACGGACTAAGATAGGTATTTCTTCAAGTAAACCAGGAGAACTTCATCTAGAAATATTCTGTAGGATCTGCTATATCTACGACCAGGGTGCAGAAGATAAAGGAAAGACTACCAACACTGTCTGAAAAATGTGCCTCCAAACCCGAGAACATGAATCTGATGACTCCACTGATAATGGAAAGGACCAATGTTAGACCAAGAAACAAATTTCCAGGAAAGTCTCTGATGACGATACTCCATGATCTAACTGAAATCCCATAGATTTAATCACTTACCTGAAATCATTTTTTTCAACAACAACTGTTTTCACTTTTCAATACACTCAAAGGAGATAACATTTCAAAAAGAGATAAGACCATATTGGCTGAAGGACTCAGGTCGATGGCCACTTGATCGTATATGTGGCCATATAGCCCATATACGACCCTAACTACGCCACTGGTTGACAAAATTAAGAAATGAAAACTCTATCTCTGATCAACCTGGATCGCTATACCGAGTTTCATATTTTTGCAACAGGGGTTCTGGAGAAATTTTGAGAAATCTTAACTTCTTTGTACTTTCGACACCCTGTATCTCAGTGAGGATGCCTTTTAGGACATACCTTTATAGGAACTTTTCACCTCGAAATATACCGAGTTTCATATTTTCGCAACAGTGGTTCTGGAGAAATTTTGAGAAATCTTAACTTCTTTGTACTTTCGACACCCTGTATCTCAGTGAGGATGCCTTTTAGGACATACCTTTATAGGAACTTTTTACCTCGAAATGAGGTGAGGAATCCGTGTACGAAGTTTGTAGGTCTCATTCTGACTAACCCTTTATATGTGATATACAGTGTGTCCCACTTTTCATGAATACACCCTGCTATCTCACTTATTAATGATGATATTCTCTTGAAATTTTAGTGGTGATTGTATGTTAGAACAATGCATTCACCATTGGCGTGCAATGTCGAGGGGTACAAAAAAGGCCATTATTCGGAAAAAGGATATTAGGGCTTATTTCAAATAACTGTTTTATCAGATTCAGAATCAGCATCCCCAAAAACCCCTCAATTCATATTTTCAAAATCTTAAGAAAAATTCAAAATTCCTCTTTTCTTGACTACGCCCCAAAATCTCAGTTATTAATGATGTGATTTTCTCGAAACTGTGATGATGAGTGTATGTTATTTTTTCGACATAAAATCACCATCAAAATTTGAAGAAAATCGCATCGTTGATAACTGAGATGTAAGGGTGAAAAGCGGGATTTTGAAATATTTTATTTTAGCTCTTGGAATCTTGAAAATACGAATTGAGGGGTTTTGAGGATGCTGATTATGAATCTGATAAAAAAGTTATTTAAAATGAGTCCTAATATCCTTTTCCCAAATAAAGGCCTTCTTTGTACCCCTAAACATCGCACCCCAATGGTGAATGAAACTGTTTATTCTGCTAAATACTTCCTTATTCTAACATACAATCACTACAAAAATTTCGAGAGAATCGAACCATTAATAACTGAGATAACAGGGTGCATTCATGAAAAGCGGGACACACTGTATATCTAGAAAAAATGCTCATTTTTTGTAATTTATGAAAAGTGACATTTTATAACCTGTCAACGGAGATGAACTTTCGAACTTGAATTTTTCAATTTTCTGATATTTTTTCATTGTGTTACCCGAGGTGTTACCTATTTCACATTTTCAATTAATTTTTTTTTCTCATGCATCCCTCGAGAGGGAAAAATTTCTGAAGTCAAGTTATTATTTTCATGCAACAATATTTCAAAGCTACTGAAAATTGATTTATAGCTTGGATGTTGAGAGAATATTTTTTTAAATCACTAGAAACATGGCCGCCACAGATATCGAATTTTTCTCTCCTTGTATCTTGCCTCTTGTAGGTCATATCATACAATACACTATCAGAGCTCAAAATATCAACAATGAAAAAAAAAAGAAATTCTCTCTAACATTAGTTGCTACACAAGCATTCAAGGTCAAAGTTGAAAAGAATAATTCAAATTTTGAGTATTTTTCTTTTTCGTCGACCTGGACAAAAAATTACATTTTACGTTCGACTTTTCAAATCAAAAACCGACTATTTCCGAAGGCAAACACTACTGATCTACTGAAACATTTCATGATCTTCTAAAAAATATTTTGACACTTAGTTATTATTATAACTACCTCGACAATCGAATATATTATTATTAATCTTCAGTTGATCACATACACTTATAAATTACTTGATATTTCGGCTCGCTCTGTTTAAATTAATATTAAAAAATAAGTTAGACATTCACATATAGGTACTAATGATATGTATTAACCAAAAATAGGATAATACCGAGGATAATACTTCATCTGATTCAGATCAAATTCAATTTTTTATATACCTCTGTTATAACAGTTTGTTTCCTACGTTTAATTTTTCGATTTGTTGTGTATTTTTGTTGTTCATTTTTACTATTCGTTCCTTTTTCAATATACTCAAATCTTATTAGTTACTATATAACTTTAATTTGTGATATTTGTGAGTGTTTTTGAATTGAGAATTTGGAATATGATTATTTTTGTATGAGAATATTTGTTTTGCTTTTTTCTATTTTATTGAAAAGGACTTTTCTGTTTACTAAAAGTACATAATGTTTTGACGTCAAAGGTTTATTTTATTATCCTTTCTTGGAATTCGTATAGCATGAAATAGATCTTAAATTGATCTATTCAAATCTACTGAATT
The DNA here is from genome assembly GCA_918026855.4 of Phaedon cochleariae. NCBI lineage: Eukaryota > Metazoa > Arthropoda > Insecta > Coleoptera > Chrysomelidae > Phaedon > Phaedon cochleariae. Next base: position 20,857,592 of record OU896714.1, on the reverse strand, counting down.
TTTGATACGGTATTTACTGATGGAATAAAAATCGAACTGGCAGTCCTGGTCCGCGCGGGGAGTGAGTTGACAACAACTGTCATTTGCTATTGTCAATTTAATTATTCGCGAAATCCGATAGATTTCACGTGTGAATTGGACCGTGAGGTGAATATAAGTGTTTGAAGTCGACGAAAAAATGTAACATGCACCTCGGCGAAAAATTGTCTATTGTCTCCCGGATTGCTAGCCTCGGCTATCAATGTGCAGACTCGACGATAATAGACAGTGTTTCGTCGTTGGTACAAAAATAACTATTTCATTAATTATTAGGCCAGCTTTGAGACTTTAAACTTACTCCAACTTACTGCAAATCATCGCCCAGCTAATTCAGTGAGATATGACATTTCAGAACCTAGTATTTAATAAAATTGATATTGAAATTTGTATATCTAATATAAATAACACAACTCAACTAGTAACCCTTCAACAGTCAAATAGCATAAAATTTTGTTCGATTTTGCAGATTCTCTAAATGATGATAGATACATTAGGGAGTGGGTGTTCAGCTGGTTCAACCATGCGATTTAGAAGCAAGAAATGCCTATTGTCTGAACCACTGACTGATTTGAATAACGTTACTAGGTTTGATAACACTACAAGTTCAATTCATTCCCCAATTCGGAGGCCGAAACTTGATTATGAACTGTTATGAATATTGAAACTAACAAAATTGACTTTTTGATACAAGGCACCTGAAAATAAAAAAAAATAATATACAAGGAGAATTTGATGTACGTTCAAATAATGAAAATTGCATCATAACAAATGATCAATTCCTACTGAATTGGAATTGAAACAGGAGGACCCTCGAGAGCATCTATATGGAGTATTATATTGAATTGTCTTCCATCATCTTGAAGGGAGTTTTGAACTGAATGCAAAATTTGTTTGACAAGAATACTCACATGTGAAAAATCTTTACTAATCTAGCGCCTCCACTAAAATTCCGAATCTGGAAAATCATTTGAAATGTTTATTTATTGACAGGTACTTGAATATTTTGAATACATATTTGTTGAGCAGTTTGCTAGTAATTAAAATGAAAGTGATTTTCATCGATTCGGTAATCGTGAGTATCCGGACGTAAGTTATCGAACCATTCATCCTCATTTCATAAGATGAATCTCTCATAACAGTTTATTGTTTAAACTCTGAATCACCCAGTATGCCAACGTATATTTTCTCTGCTAATTTCTTATGTAATGTTTGATGCACCCTCAATGGGAATTTGATTTTATGGTAAATTTGTTTTTGATACTATGATTGTTATGTTTAGAAATGTCTACTACATTGTACTTTTACTATTACAGATGCAATTCTGAAGAACTATAAACATACAGGTGGGGAAAATGAACAGCTTGGTAAAACAAAATTGTTTTTGGAGGAAACCTTTTTGTCTGGTGCTTCTACATGCCTTATTTGTATATCTAGAGTTAAAAGAGATGATGAGGTTTGTATTGACCCTTATTACACTAATGATCATTCGGAGTTTCAAATTATCATAACTATTTGGGCGTTTTAAAACATTTCTAACTAACAATATCAACAAATAAAAACATTAATTCAATTGTCCTGTATATTTTTTCTTAGTTTTTTCTATTTGTAAGAAAATAACCAATACAATAAATTGAACAAGTACAAACATTTTCAGATATGGAATTGTTCAAGCTGTTTTGGATTTTTTCACTTGATGTGCATCCAAAGATGGTCGAAAGATACTCTGACTCAACAGAAACAAGCTCTAGAAGGTCAGATACTTGTTCAGAAAGCAAAACTATGTTGGTGTTGCCCAAAATGCCGCTTTGAATATTTCACTGAAGATGTTCCTACAAAATATTTATGTTTTTGCAAAAAAACTGAGAAGCCAAAGTTTCATCCTTTCTTGGTACCCCATTCATGTGGTGACATTTGTAGAAAGAACCTCATCCCCAATTGTGGACACAGCTGTTTACTCCTTTGTCATCCAGGTTAGTAAAATAATGACTATTTTCATAAATACATTCTTTAAATAATCTTGATTTAGAGCCTCTTTGCACAGTTCACTGCACGAGAGATCTGTTGATGTGAATTATTTCTTAAATATAGAGTGATTTTATATAAAAATACAAATAATTAGTCAATGGTTGTCTCCACCAAACGGAGTTCAAATGATTTTGAGTTGAAGTGAAATTCGAAAAAATCAAGAATAAGAAAACCTTCCACTTTAGCAATCTGACCATTTGAAGATGGAAATATACATTTCTGAAAGCTCGGGCAAACTGTAATGAGTTCACCTTGGACTTGAACATTTCAAGTCGATTATTTGATAATATATACAAGTTGAAGTTATCCCATTATTTTGCATTTTTCACAAGAACGGTTAGGAAATGACTTTGAAGGTTAAGTAAGTAGTTTTCGTTTTTTTGTAGGTGGCGCCACCTACACGATAACTTTTTACTTATTCAAAGACTTAATTACGTTGGGTACGTCCATGTATGACAACCTTAAGCGAAATAGTTTTTTGTGTATCAAGGGTGCAAAATCAGTATTTGTTTCAATAAAACTTACAAGAAATATCAACAGCATATCAACAAATGAACTGTTGGCTCCGAAACGCATCTCAATAGCATAATATTAGTTTTATAATTTTCTACAATATGAGTAGAAAGCATGCGCACTCAGTTACATTTTTCGGCTACGTCGCGCGCAGCTGTAGTACTGCATCCTCCTCTATCGCATCAAATAGTACGCGCAATGTTTCTCTGTCATGCATGCTTGCTTGCCCAGATTTTTCAATTTGAAAGCCTGGCAACTGTTATTCATGAACGGATTTTGCAATGCAATATATTTTTCAAGTGGTAAGCATATGGTGCAAATACTGATATCAACTTACTTGATGTTTGTACATGGCAACCAGGTAATAGGGATCAGAAAAAGGTAGGCAACCTATAGCTGTTCCATATTTTGTATGTTGTATGCTTTCCATTGGAATTTCATTCATTTGGCAAGCAAATCAGTAATATTTTAAGAATAAATTATATTTCATAAGTTTTATAAATTATAGTCATGACCATATTTGTATGGCGACCCTATTGGTATATGTTCAGAAATATATTTTATTTGATCAAATATAATTTTCATCTGATAAGCAGATGACTAAAGGTAGACAGCCTCACTTGGGATCTTTGACTATTGACACACAATGAAATTATTTACAAATAAACTGTTTTTCTATGTGAATTTGTGTTCCTATCAGGAGTGCAACTCACAATCACAGAAAATCAGAAAGGGAAACGATTTAATTGCTTTGTGCATTATTCTATTGTTTTCTTACATTGTGCCAACAAGGTGCTATATTATTGATAACCTTAGTTGAATCATCTAATTTTTCTAGTGTAGGGTTATAGGTCCAAGCAATCTATTTTATGGAACCACATTCATCATGAAAAAAATCAATATGACCATCGTCTTCAACCTTAAATTCAAATTATGAAAAAATACGAATTTTCACAATAGAATATGGATTTGTTTTATATCAGTACATTGAAAAAAAAAACGAACGGAAATGTATTTATGATTGACGTTGGTCACCGACAATAATATCCTGGGAACAACTTGTCCTATGATTTTAAGACCAATTTTTTTCCTGGCATGTTGATGTTGATCATATTGTATATGGAAAATATCCAATGATGATTTTTCGGACACTTTTTCACTGTAGGACCATGCCCACCCTGTCCTGTCACCGTAAGTGTTTCATGCTACTGTGGTGCCCAGGCGCCAAGAACTCAACGGTGCAGCAACAAAGAATGGTCTTGCAATGGCATTTGTGGAAAGGTTTTGGAATGTCAAAAACATACTTGTCCCAATCCGTGTCACCGTGGGGAATGTAAACCATGTCCCAAGAAGAGTATACACAAGTGTGTATGTAAATCACAACAGAAATTGCGGGACTGTGCTAGTCCTGTATGGCACTGTGATAAGGTGAGATTTTTTTTCATTAAGTAACTATCATCCCAGCAGACACAAATACATATCTGATACATAACAACCACATATTTCTGTTTTCATCCGATGTTGCAGATATACTATTTGTACAATGTACAGTTAATGTATCTTGCATGTAACGTCAAATTTTCGCCTCCCTGATTATGTCCTTTATATATCTGACATATGTAGAGCGTTTTTGAGGTAACATTGCATACATGTATCAGATACATTATAAGTAACCAGTTTGTTCTTATAATGATACAAAAATGAATGTTAACGAGTAATATATAACTATAATTAATTTGGAATCATTTGAAATTCAATTGTCAATGCATCACTGAGAACACATCATATGAATATGTTAATATAATGTTTATGATGAAAATTGTATTATCAAAATGGAAGAATAGGTACTTCAGTGGTAATGATAGGTGAATTGAGTGGTAAATCAATCAATCAATCATATGCTTTATATCTGATTCTACCAGGTATATATCCTGGAATATATTCTCTTTTGGGGAAATCACTGTACATACTATATTATCTCCTCATAGCACTTTTGACACACCAAAGAAGGTTTATGATGTCTAGGTGGAACTTCGACCACAATATCGATAGGTATTCCTTCATGTTTCCAGTTATTGGTTCTAGAGTTTTACCTTAGAGGTTAAAACCGACTTTTGATAATGCACTTGAAAGTATAGTGGAATGAAATTGTTGACCCAAAAGTCTTCTGTCAAGGAATTTTCCCTCTTTTCATACTTTTGGATTTTCTAACCCTTCCAAATTGTTCCAAAAAGTCACAAATATTAACACCATCACTTTCAACATCCATTTGAGCATATTCTACAGATTTAGCTGCTTTGGAGCGGCTGGTGGTACTAACATAGATGAATGCACATTAGCAGCGTGGTCATGTAGAGATAGATCATAGGGACATGAGAGCCGTTTTGATCAATAATGAATTGTTTCGACACAAAAAAATCTTGAAGTTGAAAAATCTCGATTTTGAACACCCTATATCCCCAAGTGTGATATACTGATTAAATGAGCTCTCCTGGGAGAATCTAAAAATGCTATTGAATACAGGGTATTCTATTTGAAATAACAAATTTGTTGCTACTTTTAGATTGAACGATTTCCCCCTCGAAAATGTGGTTGGCGTGTTTCAACGTTTTTTATGACCCGATTCTAGCGATCTACAGAGCCTCTGTTTCGTCTTCAATGGACCACTCTGTACAATTAGGTTGAATAATTTTCATTTGTGATATTTCAACCTCGGCAATTCCACTCTTCTACTCAACTGTTTAACATATTTTTGAGATATTTTTATATCACTATAAACCATCCACAATGAAAACATACACTATTTTAATTTTGAATCTGAAAAACATGTAAGGCATACCAACATTCATAGAAAACTAACCTGAAGTAGTCTTCTAACCTCAAAATATAATCTTTAATAATCTTGTGTTACATAGTGATCAACTATCAAATACCAACTCACATATAACAGAACGTTGCACTGTTATAACGGTTTTGGTGAATTGGAAATAATTCTGAATAGTTTTGAGACATAAGTAAAACATATGATTTTGTTTCATTCACCATACATGCATAATTCAACTGAACAGTATTGTTTCATGGCATTTGAAGCAACATATATGTACACTTCTCCAAGAAATTAACGCACCACCAAAAAGTAGCCAACAGTTTAGGAAACCTTTTCGTCCAATCTACTTGTCCGATTTGGACGTTTTTTGTTTCCATGACAGGTTATTTCTTTCTGAGCATTGATGTGCAAACTGTATTCGCATAAAAACCTCTTTTTTATACATGCCGGGTATAGCAATTACAGCGTGTTTCATTCATGAAATTTGTAATACCCTGTAGTGTTATAGTTATACCATCGAGTTAGAATTGAATTGACACCTTAGCCTTATCTTTTTCCAACATTTATTTTTTTGGATTCACTCCATTATCTTTCCTATTAGTGAAATTCTATTTCATAGCGTTACCTGATTTTATGGAAAATTGATGTCCATTTTAAATTGGTAACGAAAAAGAGAAACAGAATGCGAAGTCACAAGTTTAACGGAAGGGTCAGTAGCAAGTATTTCCGCCACGGGCACGAAATAAATAAAAGACCTAATGTCATGTTGGTCCAGGTCTTCCCAAATTTGAATCGTCAGTCTCTGCCGTGCGTTTTCCAAAGTATTCAAGCTACGTTCCTCTTGTTATCTTGTCCCAAGAATGTCCCAGAGATTCTCAATTGGATTTAAATCCGGGCTCCGAGCTGGCCATGTCATGGTAGCGATACAGACTTCCTGTAGATAATTTCTCACGACTCTGGCGACGTGAGGCCTGGCATTATCTTGCATCAACAAAAATTCTTACACTATATGTGGTTCTAAAATCACCAATATGTACCTTTCAGCTGTAAGTCTTGCATTTATGATCACAAGTTCCATGCGACCAGTCAAATAAATGCCTTCCCAGATTACAGCTTCTACTATCATGCTTATAATGCCAATTCAATTCAGTGAAATCATGTGATGCTATAAAATTGTGTTTCTGGAGAAATAGGAAAGATAATGGAGCAAATCCAAATAAGGAATCATAAACAAGACACACAAAGTCATCTCCACAAATTTATTGACTGAGTAATCAGTACCTGTACATGTTTCGGACTATCAATAGTCCATCATCAGCAGCATATTTTAATTGACAATTCTCTACAAAGAAAGGTTTTTTATATAGTTACGAATGTTATGTTTAGGTTATGTATACTCACGTGGAAATGAAAAAAGGAGAAGTTAATAAAATTATTGCATGATACAATTTTTAAATTGAGTAATAATAAAAATGAAGGGCAAAAGGCCCAAGGCCCAAAGGGGCTTTATGGGGGATCCCAACACTTGTTCATCAAAGTGATAACCGATGAAATGGGGCCCATCATGAGAATAATGGTTACCGTGACGTGGTATGGCGGTGAAGGGGGGGGGGGGTTGGGTTAGGTTGACACTTGACATAGGAAACTTGAAGTGTGTATCCAATGACAAGTGACACAAAACTGTCCTGTGGCATAAACAAAGAATGTAAGAGGCAAGATGCGAGAAGAAGCAGGGCCGTAATGAGTCACATGTCAATGAATAACAAGATTTCGTACAAAATTGTTTCAGAAACAAGACTGAGAAGGAATCAAGGTGAGGCAAAGTACTAACCTAGTAGACGTCATCGTTAGAATTTGAGAGCGTTGAAGAATTTTTGGCAATCAAAATTTGTTTGTTCATTCAAGGAAATAATGTTGTCATCTTTGATTGATTCATTAATTTCAAAAATCTCTAATAAATTTAGAAGGGTGCCCTTATGGCAAATATGTAAAACTTCAAGGTCATTTTCTATATCAAAGTGATGATTACAATTAAGGATATGATTAGCAAATGAACTTTTCGTATTGTATAAATCTCTGGGAGAATTTTTGTAGCTGTCAATCAGTTTAACATGTTCATTAACACGAGTTTGAATTCTCCTTCCACTCTGACCAATGTATTGTGCTAGACAATTAGGGTGTGAACAAGAGATTTTATAGACACCGGATCTATGTAACGGGGGAATATTGTCTTCGGTATTGACTAACAAACGGGAAATTGTATCTGTGGTGTAAAATGAAACGTTGATATTTCCGTTGGAACGTTGTAAAATGTTTTTTAGGTCATAAGAGACTTTACCTAGGAAAGGGATGGAGCAAAACAAATTTCTATTATTATTGAGTGGAATGAGACCTTGATTAATTATTTTAGTAGAAAATTTGTTGAAAATTTTGTTAATGAGGTGCAGAGGGTACCCATTGTTAACAGCTATCTGCTTGATAATATTCCATTCAGTATCGAAGTTGGAGGTAGTTAATGGTATATTAAATAATCTGTGAATTAGAGAATTGAAGGCTGCTAGTTTATGAGAAATAGGATGGCAAGAGTTGAAAGGAATTACGTTGTCTGTATGAGTGGGTTTGCGGTAAATGGAGAATTCAAACCTGTCATTTACAATGTTAACTGACAAGTCCAAGAATGGGAGAGAGTTATTGATAGCTAATTCCATTGTGAAGTTGATGGCAGGATGAAGTGAGTTTAAAAATTCCAGGAGCAAGTTTACCTCTTGTACTGTACCATCAAAAAGAACTAGACAATCATCTACATATCTGTACCAAAAGTTTATTTTATGAAACAGGGGAAAGTGTTGAAGATTGCTTTCTAAATCATGTAGAAAAATTTCAGATAAGAGTGGAGAGAGATTGCTGCCCATGGCTAAACCTGTGGTTTGTGAATAATGAGTATTGTCAAACTGAAAAAAGTTTTGTTTAAGAACTGTGTCTAAGAGTTGACAAACGTTGAGAACATGGAAAGTTGGGATATTAGAATCAAAAAGGAGATTACGAACCAACCTAATGCAATCATCAGGCGGAACACTAGGGAAAAGGTTCACAACATCAAAAGAAACTAAGACTGCATTAGGAGGAACAATCACATTTTTTATTCTATTGGTGAGATCAAATGAGTTTTTTAAAGAAAGAGGATTATGAAAGTCAGTAAGATCTTTTATTAAGCCGTTAAGCCATGATGCTAGTTTAGAGGCAGGAGAATTGCAATAGGATACAACTGGTCTTATGGGTATGTTATTTTTATGAATTTCAGGTAAACCATATAGAAGAGGGGTGGAAGGATTCATAGGAGTCAACTTGAGTTTTGATGAGTGGTAAAAATTGATAGTATCAATACAGGTGTTGAATATTGATTTCATGTTATTGAAGAATTTTGAGGTAGGATCAGTTTTTAATTTTGAAAAATTATCTGAGTCCAAGAACTGAGTAACTTTGTAACAGTAATCTAACCTATCAAGAATGACAATGCAGTTACCCTTGTCAGCCTTAGTTACCACCAAATTATTGTCTTTGATAATCCTTGTAATATTTTTTGAGATTCTGATATCCAGATTATTGTTGAAAGAGCCACTAGGTATAGAAAAATTATTATTCAATGAGGAAGCAACTTCACTCCTTACTAAGTCTTTGCTAGGAAATTTGAAATTTTCTATGATACGTTCACTTTCAATTGCTAGTCTCCTGAAATTTTTGACATGTTTATGTTTATCAATATTGTAGTTGAGGCCTTGATTTAAGAAGGAAATTTCATCATCAGAAAAATTACAAGTAGAGAGGTTGAGGACCCTGGGATGAAATTTATGGTCTGAAAATTGTTTTTGTTTTGAAAATCTACAAATTGATCTGTAGTTGTGGGGTAGAGGTTGTAGACGGGATAGTTTATCTTTCAGGGTTGAGTACTTTGCCTTACCTTGGAACTCCTCCACAAAATCTAGAAAAGAGGAATACATGACATCCAATTCATAACTATGTAAAACTGCAGTGAGGTTGATATAGAGCCACTTTAACTTGTTATTAGTGTCCGTCAATCTAACATAATGTCTTTTGATCTCTTGTTTGATCCATATTCTATGTGCTGAATAGATAGCTTTCTCTGAAGAGTAGCTATTTGCTCTAGAACGTAAAGAAATGTATTTAGGTGAAAGATTCCTTCGGATGCATTCTCTGTTGAACCAAATATCTAAGCAGGTGGTTTTTCTCTGTAGAAGAAGTTTCTTGAAGAACTGGACCCAGGTTGCTCGACTAGCATTGGATAATCTATGGTAAAAGTCCATGGTATCTCAAAGTGGAGTGAATAGATTCATAAACAAGACACACAAAGTCATCTCCACAAATTTATTGACTGAGTAATCAGTACCTGTACATGTTTCGGACTATCAATAGTCCATCATCAGCAGCATATTTTGATTGACAATTTTCTACGAAGAAAGGTTTTTTATATAGTTACAAATGTTATGTTTAGGTTATGTAAACTCACGTGGAAATGAAAAAAGGAGAAGTTAATAAAATTATTGCATGATACAATTTTTAAATTGAGTAATAATAAAAATGAAGGGCAAAAGGCCCAAGGCCCAAAGGTGCTTTATGGGGGATCCCAACACTTGTTCATCAAAGTGATAACCGATGAAATGGGGCCCATCATGAGAATAATGGTTACCGTGACGTGGTATGGCGGTGAAGGGGGGGGGGTTGGGTTAGGTTGACACTTGACATAGGAAACTTGAAGTGTGTATCCAATGACAAGTGACACAAAACTGTCCTGTGGCATAAACAAAGAATGTAAGAGGCAAGATGCGAGAAGAAGCAAAATTATGCATTCAAAATATGGATACAAACCTGAGATATCGAAAACTATGACACCTCAGCGAATCGAAGAGTGTTTATCTAGTACGTCATATGAAATCTTATTCATAATGGTCAGTAAACAAGCCATTTCAATAGAAATGTATCTATCCTATGGACTCGACGCACATCTACAACCAATATATACGTGTCTCGTTGGTTGCATGCAGTTGCATAGTATTATGTTCTGAATCCCCATTCTCTTTGTATTATTTTGTAGGTTAGCATTTGGGTCATAATCTGATTTTCAGAATTATGGGATCTTGTAGAAGACAGTAATTATCAGTTCGTAGAAAAAGTATAGTATGTAACGCGTTTATAAACTCTCCTAGACATTTATTAAACACTCGCTCCGCCCTGCTTGTGCACTTGTTACATAATATACTATTAAACGCTTCCCTACCGCCCCGCTCATTCCCTACGGGTCAGGACTTTTAGTATATTGTTCATGGCACTTCCCTCTACCACTGTACGAAAATTTGCGACTACACAATTATTTTCCTCTATTCGTCCTGTTTTGGCATTCGTTGATTGAGCTACGATAGCCATAGAAGCATTGCTGTTCAATAAAGTACTGTTATCATTATTATTATTTGGTCATGACTCATGGTCAGAACACAATGTGGGCATGTAACTTTTATCTGAATCCGTTGAATCTATACAAAAATTTAGTCATTGCAAATGAAAAAAAGTGAGGTTAGTGACGTTATGATTGAACACTGGAAGAAAATCGCTTCCAGCTTACATTCAAAACCTGATTGAGGGCAAGGCTGAAAAGAATTGTAGCACTTAGTTTTCAGTTTGTTTATATTCAGTGTTGTTGAATTTTGGAATTATTTGTTAAAGCCATTGAACAAAATGTGGAAAGGGAAGTATTTTTTGAAACCCTTGTATCTTTTAAAAAAGTTGTAGGTTCATAACAAAACGGCATTTTGTTAGGCAATTGCGCAGCTTTGCCATAATTTAACCGACCCTGTATCTCTTACGGTTCACGAGATCCCAATGATGAGGCTCTATTTCTAGCCACCCCATACATGATAATAAATTATTTGAGTCGTTAATTCTACTTGCTCAGAAATGTGAAGATGGTTTCGGTTGAAAAGAGACAGACTATATGTGTTCCATTCGATAATTCAAAGTTTATCTTTATTATTTTACTCCAAGGTAGTAAAGAATATCATTATTACCCAGGGACCAAGATTATATCCCGAGGGGTATAAGGTCCCGTGGAAATAATATTCTTCACTACCAAGGTGTATATAAAATTTTATTCACCACTAGCAATACATTTCAATCATTAGTTCTGTGAAACGGAAATATGGCCTTATTATTTTCACTATGGAAGCACTTATTTTCAATTCAAATTAAAATCTAGTAGCCCCGACCATGACAGCATATGACATTGAGTCGTTATTGATAAATACCTACTAGATTCGAGTGCCATTCCTGCGACTATCGCCATCAGAACAGTGAATTCAGGTTAATTACAACAGAGGTCGCTATGACTTTATTGACTAGTGGTTCATAAAATTACGAAACTACCTTGTTAGTAAAAACACACTTCACGCCTCCGAAATGACGTAAATAATGGTAGGTTTTATAGCTAGTGGTGGAAAAAAATCAAACGACTGTAATTTCAAACATTCAAGTTGATGATGGTTCGATTTTGACAGATGAACCCTCTCCTTATATTTTGATCCCTACCTACAACTTCAATTATGCGAGGTCGAAAAAAACTTCAAGTATGAAAGGTGTAGGGTTACATTAGTACTATCTTTTGGCACTCCTTAAATAATAATAATAATAATAATAATAATAATAATAATGTGTCTTTATTCTTCAATACAACCAATACAGAGTGAATACAATCACTAACCCTGAATATAACAATATATATATGATTGAAGAAAAGGCGAGGTGTCAGGTGGGCATGATGTGAATCACACCCTCTGTTTTTCAACCTAACCGTGATTGATACAAAGCAAAGAAATACAACAACAAAAAAACAACAAAAAAAAAAAACATTCATTCATACTATCCAATCGACTTAATAAGCCTAATATCTCATATACAATACCTAATTACCATAACAAAAATAGTAATCAAATAACTAACAGGCACCTACCTAATCAGAATGAGAAGTCTAAATTTGTTGATATAATAGAAGTTTGCGCAGCTGATACTTGAAAGACCATAAAGATAACGATTTAAATGAATCAGGTAAAGAATTATACAGGCTCGAGATTTGATATGAAAATGACCTCTTGAATGTCTCTGTTCTGTGAATCGGTAGAGTCAGTTTGAATTTATGTCTCACGTTCAAATTGTGAACATCAGAACGGAATGAAAGTTTCCTGAAGATGTAGGGCGGCGTCTTGTGAGTGATTATTTTATGGAATAAGCACGAAGCATGCAGCTTTCGACGGTTGCTCATATTCAACCATGCTAGCTCCTTTAGTTTATGAGATATACGGTGCCGCCTCCGTATGCCAAAAATAAGTCGAAGACATGAATTCTGTAACACCTGAACTCGATGTTGGCTCGTCGTATCCAAACAAGGGCCATATACAGTGTCACAGAAATTAACTTTGGATAGCACCAGTGACTCGCATAATAATGTTTTCGTCTTTCTGTCCATGAATTGACGGTTACTGTAGATGATTTTAAGATTGGCATACGCTGATTTCATACAATTCGAAATATGTTTTCTGAATCTTAAAGTGTTATCCATTGTTAAACCAAGGTTTTTCGCTTCTTCAGATGGGACTATTTCATGCCCATCTACATTGATTTTTACCTCGTTTGAAATAACAGTTAACTTCTTCTTGTGTCCAAAACATAAGACTGTAGTCTTATCTGCATTTATTTTCAGCGAATGTTTATAAGATTCTTCAACTATGAGACCTACGTTCTTGTTAATAAGAGCTATAGACTCTTCAAGGTGAGTTGCACGGAAAGAATGGTAGAGTTGCGTATCGTCAGCGTAAAAATGTATTGAAGTGTCATTAATTACTTGCGCAAAATTCGAAGTATATACTGTATACAGCAAAGGCCCTAGTATGGATCCTTGGGGTACCCCAGATAACAGACCAAGAGGCTCTGATATATTTTCAGCAATACGAACACGTTGGAAGCGATTCGATATATAACTTTCGAAAAACTTAAGTGTATCCTCGCTTAGTCCAATATAATGTAAGATACTGAGCAGCATTTCGTGGTTCAGCGTGTCGAAGGCCTTGGAATAGTCTAAAAGTACTAGTATTGTCATTTCATTCGAATCAGTTGCTCTCAGAATGTCATCTGTGATACTCAGTAGTGCTGTCTCACAACTATGCCTAGGCCTAAAACCTGACTGCATAACAGGTATTATATCATTATAGCTCAAAAATTCCCGGAATTGCTCCTCTACCACCCTTTCAAGAACCTTAGATAAGGTTGGGAGAATACTTATCGGTCTTAAGTCTTTCGGTTCTGAAGGATTTGCCTTTTTTGGGACTGGTTGAATAAGTGCTACCTTCCAGGTATCAGGAAAACTATTGGAATCCAAACATGTATTCACTATGTGAGTAATTATGGGCACAATTTGAGGACAACACAAATCTATTAGTTTCAGATTCAGTCCGTCACACCCTATTGCATTCGTTTTTATTCCATTAATTATTCTCAATATTTCGATGTCACTTATATTTCTGAAATTGAATCTATTATTAGTTCTAGTATGGTTTTTGTAATAATCAATTTTGTTTAAATCAGGCTGAATGTTTGGCAATGAACTTATATAGTATGTATTCAAATTATTAACGTCCTGTAGGTCTAATGGAATATCCCTATTTTTATTTTGAATTATATTCATCTTTTTCAGTTCGGACCATAATTCTGTTGTACTGGTTTTACTAATTTTATCCCGAAAGTATGCTGCCTTCTCATTTCTACATGCTAATGTGGTATAGTTTTTAAGCATTTTGTAGTATTCTAGTTTAGAGGGTTTTTTTGTTTTTTTCCAGCTTTTATAAGCCTGATCTTTCAGAGAAATCATCAATCTTAGATTATCCGTCATCCATGGATTGAACTTTTTTGTAATTTTTATTATTTTCTTGGGTGCATGATAATCGAAGAGTTGGATGAGAGTTCTGTTGAACGAGTCGACTTTTTCACTGACATCCTGTAATAAATAAATATCATCGAAAGTAATATTATTCAGATCATGATTGAAATTCTCAAAATTCATATTTTTAAAATCTCTGATAACTTTATATATAGGTGTATTACTTGCTAATTTTAAATTCAATTCACACGTTACAAGCTCATGATCAGAGATATGATCAACTGATAGAACGCCCTTTTTTAGCAGAATATCCTTATCGGGTATTATTATGAGGTCCAGAATTAAACAAATGCGAATCGCAATAAAGAGTCCAAATCTGTTTTTTTTTTAATGGAATACCCTGTTTATTTTCAACACGAGAGAAAGTTCTTTCTCTTCTGTTCACAAATATACAGGGTGACATTTTGAAAACTTCCCAGTTTCAATATCTTCCATCCAATCAATAATATGAAACATGGAAGAGACAGGTCGATATTATTTACGAGGGGGACACTTGAAATAATTAGTGTTAGCCCTCTTTGTTCAACCTACTAGAAGGAGTAGATGTTACCCTTAGAGTCTCAAATGGGGAGTCAAATGGCAAATCATTTGAAGGGCGTTAAATTCTTTCCATCGGCACCCTAGTTCATCGTTTTCTGTGTAGCAGTTTCAAAAAAATGCCGTGTCAATTAGAAAACTTCCCACTCTAAATATCTTCCTTTCAGTAAATGATATGCAAAGTCGAAAAGATATATACAATACATAATTTTAGCGCTCTTTCAAACAGTATTCTGGTTTATCATTTTTTGATGTGCAATTTCCGATCAATGCCGTTTTAAATTTACAGAAGTAATTAGAATATGCCTGCACTGTTATGCATGGTTTTCAGGTTAGTATTATAGGCTGTGTCGAGTCATTCGTCCAAGCACGGTGGTGATTCCAGAATGGTTGATGGTTGACTCGACTCCCATCAAAATTCAACATGGTAACTTAGTGGGCAGGTTTGAAACGTGACCGATATTCCCAAACAGCTTGTTTGGTCAGACTGGATGGTCAAACTTCATACTGAACGGATGTGCCCTGTCAAACCACAGACTAAGTATTGACTCTCCTCCCAGTTCAAAATCTTCCCACCATGTGGACTGAAAGGAGAGTCAATATCTACTAATTTGAAAACCATGCATCTCAGTGTAGGCATAGAACGGCATTTTACGGAAACTGTTCATCAAAAAATGATAAACTAGGGTAATGTTGAAACGAGAATTGAACGCCTTTCAAATAATGTGCATCTTGACCCCTCCCCCTTTTCATATGAGGTTCTAAGGGTAACATCTACTCCTCCTAGGGGGTTAAACCAAGAGGGAATATGCATTCCAATTGTCTTCATAAAAAATGGAATTGACGTGTCTTTCAGATTTTTCATATTATTTACTGAAAGGAAAATATTGAGGGTGAGAAGTTTTCAAAATGTCACCCTGTATACAGGGTGTCCCTCCTGGAACTGCATCAATCAATATATAGAAAACCATAGATGTGCCGAATTTGAAAATTTGGGAGTTCACTATGGTTGATGAGTGCTATCCGGCTAAAATATTTGGAAGATTGTGGCACTTCCGATTGTACCGGAAGTGGACCCCAACTTCGTTATTTTAAATGGGACACCCTGTATATTAGCAAGGTTTTAGATTTAACGCATGATTCTGAACATGTTTCATGTATAATGTCCTATACCCAAGTCTAATCGTTTTCCAATATTTCGAAAAATGTTGAGTGTAGGCATAGATAACCTAATTCAAAGTTAGCTTCATTTTCGATGCCGAATCGAATGAGAATAAAAAATTGACTTACAATAATTTTTTCAACCGGATCTGTATCATTTTCTGGTGAACACCCTGTATAACTGTAATCGAATTGATATCGAAATTCTACTGTACTGGGTCTCCTCCTACGAATAAATCGATACACAATCGAAAATTAATGATCATGTCCGGAAATAAAAAATATTTTTCGGTCTGCAATCGCAGTTTTCAACTTGAAATATGAAATATTTCGAAAACGGTTAGACTTGGGTATATGACATTATGCATGAAACATGTTGAGAATCATGCGTGAAATCTAAAACCTCGATAATATACAGGGTGTCTCATTTAAAATAATGAAATTGGGGTCCACTTCCGGGACAACCGGAAGTGCCACAATCTTCTAAATATTTTAGCCGGATAGCACTTATCAAAAATAGTGAACTCTCAAATTTTCAGATTCGGCCACCTATTGTTTTCTGTATATCGATCGATGCAGTACCCGGAGGGGCACCCTGTATAGTTTGCTGATGTACCCTTGAGCCGTTTTTCATTTATTCATCTTTCACTCTATTGAATCAAAATTGGCAATAAGTAACATTGAGATGGCCGCGTGGACATAACAGAATGCCATGGAAACAAAATAGGCGTTTTTTGAAAAATACGAGATAGTAATTTGTAGTATGAAAATGTTTAAAAAATCTAGTAGTGCAGCAAGAATTGGTCGAAAACGGCTGAAGGGAACATTGGCAAACTATATATTCTTGTGAACAGAAAGAGATCTTTCACTAGAGGTCAAAATATACAGGGTATTCCATTTAAAAAATTTGATTTGGACTCTTTTTATTGCATTTTGCGATTCTCATCTGTTTGTTTCAGGACTTACTGAATATAGTACAGATGAAACCCTAAAACTTTCATATCTGAGGTTTTCTTCTACCTTGTAAGGTTGTAGCTATAGGTAGGGGTCAAAATATAAGGACACATCTTGTACAATATCAGAAAGAGTGCCCAACTGATCAAATTCCACTACTGTCATCTGTTGGATAGTTGTTCTCTATTATTCACCCATTCATTTCAGGAGTGCCCAACTGATCAAATTCCACTACTGTCATCTGTTGGATAGTTGTTCTCTATTATTCACCCATTCATTTCAGATTTGCAAAAAACCACTGGAATGTGGTAATCATAGATGTGAGGAAGTGTGCCACGATGGTGTTTGTGATATGTGCTCTCTGACAAAACCGAGAACATGTCCTTGTGGAAAATCTACCCATCGGCTACCTTGTACAGTAGAGACACCTTGTTGCCAAGACACGTGTGAAAAATTACTTGATTGTGGAGTTCACAAATGTAACCAGAGATGTCACAAAGAAAAATGTGGGCAGGTAATAACTATAAAAAACAACTACTGTCGATTACTGTTAGTTCTTTTTTGTTGATTTTTATTGCGAAATATTTATTTCATTGTATTGATAAAAGTACATTGTTCCTTCAAATAATTACATATTGGTTTTTACATCGTTTTAATTACAATATCTGTCTCTTTCAAGTGTTCACAACAAGCTATCACTTTTGCGTCATACAAAATGTAGGTTTAGAATAGGTCGTTATTAGTGGGGGGGGGGGGTTATTAAGAATGAAAATAAGCTTTGAAAATTACAATCCAAAAATAGCAATAATATATCCAGGAAGTGATAAAGATCTGAAATATCCTCCTACATAAAGGGTGTTTTAGGTATATTCCATAGTGATGAAGGATCTTTTGATCTAAGTATAATGTCTTCCTCGTTCAGTCTAGTGAGATACCGGGAGAAAACTCAAATAACTCATACAATACAGAGTGATTCATTCTTTCTTAATAAATGAAGTGGGCAAAATATTGAAAACATAATTAAGGAGCTACAAGGAGTATCTTTCTCACTGTTTACTGTTTGAAATTACTTCCAATGCAAAAACCTGCACAGTGTCGTTGGTAGAATGTTCACTTGACACATATTTTATTTTTTGACAATAATATTTTATTGACGCCAAGGTAGTCAAACGAGAGAAATATGAAATTGTTTTTTTCAGCCCATTCTCACTTTAATAATAATAATAATAATGATTCAGATTGAAAGAATTTGATCATATACTTTCTAAGATATCATCAAGAATCTATGGCTCTGATGCCCTTCAATGACATGTAGCTACCCCATATTTTTGGTCAAAATTCATGAAATGTGTAATTTGTTGTCTTCCTATTGTCATACAATTCTTCAAAGCAAACTGAACAGTGATTATTGTATTCTTAATTGGTCTCATCCGCGTTCTTATACAGTGTGACACTTGAGATGAAGACATCCCTGTATTTGTCATTTTTGAAAGCAGAGATTTGAGTTTTGGTACAGACGCAGACCTTCATGGGCCGCACTATTCACAATACCCAGCCCGAGTGACAGCCAAATTATCGATATTTTGCTTCACGTTGGAGATACCGATAGAAGTTGCTTAATTATCGATTTTGACCCTGCATACCGAATTTCATCGCAAAATTCGAATTTTGAATTATTTATTTCATTTTCATAATAAATATCATGATGTTCGGAATACTCGAGATAATTTAACAATGAAAGATAGAATTATGAGAAGATTTTCAGAACATAGTAGTATTTTGCTAGAATATTTGACGTTCACGAAAGATAAAAAAAGTACAGCCATAATTATTTTATGCCAAACTGACAGACTTTGCTTCACTATCCATGGTTACATCGTTACATCAACGCTGATAGACCAGTAGAAATTGAAAGACAAATAATGTTTTCGCGATAAGCACTCCTTGTCTCTGGCTCGTGATTGGTCAGATTATGTGATGAGTGAAATAGTCATATTCAATTCCGATTTTCAATTAATGGTTCTGAATTAAAGGTTCAGAAATGATCAAATGGTCAGAATCAATAAAGTAAACGTATGGAAATAACTAAAATTGAAAATTATTATTTCATCAAATGTAAGTTAATCAAATTTAGTCTCCTTAACTAGCTTTAACTAATCTCAGAATTCAAAATTCGAATGTCTAAGCAACTTTCTCGAATAACATTTTTCGGTACCTCCAACGCAAACCAAAATATTGAGAATTTCCCTTTTCGCGGGATTGTAGTGGCTGGGTTTAAGGCTGTCATTTGGGGTGAGTATTGAAAAAGTGCGGCCCATGAAGGTGTATGTTTGTACCAAATCTCAAATCTGCTTTAAAAAATGACTGAAAAACATGAGTGTCTTTATCTTGAGTTTGCCACACTGTAAAACGAAGCTTATCATGACCAATGTATATAGCTTTTTGTCCTGAAATATGGTCTTTGATTATCGAATATATACCACCTTTTGTATAAAAAGTTCATATTCAAGGCACGTCAAGCAACGTTTTGTTATTTTTATTTATTTTTTCATGTTATTGGTATATTGCTACTTCATAGTTGGGAACCAACTCCCCAGAAGTCGAATGATTATTACTTTGGAATTAAAGTGTACTGAGCAGATATTTCTTCAAAATGATTTTGAATCTTGTTGCTTCTTTTATATTTTTCAACTCCTATAGAACGGCAGATTAGCTAAACGTGCACTTTTTGATAAGGGCGCCAAATTTGGCACAGAGGTAGACCGATATAATATGAAGTAATTGGGATGTGGAGCTATCGGCCAACTGCTCCCTGGCGGCCGTAGACTAGAGGTCGTATCCAAAATGGTCTTTAGTAAGCACCGAAAAGACATCAGAAGTTGAATAAAGTTTGCAGCTGAAGGTTTGCTTTTGATTATTTTGAATGAAATATTTTTATAATTTATATACCGGGTGTCCACGTATAGTGTGGAAAAACTCTATAGCTCCATTGCAATAAGATAAAGAGAAAATATTTTTTGGAATATGGTACAATACTGTTAGGCCTATGAAACAAAATTATTTTGATATCTAAAAGATGTTTACTTATGAACGCGGGGTTACATAAATTACGATTCTTTTAAATGAAATACTCTGTTTTTCCCATATTCTGATTTGTCATTATTTTGTCTACAAAGTTTTGACCATTCATAAAAGTCAACATTGGCCGTGTCTTTATAAAATATAATGTTCAATTATGACTTTATTGAAGCGATAGTCGAAGTTCCATAGAAGTTTTTCTGTAAAAAGGCATGATTTCATTCAAAACATTCAATAAACATTCACAAACGTTCAACAGCAAACTTTATCTAACTTCAGATGTCTTTCAGGTGTCCACTGGTGGAAAATAGGCACCACATCCGCCAGGAGGCAGTTCGCCGATGACTCCACATTTAAATTTGTTCATATTATATCGGTCTACCTCTGTTCTAAATTGGTGACTTTATCAAAACATTCATATGAACATGAGCCCAGAGATAAACCCTGAGGAGTTATAGCCATCTGATAAAGTGCCCGAGATGATGTTTTTTTGTAAACATTTCCGAAACCCTCTGTGTTGAGATTAGGACATTTTGTGCATGTATATTATTTTCATGTTCCATTTGGATAGTTTGAAAATTTCTCGAAATTTTGATTAGGGCCGTGGAAAATAGGTGGTGCTACGGGGCAATTTTCCCCCAACATTTTCACCGAGTTCGAGATGAACCGATTTTAAAAGTGTTGCATAATATAAATAGTAAATTACTAATAGGGTATACCTACCATAATATTTCTCAAATTATTCTTTTCATTGTTCCTCTCATATTTTGAGTCAAATATCATAAGTAGATGTTGCAGAAAGAGTATTTTCTAACGAGAAATAATTTTTGCAAAAATTTGGTACCTTGATCAAACAAAAATTGTAAAGAAAAAAGTTGGGGGAAGAAATGCTCCTATCTCCACCTATTTCCCACGCCCCTGTTCAACATTTTGGAGAATTCTCAACATTTCCAAATTGGGCATGAAAAGTAATATACATGTACAAAATTTCGTTCTCCCAACACACATAACCAAATCCATCATCTCGGGCCTTCTTTCAGATGGCGATAACTCCCCAGGAGCCATTTCTGGACCCATGTTCATATGATTTTTTTTTCACTTTCTTTGTTCCCAGAATCTGTGGTAGGAATTTGTCTATGTAATTTCGAGCCACCCTTTTAATGAACCTAGATTCAGCAAGTCTTTATACTATAAAATGTAAATTGATATTATTGTTGTATTTTGTATTTTTATGAGGGGTTCCAAACGTGAAACATTTGTAAATAGATATTATATATTGTAATGATACAGAAATAAATACGCTTTAGGTATCTAACAGGAATATGATTCCGAATTTTATATAAAATATCTACAGTAGGATTTAGATTTTCTTCGAATAACCTATATGTTTAGTCCACGATAATTGTTCATCAATATAAAAACCTAAAAATGTTGTTACATTTTTTTATTTTTGTTGTTAAGCATATTGGGGAATTATTCAATTTAATCTGATATCAAGATTCGTTTGGTTGAAACTGAAGTATCTCGAATATCTTATTTCTCGCCCTTCAAAGAGTGTGAACACAGTTGTCATGTTATTAAACAGCTGAACAAAACACATGAGGCACAAATATGTTTTATATCATTTTGTACCGTTTCATTGAACAAGTACAGACATTTCATTATTCGAAACCCTAAAAGTGACGTAACACGAAAGGCACATAATGCTCATTTTATAGTTATATTAATAAATTACATCATTGAATGTATTTCCATGAGCTGAATATTTAAATTTGAAGCTTTAACGAATACATGAAATGTCTTCTCGTCTTTGGGCAACTCAACAAAATGGTAACCATCATTCTTATAATGTTTGCAATCCGTCACTGAACAAGTCATATTCTAGAAAATTTTTGCGGGGACGCCTTTTCAATTCTTAGAGCTGACGTTTTAAGAATAATAACAATTCGGTTATGTCAGTGGTGACAAGCATGTCCACACTCTTCATAGGGTGTGTAATGAGATGTTTGAGGCACACTAGTTGAAACTAGGCCAAATCCATAAATAGGTTATATACTATAAATAACATGTTAAAAGTAACCATGGTCATAATCAACG
The DNA here is from genome assembly GCA_918026855.4 of Phaedon cochleariae. Taxonomy (NCBI): domain Eukaryota; kingdom Metazoa; phylum Arthropoda; class Insecta; order Coleoptera; family Chrysomelidae; genus Phaedon; species Phaedon cochleariae. The sequence goes on along the minus strand of OU896714.1, from coordinate 20,835,366 downwards.
GTGAATACTATATTTTTTTTAGTATGAAAATATTGTGTACTTCAGTTATTTGTTATTAGCTGGAAATTGCCCGTGTGTTAGGCGTTCTTGGAATGTAATTCTGGGTGGACACTTCAACTGGAATTAGTTCGCTCGAAATGAGTCAACGTTTGAATGTTTTTCCCCACATTTTGCAATCCATATGGGAAATAGCCATTGAGAGGGGTACCTAAAACCACCCTCAATATGGGTATGCAACCCTTTGAATTGTGACCCCTCTTTGGAAAGCTTGTGGAAAGAGGAATCTAGCATACTGATCAAATTTTACGTACGTTTAAGGGTTTAATACAATCGAAACGTAATTTTATGATTCAATTTATTTTCAACCTGACAATTGCTGTCCCCACAAACAATTCGAAGCGATTATGTACTACAACTGATATCTGCTATTTTGTCAAAGTGTTTTTATACAGCCGTAAAAGGAAATTTAGTTCGTATGCCATATTCATAGTTTGGGAAGAAGTGTTGCTAGCTTGTGAAAATGTATCATTTAACTAAATCGATTATAAATATCGATGATTACATCCAAATGAATCATTTTTTGATTTAGTGCAACCCTCAAATTCTACAATCTAAAATTGTACGTTGGATTTACCTTTCAGCCAGATTTCCAATGAAAGGTCACAAGCCATAGAGTTTATAAAAATCATTCACGTTGCTAGCGAATTTATTCTTGTTGAAGTATCCACCCTGTATAATAATTGCATCCCAATATCCTCATAAAGTTTATATTTATTTTCAATTCTAGTGCCTTGAAACTGTTGAGAAATTATGTAGATGTGGTCTGCATTCCAAAGAAGTTCAGTGCTTCAAGCCTTATTTATGTGAAGTAAAATGTAAAAGGATGAAAGATTGTAACAAGCATCCTTGCAATCGGAAGGTGATTATTTTTCAAACTGCTTTCAGTACATTATATAATATTTCTTCAGATACGATTTATTTGATTCATATAATATCTATTCAACTCGTTCGTTTATATTGATGCACATTTTGTTTTAGTGTTGTGATGAGAATTGTCCGCCCTGTGAAAAGTCATGTGGTCGTACTTTGAGCTGTGGGAACCACAAGTGTATTTCAGTATGTCATCGTGGACCGTGTTATCCATGCAATCAGACTGATGAAGTGTCTTGTAGATGTGGCACAACAAAACTTGTAGTTCCATGTGGTCGAAAACATAAGACAAAACCACCAAAATGCAACAAACTATGTTTGTGAGTATACTATATTTTCTTTATAATACAGTAACCAAATTTGATAGCATTTATACAGTCGCATTCAAAGAACATGTCGCGATTGGACGGTATTGCGGTAGTTATTGAGAATGCTTTCATTGGCAACATGTTTTTTTTAAGAAGACTGTGCAGAAATATAAACGAAACAATGGCGAAAATACAGATCAAGAAGTAAAAATTAGAATTTCAGCAAGCTCAGAAATTGAAAAATGATAAGCAAATGAGGTTTGCACCATTATTTCTTTTTGAACTCAGAGCTCATGAATTTCAAGATTTCCAAACTATGATAATGATGCCGCTATTGTCACAGCCTATAGCCCAGCAGATGATTAATTGCAAACAAACAATTTAATATTGCGGCGTAGTATATGGGATCAAAAGCTATTGTGATGAATCAATTCGATAATTTTCCTAAAACTCTTGAATTTCAATTGGCACTCTCTCATGTTTTTTTACCTAGACTGAGGGCTGGTTACATGTTATCTGTTACGTAAACGGGGAATCAGTTCACGTAATTCGGTCATATGTCAGATGACAAGTAATTCACAAGAAATAAACAAGTGAACAATATCCTTAATTTTAAACAGGAAAAGATACTGTATGTACCATTGTCTAGTAGAATCTCATCTAAACTATGTTATCTCAAGGCTGGGGAGAGGTAGCGAAAACCTACTTGAAAACGCTGGAAGTTGCACAAAAAATATTTTTGAGAATAATTCTAATAAAAAACAGGATACTCAAGCAGATCAATATAAGAAATCTGAAATATTCGACATAAGACAATTGTTTATCATAAATCAAAAAATAGTATCCATACCTAGGCCCAAAAGCATTCTATATCCTACCAGAAATACTACAAAAAGCGAACAATTTATTCACCTTCGATAATCAAATGAAAATATTCACACAGAACACCCCAATTGAACTTATACGCTCTATCATTGAAAATAAATAAATCAAATGAATTAAACATAATATATAGATACCAAAGAAATATCCTTCATTCCATTTAATTTAATTTTGAATTCCTTATTTCATTTTTTAATGATTTTTTCAACAATCAATAATGTACAGAATAATTAGATATAAGTATAATATCATGGTTTTATTATATTTCTCTCAGAGAAAAGTTAGAATAAGAATAAAAAAAGTTGAATAACCGTGTGAAAGTGTTCAATATATCCATGATCAACTCAATATTTCAATTCTTGTTCCCATCATTGGGCACATGTACATTATTACTGCTGTTATTTATAATCTTCGTAGTACATGATACCTACTATTATCAAACTTCCAAACAAGCATCTGTGAAGGATGCTTCGAAAGTGGTACAATATTTGTTCTAATTTTTTTTGCATTTGGATAAATATTATTATTATTATACCAGTCTCTCTGTTAATGAGGTAAAATAATTTTATATCCATAACACTGTAATTTCAATGTGAATATAGTGAACAAATAGGAGTACAAACTGTGAAAGAAAACAGTGGTTGATGAAAATTGCGAAATATGATGTGAATAATTATCCTTCAAAATTAGAAATATCTACGTAATGGCTAAGAGGATGGCCGAAGTTGCCAAATTGGCCATTTTAATTATATCTGAATACCATTTGAGAAACGCGGTTTTGCCGCATTTCTAACAAGAAATCACTATGATACAAGCGAATGGATGATTTAATTTTGAAATATTCAGTAGATCATCTCCATATTCCATATATACATAATTTAAGAAATATTGTTCAGAGGAGGCAACATGCCATAGGATTGCCTTCAAATCCCCATGAACGTGTTGATAATAATTTTAAACTTTTCATAACTGGAAATCAGGCAACAACTCATTCCAGTTGGTTATACTAGTACCTTATAATGGACAAGAATCTAGCAATATAGAATCTTGTAGGAATGTGAATAATTCTACCTTCTTGGGATACTAAATCTATATTTCTTCCTATTCTTATCATAGAACTAATCTCTGAAATTTAACGATTTATAATCAAATGTATAATATCATAGGAGTAAATGGGCTACAAGAGAACCAGACCAATTTGACCACTTTTCCCATGTTAATCTCCATAAGAAAAGTTAAGGTTCATTCTGCAATTTTTTGGCCACTTCAAGGTCATCCGGCTCCGACGGCGAGCAAAGCGATAGATCCGTTCTAGAGATAACGGCGCGCATTTTATTCCATTTTTCAACAACGGTTATATACAGGGTGTTTGAGTTGGGTAATAGTTGAGAAAAAAATATAGGGTGAACCCAAAAAGGCGTTATACCGGTCCGACCTACATATAAAGGCTACCCGCTATAACATGATATATACAGGGCGTTTGGATAGCAATAAAAATATATACAGGGTGTTTGAGTTAGCAATAGCGATAAGAAATAGGGCGTCTCACGGAGTAGCAAACATACGTATGATATAGTATCCCTTCGATATACAGCAATAATAGCATTACAAACTTATATAGGGCACTCGTTGCAACAAGTGAAAGTTGGACTCAGCAAAAGTGTGACAGATGACGCTATTTGACGATTCCGATCATTATACAGGGTGTTTGGATAGCAATAAGAATATATACAAGAAGGCAAGAACTGACAGGCGGACCCAGCGAACATATTAACGTATGACAGATGACTCGCTAGAGTCCGTTGAATATACAGGGCTTTCAAATAGTAATACAAACATGTATAGGGCAGATCAATTAAATTCAGTTGGATTAAAGGAACTTACTCAGTCCGAAATGGCTCCATTTTCTGAGATACAGGGTGGTGAAGTTGTAGAATGAAAATCGAATTATTCAGACATTCAACAACTAAAGTATGACAGATGACATTTATACTATTCGACAGATGAGATGTATGACACGTAACCTTCCAACGCTTATCGAAAACAGATATCCAGGTTTAGCACAACCTACGAATTTCAAGAAAGCGAAAGAGTTAATTTTTCCCTAGATTCTACGGAAATTACAAGTTACGTCCCATAAGTGACTGCGTAAAACAAAGCAGAGTTTTCCCCAGATCTACGTACTTTTTCGCGAATATCATTATATACAAAGCGATTAGAAAAACCTAAGTCAACTGAAAAAACATATACAGGATGAGCCAAATAAGTGGAGTGGAATATATATTCAAGAAACATATACAGAATGAATCACAAATCTCGAGTCGAATGAATTATTTGAAAAACATATACAGGGGGTAGAAAAAATTCAAAATTTATTACCACTCATTCAAATAATAATGAAAAACAAACTATCGAACTACCATGAACCCAATCACGATGTAATTCAATCAAATGGATGATAGATGACATGACAGCAGATGACCGAGGTAGATAACAAACGATCGAATAGCAGTTTCTATATACAGAAACATAGCCAGAGTCTTGAAATTCTCTATACTTATAATGATAATATTAGACATCAGGCGAACTCAGCACACCTATACCCAGTAAAAACATCCTTTTACCGTCCACGTCGAAATATGTCGAACAACTCTTTAGCAAAACTCGTTTTTCTTATGGAAGTATTCAGATGTATTCAGAGGTCTTCAGATCATACCTTCAGAAGTATTCAGATGTATTCAGAGGTCTTCAGAGGTATTCAAAAGTATTCAGATGTATTCAGAGGTCTTCAGAGGTATTCAAGAGTATTCCGAAGATATTCAGAAGCACGAAGTTCGAGCTACCCCGTATGCAAACAGGAAAAAATAGGATATAAATACCTGAACAGCGAAGAAATTCACCATTTTCAGACACTTTTCACTGAAACTATGCACATGACACTGAACAGAGTATAGTCCGACACTTGGGAAAAACCCCAGCTCCTAACAGGTAGTGTTGAAAATCGAACTAATGAATAGAAATGAAGAATGATTGATTCAACAAAAAATATAACCAATCACCCCTCATTTGTCCATGCAAAAAATTCGAAAATAAATAGGCGATAACTTCATAAACATATTCCTTATATCAAACTGAATGAACTGGAATGAAAGAAGAATGATTCTACCAATGCCAGCCGATAACGATTTCCTGTTTACTGCGATATAATTATTATATCCGAAAAACATTATCATAGGAAATTATTGAAGTAAAATAATATATTATATTTATCCCATATCACAGCCATGATCTTATAATTCAGAATTGGAGTTTATCACTATAACGTGATAGAAAAATTCAGAACTCAAAGGCCTCTCGGATAGAAATAATAGGGAAAATATAGGACAAAAATGGAACGTTACCTCTCATACAAAAATGTTATTATTCAGAATGATTTATTTTACGTGGATATACATTCTTTGAAAGGAGAAACATGTGAAATTCAACCGACGATTCATATGAACAAAGAAACAAATATACAGAGTGGATCATTTAAGAAAATTTCCATACAGCAATTGACATTAGGCAGAACCTAACACATAGTAGGTATATACAAGGTACATCAAAATATCCAACACTTATACACAACACTGCCTTGTCTGCGATATTGGAATACAATATCCATGTGTGATAGATCATGTTTGTAGACACTCACATAGTAACCAGGACATATTATTACTAGGCAAAGTGGCGGATGAATCAAAATACCTAACACACGTACACAGTTCCACGGACTTAATTGACTACGATATCAGAAATCAATATAGTTATCAATGGTTGATCACTCAAAGCTATATTATCAAATCTTCAATTTAATTAATATTCCTATAATATAAACGTCGTACTATTTTCTGTGAATAACACAGAGCACGCTAAGTGAATATTACAATATACAAAGTTCCAATGATTATGAGATATCAATAAAATGAATGAAAAATATAAAAATAGCCAGTATAGTGCTTCCTTAAAAATACTGAATACTAAGAACAATAGGCGTCATACGATAAATGCGTGAATAGAATACTATACTCTTTCTACGACATCAGATAACTCCAGATACTGCGAAGACACCTCAACGATAATACCTATTTGCAAAGTCTGAAGATCTCAGAGATAATACACAGAAAATTCCAATAATCGTTACTCCCAAGCAGAACGTGAACATCGCATGATATGTCAACTATTAAAAAAAATTGATCAACAAGAATATAAAATGATGGAAACAAACCATTCTTTTTACTTGAGATATAACAAACACGATATCCATCATGCAAAATTTTCGGACAAAAAATTATTATACCTACACCTATTAATAACAATAAAGAGTATTCCAAGCGGAGATCACAATATACAAAGTTTCAACGATTGTTATATATCAACAAAATGAATGGAAAATGAGCAGAACAACCGGCGTGAATAGCCTATATTTTTACGTTATCCTTCATCAACCTTGAATAAGGCTTTATCAATAATACTAACGATAGATACGTGAAAAACAAATCTGTACTAAGAACAGTGAATGTCATTAAGAAGATGTGCGAATAAAATACTGTACTTTTTCTACGACAACTGATGTCATACCAGGCTTACAATACCTAGCTCTTTCAATAACAATGAGTACTCTGAAAGAAGACCACGCATACATTTCAATAGGGCAAAATCTCAAAGTTCTCAGGAACAGAATCGAAATAATATTTCAGGAGCATTGTCCAAATGGTCGACGTTGAAAATAACGTAAGATAGATGAACTTGCTAGAGATATCATGTGAAACCTCGACCGAGTTCCAAGATCTCCAAGTGTTCAATACCTTACCTCCTCCGTCCATCCTCCCTATAGGCATGCGCGATTTTCTTCAACCATCATAGGAGCTCTCATTCGTACGATCCAAGAGATGAAAACCTAATAATCTGACACCTATTGTGGCACCAAAAAATTTAAACAGCGTATATGAATTAACATCTTAGAGAAATATATCCAAACAGGTTATCATTCATCACGAAGAATCATTCCTCTCTTATCAGGTGAAATGTCTACAACTATATGAAATGATCACAAGGTACCATTCTTTCCAACCAAAATAAGGATACCATATGACAAACAGATCCATCATGATTGCACTGCTACACAAGAACTAGAATTTTTATTTCAGACGAAAAGCTACTCTACAAAATACAGATACGACCTGTTTTAGCAAACTGCTCCACATATAGGGTTCAACGTCACAAACATAATTATGCTGATGCTCCTAGATGCCATCTAAAGGAACTCGCTCGCCAGGCAGGTGATGCCACACTCACTAATTCTTTAACATCATTGAAACATCACAGGAAAGTCAGCGATCTTCAACTTTTACACAGATATTTCCATAGGAAATAATTTCAGAAATATCTAATATCACTAGCAATAGCAACCAGACGAACTCGACAAGCCCAGACAACACACACATTATTTCGTCAATCGACAAATATATCGAACAACCCTCTGCGAAAACTCGTTCCTTGATAGAACAGCACAGCTTCACCAGAAGAAGTATTTGGATGATCTGCGCATGTGCAGATCACTCCTCTGAATCCTTCAATAATCTTATTATGCGCAGACAGAGCATTTCACATTCGACTGCAGAGTAGATATGGTGAATATTTGTGAGAGCTGTCATCAAGAAGCGAAAACGGTACGAGAACTTTGTGGAAATTGTTTTATAACAGAGTGCCTCAATACTGGAGAGCGGATTGCTTTCAACATCAATAGAACGTGGGAATGTTTTAAAAAGCGAAAATTTCGCTATAATCGACACCAGGCATTGTGTGAGAAATGTGGGAAATTCTTGAATAAAACTAACCTATACCACCATATGATGAATGCCCATAGAGTGGACGCCACTAATTCGAATAACCTAGCTGATTAGCGGATGGCAGTTGATGGATTCAAAAGTCTTCAGATCACACCACTAGAAGTATTCAGATGTATTCAGAAGTCTTCAGAGGTATTCAGATGTCTTCAGATCATGCCTTCAGAAGTATTCAGATGTCTTCATTATTATTGCCGAGTTCCTAATAAAATTCATACTTTGATACATTTTATTCCATATGAGGAAAACCCGTCGTGCGAGCCAATAGATCATACAAGTCGTCTCAATAGCCCGATCAGAACTGCGAAAATACACGTAAAATCTATCTACCCAATCCATCACATAGTAAAAATATAAAGTTTTCACTAAAATCCATAGTTTACGATATTGCCTCAACCAACCAATCAACCGGCCAACCAACCATTCATTCAACAAACCTACAACCATCCAACAACCATCCAACAATCAACCAACCAACCAACAACCAACCAACCAACCAACCAACCAACCAACAACAATCAACCAACCAACCAACAACCAACCAACAACCAACCAACAACCAACCAAAAACCAACCAAAAACCAACCAACCAACAACCAACCAACAACCAACAACCAACAACCAACCAACAACCAACAACCAACCACCAATCAACCAACCAACCAACCAACAACAACCAACCAACGATCAACAACCAACCAACCAACAACCAACAACCAACCAACAACCAACCAACAACCAATCACCAACCAACCACCAACCACCAACCAACCACCAACCAACCACCAACAACCAACCAACAACCTACCAACCAACCAATCAACCAACCAACCAACCAACAACAACCAACCAACGACCAACAACCAACCAACCAACAACCAACCAACCACCAACCAACCACCAACCACCAACCAACCACCAACCACCAACCACCAACCAACAACCAACCAACAACCTACCAACCAACCAACCAATCAACCAACCAACCAACCACCAGAACGTTGCCAGTGGGAGGTCATGGGCATCCACAACAATGCGACAACCATATGAAATGATCACAAAGTACCATTCTTTCCAACCAGAATAAAGATACCATAATATAATGATAATTATGAACATCGAAGAAGTCGAACAGTATATATGACAAACAGATCCATCACGAATGCTCCGCAAGACAAGAACTAGGATTTTTATTTCAGACGAAAAGCTACTCTACAAAATACAGATACGACCTGTGTTAGAATACTGCTCCACATATAGGGTTCAACGCCGCAAACATCATTATGCTGATGCTCCTAGATGCTATCCAAAAAAAACGAGCCGCTTGCCTGGCAGGTGATGCCACACTCACTAATTCTTTAACCCAACGACTCTTTTGAACATGACTTCTTTATCTCATATATCTCGGATGATTTACGAAACCCGAATGATTCAACGTGTGAATAAGTGTTTCAGGTCGACGAACGAATTCGATATGCACATCGACGACACACCTGCGGGAGTGCTAGTTACCCCTGTTAGTATCACCAATAAGCCATGTTTGCTCCGGTATTCTACTAGCTTGTCCCGTTAGTCTTTGCCGTACTGCTAGTTAGCCCCGTTAGCCCCGGTATTCTACTAGCTTGTCCCGTTAGTCTTTGTCGTACTGCTAGTTAGCCCCGTTAGCCCCGGTATTCTACTAGCTTGTCCCGTTAGTCTTTGTCGTACTGCTAGTTAGCCCCGTTAGCCCCGGTATTCTACTAGCTTGTCCCGTTAGTCTTTGTCGTACTGCTAGTTAGCCCCGTTAGCCCCGTTAGTCCGTGCTGCCATCTCCATGATACATATCCTCACTAACCCATAAAACTGTTTGATTGGCAAAAGAATATCCTGCAGCCTCGAGAGTCTTGAGAATTCTAACAGGATAGGTTAGAGAGTAGGCCGACATCATTGGTTGGGTTTGATGCTATTTCGACATGGACCTTTTAGCTACGATAGGTTAGACCTATTCTCCTGGTGGCTCGTGTACTGTCCAATGCAGAACATGTCTTGACGGACCAGATTTCTATGGTAGATCCTTGTGTGAGATGTGGCACTTTCAAAGCAGATGAGTCTATGATGATACCGTTTCGCCGATGGGAATTGCACGAGCTACCAGCACTCACACAAGGATCTACCATAGAAATCTGGTCCGTCAAGACATGTTCTGCATTGGACAGTACACGAGCCACCAGGAGAATAGGTCTAACCTATCGTAGCTAAAAGGTCCATGTCGAAATAGCATCAAACCCAACCAATGATGTCGGCCTACTCTCTAACCTATCCTGTTAGAATTCTCAAGACTCTCGAGGCTGCAGGATATTCTTTTGCCAATCAAACAGTTTTATGGGTTAGTGAGGATATGTATCATGGAGATGGCAGCACGGACTAACGGGGCTAACGGGGCTAACTAGCAGTACGACAAAGACTAACGGGACAAGCTAGTAGAATACCGGGGCTAACGGGGCTAACTAGCAGTACGACAAAGACTAACGGGACAAGCTAGTAGAATACCGGGGCTAACGGGGCTAACTAGCAGTACGACAAAGACTAACGGGACAAGCTAGTAGAATACCGGGGCTAACGGGGCTAACTAGCAGTACGGCAAAGACTAACGGGACAAGCTAGTAGAATACCGGAGCAAACATGGCTTATTGGTGATACTAACAGGGGTAACTAGCACTCCCGCAGGTGTGTCGTCGATGTGCATATCGAATTCGTTCGTCGACCTGAAACACTTATTCACACGTTGAATCATTCGGGTTTCGTAAATCATCCGAGATATATGAGATAAAGAAGTCATGTTCAAAAGAGTCGTTGGGTTAAAGAATTAGTGAGTGTGGCATCACCTGCCAGGCAAGCGGCTCGTTTTTTTTGGATAGCATCTAGGAGCATCAGCATAATGATGTTTGCGGCGTTGAACCCTATATGTGGAGCAGTATTCTAACACAGGTCGTATCTGTATTTTGTAGAGTAGCTTTTCGTCTGAAATAAAAATCCTAGTTCTTGTCTTGCGGAGCATTCGTGATGGATCTGTTTGTCATATATACTGTTCGACTTCTTCGATGTTCATAATTATCATTATATTATGGTATCTTTATTCTGGTTGGAAAGAATGGTACTTTGTGATCATTTCATATGGTTGTCGCATTGTTGTGGATGCCCATGACCTCCCACTGGCAACGTTCTGGTGGTTGGTTGGTTGGTTGATTGGTTGGTTGGTTGGTAGGTTGTTGGTTGGTTGTTGGTTGGTGGTTGGTGGTTGGTGGTTGGTTGGTGGTTGGTGGTTGGTTGGTGGTTGGTTGGTTGTTGGTTGTTGGTTGGTTGGTTGTTGGTCGTTGGTTGGTTGTTGTTGGTTGGTTGGTTGGTTGATTGGTTGGTTGGTAGGTTGTTGGTTGGTTGTTGGTGGTTGGTTGGTGGTTGGTTGGTGGTTGGTGGTTGGTTGGTGATTGGTTGTTGGTTGGTTGTTGGTTGGTTGTTGGTTGTTGGTTGGTTGGTTGTTGATCGTTGGTTGGTTGTTGTTGGTTGGTTGGTTGGTTGATTGGTGGTTGGTTGTTGGTTGTTGGTTGGTTGTTGGTTGTTGGTTGTTGGTTGGTTGTTGGTTGGTTGGTTTTTGGTTGGTTTTTGGTTGGTTGTTGGTTGGTTGTTGGTTGGTTGTTGGTTGGTTGGTTGATTGTTGTTGGTTGGTTGGTTGGTTGGTTGGTTGGTTGTTGGTTGGTTGGTTGATTGTTGGATGGTTGTTGGATGGTTGTAGGTTTGTTGAATGAATGGTTGGTTGGCCGGTTGATTGGTTGGTTGAGGCAATATCGTAAACTATGGATTTTAGTGAAAACTTTATATTTTTACTATGTGATGGATTGGGTAGATAGATTTTACGTGTATTTTCGCAGTTCTGATCGGGCTATTGAGACGACTTGTATGATCTATTGGCTCGCACGACGGGTTTTCCTCATATGGAATAAAATGTATCAAAGTATGAATTTTATTAGGAACTCGGCAATAATAATGAAGACATCTGAATACTTCTGAAGGCATGATCTGAAGACATCTGAATACCTCTGAAGACTTCTGAATACATCTGAATACTTCTAGTGGTGTGATCTGAAGACTTTTGAATCCATCAACTGCCATCCGCTAATCAGCTAGGTTATTCGAATTAGTGGCGTCCACTCTATGGGCATTCATCATATGGTGGTATAGGTTAGTTTTATTCAAGAATTTCCCACATTTCTCACACAATGCCTGGTGTCGATTATAGCGAAATTTTCGCTTTTTAAAACATTCCCACGTTCTATTGATGTTGAAAGCAATCCGCTCTCCAGTATTGAGGCACTCTGTTATAAAACAATTTCCACAAAGTTCTCGTACCGTTTTCGCTTCTTGATGACAGCTCTCACAAATATTCACCATATCTACTCTGCAGTCGAATGTGAAATGCTCTGTCTGCGCATAATAAGATTATTGAAGGATTCAGAGGAGTGATCTGCACATGCGCAGATCATCCAAATACTTCTTCTGGTGAAGCTGTGCTGTTCTATCAAGGAACGAGTTTTCGCAGAGGGTTGTTCGATATATTTGTCGATTGACGAAATAATGTGTGTGTTGTCTGGGCTTGTCGAGTTCGTCTGGTTGCTATTGCTAGTGATATTAGATATTTCTGAAATTATTTCCTATGGAAATATCTGTGTAAAAGTTGAAGATCGCTGACTTTCCTGTGATGTTTCAATGATGTTAAAGAATTAGTGAGTGTGGCATCACCTGCCTGGCGAGCGAGTTCCTTTAGATGGCATCTAGGAGCATCAGCATAATTATGTTTGTGACGTTGAACCCTATATGTGGAGCAGTTTGCTAAAACAGGTCGTATCTGTATTTTGTAGAGTAGCTTTTCGTCTGAAATAAAAATTCTAGTTCTTGTGTAGCAGTGCAATCATGATGGATCTGTTTGTCATATGGTATCCTTATTTTGGTTGGAAAGAATGGTACCTTGTGATCATTTCATATAGTTGTAGACATTTCACCTGATAAGAGAGGAATGATTCTTCGTGATGAATGATAACCTGTTTGGATATATTTCTCTAAGATGTTAATTCATATACGCTGTTTAAATTTTTTGGTGCCACAATAGGTGTCAGATTATTAGGTTTTCATCTCTTGGATCGTACGAATGAGAGCTCCTATGATGGTTGAAGAAAATCGCGCATGCCTATAGGGAGGATGGACGGAGGAGGTAAGGTATTGAACACTTGGAGATCTTGGAACTCGGTCGAGGTTTCACATGATATCTCTAGCAAGTTCATCTATCTTACGTTATTTTCAACGTCGACCATTTGGACAATGCTCCTGAAATATTATTTCGATTCTGTTCCTGAGAACTTTGAGATTTTGCCCTATTGAAATGTATGCGTGGTCTTCTTTCAGAGTACTCATTGTTATTGAAAGAGCTAGGTATTGTAAGCCTGGTATGACATCAGTTGTCGTAGAAAAAGTACAGTATTTTATTCGCACATCTTCTTAATGACATTCACTGTTCTTAGTACAGATTTGTTTTTCACGTATCTATCGTTAGTATTATTGATAAAGCCTTATTCAAGGTTGATGAAGGATAACGTAAAAATATAGGCTATTCACGCCGGTTGTTCTGCTCATTTTCCATTCATTTTGTTGATATATAACAATCGTTGAAACTTTGTATATTGTGATCTCCGCTTGGAATACTCTTTATTGTTATTAATAGGTGTAGGTATAATAATTTTTTGTCCGAAAATTTTGCATGATGGATATCGTGTTTGTTATATCTCAAGTAAAAAGAATGGTTTGTTTCCATCATTTTATATTCTTGTTGATCAATTTTTTTTAATAGTTGACATATCATGCGATGTTCACGTTCTGCTTGGGAGTAACGATTATTGGAATTTTCTGTGTATTATCTCTGAGATCTTCAGACTTTGCAAATAGGTATTATCGTTGAGGTGTCTTCGCAGTATCTGGAGTTATCTGATGTCGTAGAAAGAGTATAGTATTCTATTCACGCATTTATCGTATGACGCCTATTGTTCTTAGTATTCAGTATTTTTAAGGAAGCACTATACTGGCTATTTTTATATTTTTCATTCATTTTATTGATATCTCATAATCATTGGAACTTTGTATATTGTAATATTCACTTAGCGTGCTCTGTGTTATTCACAGAAAATAGTACGACGTTTATATTATAGGAATATTAATTAAATTGAAGATTTGATAATATAGCTTTGAGTGATCAACCATTGATAACTATATTGATTTCTGATATCGTAGTCAATTAAGTCCGTGGAACTGTGTACGTGTGTTAGGTATTTTGATTCATCCGCCACTTTGCCTAGTAATAATATGTCCTAGTTACTATGTGAGTGTCTACAAACATGATCTATCACACATGGATATTGTATTCCAATATCGCAGACAAGGCAGTGTTGTGTATAAGTGTTGGATATTTTGATGTACCTTGTATATACCTACTATGTGTTAGGTTCTGCCTAATGTCAATTGCTGTATGGAAATTTTCTTAAATGATCCACTCTGTATATTTGTTTCTTTGTTCATATGAATCGTCGGTTGAATTTCACATGTTTCTCCTTTCAAAGAATGTATATCCACGTAAAATAAATCATTCTGAATAATAACATTTTTGTATGAGAGGTAACGTTCCATTTTTGTCCTATATTTTCCCTATTATTTCTATCCGAGAGGCCTTTGAGTTCTGAATTTTTCTATCACGTTATAGTGATAAACTCCAATTCTGAATTATAAGATCATGGCTGTGATATGGGATAAATATAATATATTATTTTACTTCAATAATTTCCTATGATAATGTTTTTCGGATATAATAATTATATCGCAGTAAACAGGAAATCGTTATCGGCTGGCATTGGTAGAATCATTCTTCTTTCATTCCAGTTCATTCAGTTTGATATAAGGAATATGTTTATGAAGTTATCGCCTATTTATTTTCGAATTTTTTGCATGGACAAATGAGGGGTGATTGGTTATATTTTTTGTTGAATCAATCATTCTTCATTTCTATTCATTAGTTCGATTTTCAACACTACCTGTTAGGAGCTGGGGTTTTTCCCAAGTGTCGGACTATACTCTGTTCAGTGTCATGTGCATAGTTTCAGTGAAAAGTGTCTGAAAATGGTGAATTTCTTCGCTGTTCAGGTATTTATATCCTATTTTTTCCTGTTTGCATACGGGGTAGCTCGAACTTCGTGCTTCTGAATATCTTCGGAATACTCTTGAATACCTCTGAAGACCTCTGAATACATCTGAATACTTTTGAATACCTCTGAAGACCTCTGAATACATCTGAATACTTCTGAAGGTATGATCTGAAGACCTCTGAATACATCTGAATACTTCCATAAGAAAAACGAGTTTTGCTAAAGAGTTGTTCGACATATTTCGACGTGGACGGTAAAAGGATGTTTTTACTGGGTATAGGTGTGCTGAGTTCGCCTGATGTCTAATATTATCATTATAAGTATAGAGAATTTCAAGACTCTGGCTATGTTTCTGTATATAGAAACTGCTATTCGATCGTTTGTTATCTACCTCGGTCATCTGCTGTCATGTCATCTATCATCCATTTGATTGAATTACATCGTGATTGGGTTCATGGTAGTTCGATAGTTTGTTTTTCATTATTATTTGAATGAGTGGTAATAAATTTTGAATTTTTTCTACCCCCTGTATATGTTTTTCAAATAATTCATTCGACTCGAGATTTGTGATTCATTCTGTATATGTTTCTTGAATATATATTCCACTCCACTTATTTGGCTCATCCTGTATATGTTTTTTCAGTTGACTTAGGTTTTTCTAATCGCTTTGTATATAATGATATTCGCGAAAAAGTACGTAGATCTGGGGAAAACTCTGCTTTGTTTTACGCAGTCACTTATGGGACGTAACTTGTAATTTCCGTAGAATCTAGGGAAAAATTAACTCTTTCGCTTTCTTGAAATTCGTAGGTTGTGCTAAACCTGGATATCTGTTTTCGATAAGCGTTGGAAGGTTACGTGTCATACATCTCATCTGTCGAATAGTATAAATGTCATCTGTCATACTTTAGTTGTTGAATGTCTGAATAATTCGATTTTCATTCTACAA
Source organism: Phaedon cochleariae (assembly GCA_918026855.4). Lineage (NCBI taxonomy): Eukaryota > Metazoa > Arthropoda > Insecta > Coleoptera > Chrysomelidae > Phaedon > Phaedon cochleariae. Next base: position 20,819,192 of record OU896714.1, on the reverse strand, counting down.
CTTCACCACCCTGTATCTCAGAAAATGGAGCCATTTCGGACTGAGTAAGTTCCTTTAATCCAACTGAATTTAATTGATCTGCCCTATACATGTTTGTATTACTATTTGAAAGCCCTGTATATTCAACGGACTCTAGCGAGTCATCTGTCATACGTTAATATGTTCGCTGGGTCCGCCTGTCAGTTCTTGCCTTCTTGTATATATTCTTATTGCTATCCAAACACCCTGTATAATGATCGGAATCGTCAAATAGCGTCATCTGTCACACTTTTGCTGAGTCCAACTTTCACTTGTTGCAACGAGTGCCCTATATAAGTTTGTATTGCTATTATTGCTGTATATCGAAGGGATACTATATCATACGTATGTTTGCTACTCCGTGAGACGCCCTATTTCTTATCGCTATTGCTAACTCAAACACCCTGTATATATTTTTATTGCTATCCAAACGCCCTGTATATATCATGTTATAGCGGGTAGCCTTTATATGTAGGTCGGACCGGTATAACGCCTTTTTGGGTTCACCCTATATTTTTTTCTCAACTATTACCCAACTCAAACACCCTGTATATAACCGTTGTTGAAAAATGGAATAAAATGCGCGCCGTTATCTCTAGAACGGATCTATCGCTTTGCTCGCCGTCGGAGCCGGATGACCTTGAAGTGGCCAAAAAATTGCAGAATGAACCTTAACTTTTCTTATGGAGATTAACATGGGAAAAGTGGTCAAATTGGTCTGGTTCTCTTGTAGCCCATTTACTCATAGGTCCTTCGAATTGTATGGATATATTTTTATTTTCGACGATAACTCGTTTTCAATGGCGAGCATATTGAAACAAACCAGTTGAGGAAAACACGAGTCTGTCAGAACGAGTGATTGTAGCCTTTTCTGTATGTTTGAATGATGAACATCAAACATTATCTAATATAAATTCAAAAAAGTTGTATTTGAACTTTTTCACCAACTTGAAAGAAAAAACAATCTATCTTCCACTAAAAAATTGTATAACATATGTCGAATAAATTGGCGGTCTTTCTTCTATGATCGATCTATATAATGACGATGTGATATCCAATGTAAAAACTTCACAAACGATGAGATTTACACAAAATTCTTAATCACGACATGTTTCGCTAACACAGTAACTTGATCAGGTGAAATAGTGGTACAATGAAAAAAAAAATAATGAAACAATATTTCGCCTGGAGAGCGCCTGTGGAAGTATTCCCAACAACATATAATCTCCAAAAGTTCAAAAAAAATTCCAATACCTACCTCCTGTCCCTATCCTCCCCCTTTCGTGCGCTCCAAGCGATAAAAAAAAAATATTGTCACAGAATGACATTTAATGGAAAAAGTTAACTTAGAGTTGAGAATGGATGGCATCATAGGCTACTTTGTTAAGCGGTTCTAGTAAAAAGTATTTATTCGAATTGATCTTGATCAATATATATGTATTTTTTTTTCAACGTGTTTTTTCGCGGAAAATCTTAACATTCTATAACATAACAATATTGCTTCGTCGTAGTCGGGATGAATGCCCATCTGACAAATTTTGATACAGCGTTCGTCTGAGCTATTGAATTTTGTATCGATTATTTGTATTCTATAAATATCAGTTGTATCTTAGAAAACGTCATTTCCATTTCAGAATAATCGATATCAATTTAGTGAATAGATATCATTTGGGAATGTTTAGGGCGTTCACGTTCGGTTCAGCCACAGTCTTCGAACACACACGAACGATGCCTTGTTTCCAAATCTGATAAATATTGAAACATATACCTTCTAGGAAAAAGGTTAATTCAGACCGAGTTAAGTTAGATTGTTTAGAAAAGTAGTCTTCTTCCTAATGCAGAAAGGATATGTTCCTTCCTTATATTAAATTTTCGGAATTCAGGGAGTCATAGAGGGAAATGATTTAGCCAGACGCTTTTGAACCAGTCATTGTGGGCATATCGACACATTGTGATACAGAGGCAACAGTGCATCCTTCGGGTATGTTCGGAGACTGTGGGCCTAACGAAATGTGGGAGAATCGAAATATAGGTTAGGATAAGATAAGAACTTACAAGACGTTTCTTCTTTCTGCGTTTTGAATGTTCTTCTATATCATGAGTTCCATAAATTGAAAAAAAAGCATGAAAATATTTTTGAATTTTTTTGTAGATTACCACCTGATTGTCACCACGATAAGAGAGAAAATCATAGATGCCACTTTGGAGACTGCCCTGCGTGCAGACAAATTTGTAATAAAAACAGAACCACGTGCCCCCACGCATGTCCCTCTTTATGTCATTCGGCTGTTCTTGTGAAAATTGAAGGACAAAAAGCTTCAATGCCTTGGGAACAAACCAAGCCACAGATCGAGAGGAAAGCGTTACCTTGTCCAAATTGTGTTGTATTGATGCCTGTAACATGCTTAGGTAAGCATAGAATAAATGAACATAATAGGAAGACAGGAACTTTTTGATACAATAATCATACTATGATGTTTCATGAATTCATCTCCACTTTAGTATTAGTATTTGCTATTCGTTTTGTCTGTTCTTGTACTGTCATGAAACAGGCATACTGCAACGTCACCTAGATACCACCACAGCATAAGGATCAAACAGCAGCGTCACACTGTTGAAATACCCAAGTATGCGCATGACATCTGTATCAACCGGCAGCTGTGTTGTGGGGATGCAGATGCAGAGTGCCAGTCAAGTAGAACGAGCTATGCGCTTGCCACCGCTCAAGGAGCAAAGCAGTGGTTCAAGGTCCTTAGAAATACACTTATTCCAATGCATGCACCGCAGATACAAGTGGCGCTGCTGTATGATCCTTATGCTGTGCCTAGACTTCCTGGGAAGAAACGGAAATTCTAGAAGAGAACGCAGTATGGAGAGTACTATCGTCTGCAAAGCTCTTCGTAGGACAAGTGGTTGATCCCAATAGATAGATTGATATGAAGTAGGAACAATGTTGGTGTCAAGATTGATCCTTGTAGAATGCCGGAATTGATCGCAATGGTATTAGACCATACTCCGTCCATACAGCGATCTGCCTGAAAGAAAACTGGATAAAAGATGGCAGCATAGTTAGGGTGGTAAGCCATATGATGGTAGCTTGTGGAGCAGTACTTGGTTCCAAACACGGTCGAATACGTTCCATATATCTAGCGCTACAGCTAAAGATTCTCCAAGTTTTTCTAGTGATGTTTGCCATATAAGGGTGACGTAGGAGAGTATATCTTCAGTTGATCTTCGGTGGCGAAAGCCATATTGTCTATCATTAATGATTTCACCATCACTTCGGAGATGACCGATAACAGGGCAATTGGCCTATAGTTGTAGTGCAGGCGCTTGTTTCCTTTTTGGCGATTGGTTGGACTCTAGCTATTTTCCAGCAAGATGGAAAAATACTCGACTAGTAGGAGATGGTAAATAGCTCGCAGAAAATCTGTGTCAATTCTGGTGCACTAATTGAACATTATAGGGATTTCCTTTCGTGCGCTCCAAGCGATAAAAAAAATCCATCAGGACCTATCCCTTTTGAGATCGAGCAGAATGCGTCTGATGGTGCGTTGACGAAAAACAATTTCGGGCATTCGACTTTCAACGGGTGGATGCTTCTCTAACGGTATTGAAGATATCTAGTTGTTTTTTTTTTTCATAATTCGACTGGTAATTTCAATGAAACATACGATTTGGGTAATTACACAGCTTATTTTTTTCAAAATGGTGAAACTTGTAGTTACAATAATTGTTGAGAACTCATCTGAAAAAATAATATTCATCCTTTTCTCTCTAAGAATGCCTCCTATTATCTGATTTATCCCGTTTTTCGTAAATTCTGCTATCCTGTATGTCGAAAACTACGGGTCTTCAAAGAAAAGTATGAGGATCCTATTTCCTCATTTCCTGTAAGAAATGTGTCGTAAATTACGAGTATTTCTATACCAACAATGAAACACTCTGTACTCTCGAATAGCAGCAGCAAAAAATATAGAGATGGAGATAACATTTTGGGCAAAACATCCTTTTTCGCCCTAAGTTCTATGCTGTTGCAATTCTGGCGTATCCTTCAAATTTCCTTACAAAAGGCACAATCACACGGATTTCTCTCTATCTCAATTATATTGTAGAAGCTTACTTTTTCCATTTTTTGTTTTTACTCAGAAAACTCCGAATAATTTGAGAATAATGTTAGACTGTATTATATTGATGTATTCAATAATGCATGTACTATTTTTGAAATCGTCCCGTATCAACATATTTATATTGCATGTAACTCTTTCATGAATTTCCCTCTACTGAAAATACTCCTGAATATAGTCATATTTATAGAAAATATAATCTCAAGTGAAAATTATTATATAGAAGTGACTGACTATTAAATACAACAAGAATATATTCAATATATTATTTTTCCCTTCTACTGATTCCAATATTTTTGTTAAAGGAGAACATGAAACAAATGATTGGCCCTGCTACTTAGCAAAACCATCAAGTTGTCATCGCCCATGTGGAAGAATTTTAGAATGCGGTAATCACAGTTGCAGTTTGCCTTGTCATTTTGTTGAAGAAGCACGTGATGGAACCAAGGTAAAAAATAATCATGATGATAATACGAATGTTTAATCAAATGATGATAGAATCAGCCTACATACATTAAACAAGTAGGTGCCAAGTATGAAAATCCTTTGATCTCTGAAAATTACCGCCAATGTCCTTCAACTACCTAATATAAATAGTTCTGAGATGGTGCTTCCTAGTAGAGTGCCAAACGTATCGTAAGTCGCTTATATCGAAAGTTGGTGGGGAATCCGAGGTTGAAAGCTGTAACACGGCTAGAATGATTACCTAGCACCTCCAGATTATGGATTCACCTGCAGTTGAAAAATCGTCCTGTGCGCTTGGGGGGATAGGAGCTACTTTACAAAAATATATGGATTTTTTTATTCACGGACAATATTTATGGGTTTCGGTACTCCCACCCTGTCAAATCCTAATTTCTTTAGGCAAGGCGAACAAGCTATGAAATTTGGAAATCCACCAAGTACGTTTGATATATGAGGAAATTATATTTCATATGGCTTCAACTCCAAACTAGCGAATTTACAATAATTTTTTTTCCATATAAACTACAACGTTTATAAAAATACTTTGATTCCAAAAATCGAACTATCAATAAGGAATATATTGGGAAAATCATAAACCAATACAGGTACCAAGGTACCTATTTGTGGAAGAGATGACCAGTTCTTCGTAGTACGCAGTATTATCGATAAAAATATTCGAAACCGGTGGAACCGAAAGTGGAAAATAAAACATTTATTTACGACTAATATACGGGGTGGGCCACCAGTAACGCCTCGGTCTCTAGAAGGCTAACCACTTATCTTCTTGGAATTCTTCCTCTCTAGGAAGTTGCATGTCAACATAGGCTACCATTTAAAATTATTTCGAAACATACAGGGTGTCCCCAAAAACCATAAAACACTGAAGTTGAACTTTTTTCTATCTAACACCCTATTATATATTATTTCATTTTGAGATTCTCCCTGATGAGCTGATTTCAACGACCCATCATACTTGGGGTCTAGCAGTTATAATTACTGAAATATAGGGTGTGAAAAATCGAGATTTTTCAAGTTCAAGAATTTTTTGTGTCGAAACTATTCATTATTGGTCAAAACGGCTTACATGTCCCTATCTCAACTTTTGATTAACTATCTACTGATATTTAATTGGGACATATACCGGGTGATCAAGATTCTGAATTCTGCACCACCCTGTATTTGTTTCAATTAAATGTCAGTAGATAGTTGATCAAAAGTTGAGATAGGAACATGTGAGCCGTTTTGACCAATTATGAATGGTTTAGACACAAAAAATTCTTGAACTTGGAAAATCTCGATTTTTCACACCCTATATTTCAGTAATTATAACTGCTAGACCCCAAGTATGATGGATTTTTGAAATCAGCTCACCAGGGAGAATCTCAAAATGAAATAATATATAGGGTGTTCGATTGAAAAAAATTCAACTTCAGTGTTTTGTGATTTTTGGGAACATCCTGTATGTTTCAAAATAATTTCATATGGTAGCCTATGTTGACATGCAACTTCCTAGAGAGGAAGAATTCCAAGAAGATAAGTGGTTAGCCTTCTAGAGACCGAGGCGTTACTGGTGGCCCACCCTGTATAATATAAGTATTATACTTGTGGTTTTTGAAGTATAATGCCATATATTAATCCCTTAGGGAATAATGGCGAGGGATTAATAGTATTTTTTCTGTGACGGGAAAAAAGTTTGGCATTTCATCTCTATTGGCAGGGTATAAAATGTCACTTTTCATAAATTACTTTTTTCCCGTGGGAAAAAAGTGAGTACTTTTTTCCCGGATATATATCACATATATATACACTGTTGATGGCTTTTGTTGTGCTATAGTTCCGAAAAATGAGTCAATAATACCGTCTCCGAGAAAGAACTGCAAGTCCTTTTATCTTCCATTCGACTTCGCGGTTACGTATAATACTAAACAACCACTAAATTCGCAATTTTTTGAAATCAAATCACAGAATTAGACTGACAGAAGTGACATCAGATATTTGATTACTTCAAAAGAATGATAAAGATGCCTCCAACGCAGGTGTCCTTACTGGTAAAAACTTAAAATTTCACGTCGATAATTTTCAGATTTCAAAATAATGTAATATCTTCTCAATATTGATTCTTCCTTCCTCCTGCCACAGAAAAAAAGCTACGCGTCGGGAGACAACACAACCTGGAGCAAAAATCTAGTACTTTTTTTCCCTTGTATAATAAATAACTATTATTCCCTCTTGTACTCCTATCACAAAATTTCTCGAATTAGATAATACCATGGAAACAATATAACCGAACTCAAAAGTGTCAGTGTCAAACGCGTAGTGTTTGTGTATTTGTATTAAAATGAATGAAAATGAAGAATCTTTCACTTGTACACCACCAGAATTGTACAATTCTTTCTAAATTATCAAAAATCGAAATGTACAATACAACGTATAGGAAAAAACAAATATGCAGACATTGGTAGACAAATTGCCAAATATTTAAACTTGCCAAATCCTCAAAGTTATACCGGCCATTGTTATCGCAGATCATCTGCCACTCTGTACATTGATGGAGGAGGCGATATAACTGGATTGAAGCGTCATGGGGGCTGGAAATCTACCCAAGTAGCTGAAGGATACATTGATCAGTCTATGAGAAACAAAACAACTACAGCAGATACTATTGCCAAACAGATAAATAGTAATGAAGCAATTTCTTCTTTTACAGCAACCGAAATTCCAAATATTCGTGTTGAAAACTCTTCCAAAGTTGATCATAATTTACGACCAATTCAGTTTATTAATTGTACTGTCACTAATTTAAATGTTATTGACAAATAAAGTTGTTCATTGAAAATCTAAAATAAATGTTATTGACAAATAAAGTTGTTCATTGAAAATCTAAAATAAATAAATTTGTCGTAAATAAAATAGAGTATACTACTCGCAATAATGGCTATTATTCTCTCGGAATGTTACTCCCTCGCCGCTAACGCGGCTCGGTTCGTAAAAATTCCTCGAGAATAATAGCTATCATTAATGACTCGTGGTATAATCTACTATTATATGACAGAACGTGACGTTTATCAAATTGATGAGTCATTCCAAATTTCAATGCACTTATCTCGAAAACTAAAAGAGAAAAAGGGGGTGTACCATGATCATATTACACATCATAAAATACATCGTAACAACTCTTGAGTTATGTTGGTATATTTTGTTTGAGCCCATGTACTATCATCGTTTAGGCACACTGTCGATCTACCCAAGGGTCTACCTCATTAGCATTTTATGACTTGATTCAAGTGTTTTGGGTTCATTCATTTAGCAAGAACTTGAGCAGTATCAGTAAAGTTTACCAATCATTTTCATATTGATTATGATAGAATGGCAAAGGCTATATTTATCATAGTAGAGATTCAGGATATTGAAGAATTGCAAAACTATATCTATATTATTCATGTATGAAAAACATTCTTTCTATTTTCTTGATATTTGATAAGTTTTATTGACATTATTCTGTATCTCGAAAAACTACGGCACTTCTTTTTATTTTCTTGGGAGAAATATATGCTTGAAATTTGTCACAATGTTATGTAAAACCGTGCAGATTTTGTTGGGAATAAAATCAATCAATGACGTGCATCGAAGAATGCACTCTACGAATCATATTATTCAATTTCTTGTTTTAATTCGACAAAACAGTTTCAATGACTCTGACAATATTAAATTCATTCTGATACCTCATGTCTATGAGCTTTTATGTCACAAGCTCCCATACTTCCATATTTTAAAATTAATGATATCGAACCAAATTATAGAATAAATTTTCGCTACTCACCCTACCTGATACACCATACCAGGAAGAGATATAATAAAAGGATGTAGGTATAGAAAACTACCTTTCGTCACGGTCGTGCTGGGTAATAAAGATAGATATAGCAGTCCGTGGGCATAAGCAAATATTTCGATGAATCATCACACGAGTCGTTACGATTTATTTAGTCAGCAGGGTACATTTTCAAATTATTTTATGTAATTCAACCTAATTGGAAAAAGCGAACAATTCAATTTTTTAAGTGAATTTCAAGATTCTATTCCAATAAATAGAGAAAATAGAGGCTGCTATATTCTACATCATTCAGTAATAATTTATATTTATGTTCATCTTACTAGGACAGCCGCGGTCATTGCGGGGATAATTGGAATATGAAAGCGGCGAAACGCGTCATCCGTAGTACCTGAATTGGATTATGATTTTCCCAATATTTTCCTTATTTATGCTTCATTTTCAAATTCAAAAAACCATTCGCATCTTGGAACATGGGCGCATCGACATTATTGCGAGTGTTTTTTTATAAACGTTATATTTTCTGAGATTATGCCAGGTATATGAAAAACAATTTGATAAAAATACACAAGTTTTCAAGTTACAGCCGTTTGAATTCGAAATATAATTTCCTCATATTATATCATAATGTAATCGGTGGATTTCAAAATTTTATAAAATTTTATTCAACATGTCTTACAAAATTGAGATTTGACAGGCTGGAAGTACTGAAATCCGTTGATATTTTTCGCCAAAAAATTCATATTTTTTTAAGCTACCCCCTTTCGATTCGAAGGCTCAGTGCTATTCAAAGGCAAGCTTGCCTGAGTGCCACTGGTGCAATGAAAACCACTCCAACAGCCGCTTTAGAGGTCCTCTTGAACCTACCACCACTACAAATATATATTCAAGGCGAAGCCAGAGCAGTCGTGAGTAGATTGTCAAGGGGTCAAGCACCCATAAGCAACGCGCACGGTAAAGACTATAGAAAGCTATATGAAGAGTTGGAAAGCGACCCCATCATGGGAATGCCAACGGATGGCATAATTCCAAAATATAGCTTTGAAAAAACTTTTAAAATAAGTATAACGGACAGAGAGGCATGGAAGGAAGGACCTCCTATCAATGCAGACATTGCTGTCTATACGGACGGCTCCAAAACTGAGTTTGGATCAGGAGCTGGAATTTATGGGGCCAAGCCAAAGACAAGAATCTCACTGAGCTTAGGTAAATACGCGACGGTGTTTCAGGCAGAAATTATTGCAATACATCATTGCGCGAAAGAATTGATAAGGCAAGAGTTTAAAGGCAAAACCATTGCAATCTATTCAGATAGCCAGGCGGCAATCAAAGCAGTCAACTCTATGCAAGTTAACTCAAAACTAGTATGGGACTGCTTAGAAACCCTAAATGCACTGGGCAGTCAGAACAGACTGACTCTAGCATGGGTACCAGCACATACAGGGTACGAGGGCAATGAAGAGGCAGACTCACTTGCCCGAGCAGGAGCAAACAAAGCTCTGAATGGCCCAGAACCCTTCTGTGGTATTGCGAAAGCTATACAAAAGACTAGTATCAAATCATGGATGCAAACCAAATCTCAAGAATGGTGGAACAAATCGCCAGGAATGAGACAGGCAAAAGAGTTTATTAAAAAACCATCGCCAACATTCACAGAATATCTACTAAGCCAGAAACGAAGTTCAACTAGAATACTAGTGGGACTTCTCACAGGGCATTGTAGGCTCAACAAACACATGAGTACGATAGGTCTGACTGAAGAACTGCTGTGCAGGTTCTGTCAGGAAGAGGAGGAAACAGCAGTACACATACTTTGCCACTGTGAGGGCTTGTCAAGACTAAGGTTCCTTACGCTGGGTGAGGAAAAACCAGAAGCCCAGAGATACACAGGGGATCTGAAAGCTAGCCTATGGAGTCTCATAGAGAAGACGGGGCTAGCCGAAGAACTCTAATCGATTTTGAGGGCAGACACAATAGATCTGAAAAGGTCGCGGTGTGGAGGCAGATAGCCCGAAGGCCCCATTCTTAATCTAATTCTTAATCTAAGCTACCCCCTACCCCTCGATACGATTATTTGACGACTAGTGGATCCATGATCTGGAGATGGTAGATAATAATTCTAGAGATGTCAGAGCTTTTTACCTTCGATTTTCCACTGGGTGCACGATATGATCAGATTGGCACTCTACTATCCGTTATTATTCTGTAGCTGTCGCGACGTGAAAATGTACTCAAATTGTACTATAAGTACAAGTAAGTACCATAAGTAATGGATCAAAAAAAGTGGGGTGGTAGGGGGGGTCATTTGGAATCAAACTAACGGTATGTTATCAAATTGTTGATGGTTCAAAAGCTTCAAAAGTTATTTGATTTTTCTGAAGAATGCGACGCATTTGAAAAAAATTAATGACAGAAACACTGTTTTGAATAACCCCATATGTTATACCAATTCGGAATCTGTACTAAATGAGCAACTTTATCTTATGATTGGTTATCTTTGTGGGGTAGTTTCTGAATCTGCCAGCGGCATTCAAAAATCGACTTGAATATTTCATTTGAGTTTTGTCAACTCAAGGAAAACAACAATTTTCTCAGGTAAATGATGAGAAGTAATACATGTCATAAAATTATTTCTGGGGAATGGTGCATCCATGTGGATTAAATTTGTGAAAGAAAAAATCACGAATGTGACATAGTTGTTGTTGTTGTTGTTCTTTATTACCCCAAGAAACATATTTGTTTATAATAGGGATACATAAACATATGATATATATATATAAAACAATAAAAAAAACTAATTAACAAGTTATGTCAATATAACATAATAATTAAAATAAAACCATTCCAAGTATTCAAATGAGAATAAATTGCTCCGTTTATTGTGTCATGAGTATATATTTTTTCATATTGACTTTGAATCTTGTTTCATCATCAATATGTTTCAAATCATAAGGTAATGAATTATATAAAATGATTCCGTTGTAGAATACTGATTGTTTGCCAATGATGGAGTTATATGGGTTTGCTATTAATGAATTCAACTGTCTCGTTGCATGAGTATGAATTGTATTTACTTCAGTAAAGTTCAAGTTGGATATTTTTATTTTTTTTCTCACAAAATGGATGAAAGAACAAATTTTCATTTTATATAAAGATGATAAATTCAACAGATTTTTTGGTTTGTAAAGATTAATAGTTGGTTCCAGGTAATGTAAATTGTAAATGCACTTAATTGTTTTATTTTGTAATTTCATTAATGGTTTCAAATGTGATATACTTGTGCTTCCCCAAATTGATATTAAATATTGTAATTTTGAGTAAATCAGACAGAAATATATATTCTTCAAATATCTAAGAGGAATGAAATTTCGAATTTTGTATAAAATGCCAGTAATTGGATTGAGCTTTTTTCTCAGGTGATCTATATGTTTAGTCCACGATAATTGTTCATCAATATAAAGACCTAAGAATTTTGTAATATCTAAATATTTTATGGCTTTCTGGTTGAAAAATATTGTTGTTTTCGACATATCAGTTTTTCTTTTTGGAATATACATATACGTAGATTTGTCATAGTTAAGGGTCAGCTTATGAATTTGTAGCCAAGATGATATTATTTTCAAGTCACTCTTTATATCATCAACTATATCGTTGAGTTCTTTAGAGGAATAGATTATTGTAGTATCATCTGCAAATAACTTCAGATCTCCTTTTAGTTTCAAAGATGATATTGAATTGATGTAAATTAAGAATAAAATTGGACCTAAAACGGAACCTTGTGGTACACCACATTTGATTTCTCTTACGGAGCTACAAATATTATTGACTTCAACATACTGCTTTCTATTTTCCAGATAATTTTTTAACCAATCAAATATTTTTCCTCTGATACCTATTGAATATATTTTACTCAGTAAAATTTCATGATTTACAGTATCGAAAGCTTTACATAAATCTAAAGACAAGAGACCACATTTACAATTTTGATCAATTTTAAACTGAATATCCGAAATAACATCCATAACTGCTACCTCAGTGTCTTTCGATCGGCGAAATCCATATTGACCACTGTATAGCAGACCATTATTTTCAAGAAAATCAAGAATGCGCTTATTCATCATTTTTTCAATAATTTTTGAGAGGATCGGGAGAACTGAAATAGGTCTGTAGTTATTAAGGTCATCTCTTTTTCTAGATTTATGTATCGGTATGACTTCAGCAATTTTCATTTTATCTGGTACAATTCCAGTTTTGAAAGATATAGTAGCAACATACAATAAAATCGGAGCTAATTCTACTTTGATCACTTTTACAATTTTAGCAGATATTCCGTCGAATCCACAAGATTTTCGTACATCTAAGTCATCAATTATTTCTTCAACTTCTGAAATACTTGGCGGCATCAGAAACATAGATAGAACACTTGAACAGTCCTCCATAGACTGAGAATTTGTTGTTATTTTAGAAGATAAATTTGGACCTACATTTATAAAATGATTATTAATTTCATTACATATTTCATGACAATCGTCAATTTTCACATCATTAACTGAAATATATCTGATATTTTCTTTAGAATTTTTTGATTTATTAAATATAAGTGAATTGATTCCATTCCAAACCATTTTAGGATTGCTATTAGTAAAATGTATATTATAGAATTTCTTTTTTGTTTCTCTTATTGTTTTTTTTTGCTAATCTATTGTAGAAATTATATTGTTCTTTAAAATAGTTGATATTGGGGTGTTTTTTGTTTATAATGAAATTTATCACGTAATTTTATTATTTGACTAACATCACCATCAAACCATGGTTTGGAATTAGATTTTTGTCTGATCGTTTTAAAAAATGAACAATCATTGAAAATATTTAATAAATCTTCATATACCTCATTGGGATCATCATAGTTATTTACAGTATCATTGAATAATTCCAAGTTTGTTTTCAATTTTTCTATATCATATATATGAATTAGCTTGTTCACAAATTTCTTATTTTCCAAGATTTGTAGAGGTATGTACGTTAAATAAAATTTATGATCACTTAAAGAGTTGTTGATAACAATCAAGTCAAGATTTTTGTCTGTATTAGTGACGAAATGATCAAGTAATGATGAATGTCTAGTTGGAATACTTTCATTACAATTCAAAAAATTATTAGATCTATAAATGTCTATCAGATCTTCAGATTCCTTGCTGTTTGATAATATATTGATGTTCATATCACCAAAGAAAAAGCATTCACATTTGAATCTATTGACTGTATCAAGTGTCCTATCCATGAAATTAAGGAAATCATTGATATTTATGTCTTGTGGTCGATAGATACCAGAAATGATAATTTCTGGAGATTTAATTTTGATTGATAAATATGTCAAATGAGTTTCTACTTTTTGAATAATTTCAAACTCAAATTTCGTATGAACAAAAATTCCAACACCACCTCCTCGTTTGTCACGACTTGCATATATCGAAGTGTTAGTTCTTGAAATTATAATATATTTCTTCTTCTTTATTCAACCATGTTTCGGTTACGACAACAGCTGCAATATCCAGTTCATTAAAGATGGTTTCGAGTTCATCCATTTTATTTTTGATGGATCTTGAATTAAGATATAAAATCTTGAGTCTGTTACTGGCATCTACTTTTAAATCATCAATGGAACATACTTCAGATAATTTAATTATGGATTTGTTACTCATAATTTCGATTTTTCATTGTTGTTAAGTATTATAGTCAATTTGAAATTTCAACTGATTTTGATGAAATTTCAAAGTTTGGCAATTTTTATCTGTAGCTGAATGGTTCACGCAGTAATCTTTATTGTAACGCTCGTTGGAATAGACACAATTATTGCATTTTAATTGTTCATTATTTTGGCAAAATCTGAGTTCATGTGGACCACAGCAGCATGGACACACTATCTGATTCCTGCATTTATTCATTTTATGGTTAAACCCATAGCATTTATTGCACTGCGCAATAATATTGTTGTCATAAACTTTTAATTTTTGCCAACCAACAAATAATTTTCCATCATTATTTGTCATTATTTTCTGTAATAATTTTCCATTTATCTCAGCAAATACTGTAAATGTTCGTTTGCCTTCGAAATATTTCAGAAACTCAATAGAGAGTGTGTCATCTTCACTTATAATTGCATTTTGTTCTATTATTATTTTCTGGAGTTCTTCTTTTGTTAAATCGCTTTCTAATTTTAAATTCGGTATTTTTATTATCGGTTTCTGTAATTTCTTAATTTCTGCATCATATTTACTTGACATTTTTCCTAAAATTTCCTGTTTTAATTTTTCAATATCTTCTCTTTTCTTGCATCTGATCAACATGTTCCCATTATTCATTCCTTTCAAAGAGTTTATTCCAACACGCAATTTACCAACATTTACATTTGTTTCAAGATCTCTTCTAGTTTTGTCTGAGGATTGTCGTGATTTTGGTTTTAAAATCAATGTTTGTTTATTAGGTCTTGTGATGGTAAAATTTTTCTGATTAACTGCATCAGCGTAACTGATATGTTGTGATTTCTCTTCTTTTTTTTCATTTATATTTTCAATTTTACTATTAATTTGATCCAGAGATTCCATAATGTTATTTTTATCAATCATATTTGATACTCTCAAATTGTAATTCTCATTTAATCGTTCGTTTAATTCAGTTAAAAGTTTGATGTGATTGTCTTTTTCAATTACCAGTAAGTCTTTTTGTTTGATAGTTTCTTTCAACTGCAAAATTTCTTCTTCGAAATCCTTTATATTAACTGATGAATTCGTGTCACTCTCATAGTTTACCTGAGTGTAATGTACATAAGATGAGCCCTTTCCTGCTGATTCATTATTTCGCGAAACACTTAGATCTAAATGAGCATCTTCTTCTGATTGGAATGATTGGGTTCTATCATTTATTGTAATTAATTCATTTTATTGAAATGAGAAAACATTGATAACTTTTGAACCATCGACAATTACGACATGTACGGTAAGTTTTATTGGAAATTACCCCTCCTACCACCCCACTTCATTTGACCCATGACTTATGGGACACCCTGTATTGATCATGTTCTTTTCGATTTTACCCATGGGCGAATGGGCATGCATGTTTTTTACTGCAGCAGTGAAGCTTATTTCATAGTTCATATTCTTACACAAATTCAGAATAGATTCCAAAAAGTATTATTCAAGTCATTCAAAAAATGAGATACAAAGCTAAATCAGTATTCAGATATTCATCATACATTCTCAAAAATGTTGAGAATTTTATTTACTATGATATACTTTGTGAAGAAATATTATTATTATCTGCGTTCTTCTGTTTTATAGATACATACAGGGTGTTTCTTAAGTACGTTTGAAAAATTCAGGTGCATGTTGCAAGTTCGTATTGATTTTTATTTCTGTTTTTTCATAAATAAATTTCAAAATAATCGTGATAATCGATGGAATTTTGTCCCTGATACAATGACAAAATCAAATTTAATGTTGGTTTGTCTCTTTTGTGAGGGTGGCGCTACCTACATGTCATCCTAGTCATTTGGAATGTCATCATATTTTTACTTACCTCTATCACATTTTCTAGTGGAACAATCGATTTCTCTAACATATATTTGAAAAAAATATATTATTTTTAAAGATTGCTACAAACAACCGTTTTCCAGTGATTTGGAATAATCGATCCAAATGATCTCAAAATCAATTCGAATAGAAATTATGCTGAATATAAGTTATGCTTCTTTGATTTTATGTCGAAATAAGAATCAGCTGTTATCGAAATTTGATACTAATAATAATAACAGTTGATTTAGGGTGATAATCGAAGGTAGGTTAGGTTCCATGTGAGTGGGGCGAATATCTCCCCTCCACTGCGAAGGTAATTCCACAAGTCCTTCAAATGTTATTAATTTTTTTAATTTCCTAGAAAACGTATATTTGGCAAAAATATGAAAACGAACCGATTGATTTGATGTATAAACTTCACAAACGATAAGATTTCCACAAAATTCTCAAACACACGACATGTTTCGCTAACACAGTAGCTTCGTCAGGTGACCGTATTTCAATGTAGATATTGTGCCTTATTTCCGAAAATGGAGGTTTATCGTACCTGTCCACAGGTAACTAATCCTACAGGTTGGGAAAGTAGGATATATAAAAGTCAAGCAAGCCAACGTTAGTTTAGTTCATTATACCAGTATATCACCTGAAGAAGTTACTGTGTTAGCGACACATGTCGTGTGTTTGAGAATTTTGTGGAAATCTTATCGTTTGTGAAGTTTTTACATTTGCCATGGATTTCCATCAAGTAACGGCCGAGTCAATTCAAAAAAATTCGATTGATTTGAATCCTACGGACCCGTGATTTTATCTAATTCGGTTTATTTGAATGATTTTCTTGGAATAAAATGATTTGAGTAATGAAAATGAAAATTTTAGGATAAAATTAGAGGAGCAATGTTGCACCAACATGTATTTGGGAAGATTTTTTTTACCTATATGATAAAAAGAAATCGTACTTTATTCGACATAAATGGAACGTTATTTCTGTTATTAAGTTGAACGACGATTAAAATAATTTGTATTCTGAAACGCAAATGTATCATACTGCATCCCAGATACAACTGTCAAAAAAGTGCGCCTCGTCAGTTTCGTTTCAACATATTCTCCTAATCATATAAAAAAGTACCACTTTACACACTTGTTACATAAATAACTAAATTTGAATTGGAAAATGGTTCAAAAAACCTATGTAAAAAAATCAAGAATCATTTTTTTGCGTACATTCAATTGTTGAATGTAGAAGACCATTCAATGAAAGGAGGAAAATGCATTAGTGAACCTTTTTCAATATATTCACCACTTATAGGCGACTCACTAGCCCTACGAAAATGATTCAAATGCATTGATTAATTCAAATCCAAATTACTCGAAGACGGTTGTTCGCAGCGACCTTTTTTTTTTTTAATATCATCAAACTTTATTAGCACAGTACTCTTCATTACACTACAATATACATAAAGTACAAAAAAAATCAAGAAATACAAATTTTACAATCCAAAATAAATACAAGTTACAATATAACAGTAGCTCAGTGTTTGATAGTATTATAATACAATTTTCACAGTTTGAAATAGTACATACATCTATAATAGGGATGATGAAAAACTCCTAATCAGCAAAGAGAATGCTGGTATCGGAGTACAGTTTTCTTTAAATGCGGTATTGTGGTAAGTAAATTCTGTTAGTTAAATTCATTGGTTATCTAGGATATATCTTTTAAGTTCTTCGTTGAAATGTTTGTAATTGTCTATATTCCTTATGTTTATAGGGATGTTATTGTATGTTTCTACACTTCGGTTAATTGGATTATTTAAGGCTATGTTGGATCTTACGTTTGGTAAATAGAGGTTATTGTTAATCAGCTGTCTTGTTTCATGGTGGTGAATATTATTTATATAATTGAATGGAGTGTTACTTTTTTGTTGGTTTGTTTTTACTTTATATATATACTTGCTTTGCTCCATTTTCAGAATTTTCTTAATAGGTACTATTTTTGTTTCTTTGTAAATAGTTTCTGTTGGTGTACGATATTGATAGTTGAAAAGTATTTTTATTATTTTGTTTTGAATTATTTGAATTTGTTTTAATTTAGTGATGGAGCATATTCCCCAGATTATAATTAGGTATCTAAGGTTTGAGAGGAAGTAGGCATTATAAATTAGGAAACGATTTCGGTTGTCCAGATATTCCTTACATCTGAAGAGCGCACCAATCATCGGCACAATTTTGGATGTGAGGTGGTCGATATGTTTTTGCCAGTTCAATTTATCATCTATTACGAGGCCTAGGTATTTTATGTTGTCAGTTTTGTTAATCAGTTCTCCATTTATGTTTATAGTAATCTCTTTGACTAGTATATTTTTTTGGTGGAACAACATGTACTTCGTTTTTTTAGTATTGATTTTGAGTTTATTTTTCTTTAACCATTGTGTATAGGTATTCAAATCGTTATATACTGTCTCCTTTAAAATTTCAGTGTTTGTACCACTATATACCAATACTGTATCATCTGCAAATGTATAGTATTTTCCAGATAGTTGTGCCTGCCTTAAGCTTAAAACATGAAGTGTGTACAATAAGGGTCCCAGAACAGAACCTTGAGGTACTCCACAATTATTTGTTAGCATTTCACTAGATATGTTATCTAGCGAGATATATTGTTCTCTATTCCCTAGATAACTGTTTAGAAGATCATATATTTTACCCCTTAAGCCCATTGTTTCACATTTACTTAAAAGTATCCTGTGGTCTACAACATCAAAGGCCTTTTGGAGATCAATAAATACTGTTATTATTATTTTTTTATTGTCAAGTTCTGTTGTTATGTGATTGATTAAGTCAATTGAGGCACTTTGAGTGTTACTTTTGGGTTGAAATCCGTATTGGTATTTGTCTGGCTTTATATATTTATCAATGAAACATGTTATTCTTTTTTTGATGATCATTTCAATTATTTTTGATAAGACACTTATAACACTAATGGGTCTATAGTTTTCTATTTTGTTTTTTGGGCCTGATTTGTGGATTGGTACTACTCTAGAGACTTTTAAAACATCTGGATATTTACCGCTGTCAAAAAAATATCTATTTTTCACAAAAATGTTAGAGAAATCAATTTTTCTACTAGAGAAGGTGATACAGATACGTTCACAATAGTTATAACATCTCAAATTACTGAAATGACATGCAAGTGGCGCCACCCTCACGAAAGATACAAACTAACATCAAAATTTTACTCAAATATCATGATTATTTCAGAATATATTCACAAAAAACAGAAATAATAATCAAATTTCCACACTCTATATCTCAGAAACGAATAAGTTACGGACATATGTTTATACGAACTTTCCTTCATATTTTGACATCAGCAACATGCTCCTGAATTTTTGACACGTACTTAAGAAACACCCTGTATATAGAAGTTTTCTCTCTACCTGAATGTAATATGCAATAATAATACATTATTTAGCGGATTTGTAGAACGTAATTTTTCATTAATTTTATTGAAGTTTCGACTCTTGCACGTCATTATTCATTTTTATTTACAGTCAGGTATTAATTGTGAACCGTGCGAGGGTAGCTGCACCAGAGAAAGGCCTGAAGGTTGTCAACATTTATGTCCGAAACCCTGTCACCCAGGAACATGTCCTCCATGTAAAAATATGATACGCATAAAATGTCATTGTGGCCTCAATCAGTTATACGTTACATGTAACGACTGGCGGGATGAAGATAAGAAGATAGAAATACAAAGTTGTAGAAATCAGTGCCCAAAGAATGTAAGTATTTGTTTATTTATGAATGAAAATCATATCAAAGTTTATGAAAGAGAATGAATAAATGTGTATATTTTCAATTCATCAATGTTTTGCAAATTTTACATCACAAAAGTTATACAGGGATATGACTATCAAAAAATGCCTCAGAGTGAGCTCAATCGCCTACAGGTTCCAGCGTAACAATAAAGATATCACATCTGTTTAGTGGCGTCATAAATGTAGTTTCCTGTATCTATTATATCCACTCATATAAATTGAACCGTCAGGATAAATTTGATTGAACCAATAGTGTACTGCATCAACAGTGCCAAAAAATACCTATTATTAAGAACTCCAGCAGCTATATAATTCTGAGATGGAATAGTGCGGTCTCTCTCGCTTGGGGTAACATTCGGGGCCGGATTAAACATATTTAGTGTCGGCCTGGCAGTACTGTTGAAGGTGATTTTTGAGCTTTACTTCAATATTGAAATTGATCACAGTAGTAGGTTCCACTTTGATTCTCATCACATTTCTCTGAATAAACACGATTTCATTGCATTTCTGAATCAATGGCCTTAATGAATCAGTAGTGCCGATTTTCAATTGAATCTACATTGAGAAAGAATTTTATTGTACAAAAAAGAAGGTGAGCAAAACGTCAAATGATAGAATTTGGAAGATGAGGTTTCTGAAAAACTATTGCCAAATTGAAGAATAAAAGATGAACAGTCAGTAACAAAATTGAAAATACCTATAATTCTTATTAGTTTGATTGAGTTTATAAATTCAACAATACGCAGGCATCGGGAAGGGTGACGGAAGTGAATTTCCCCTATATATTTAAATAATCATTGATATGTTATCAATCTAAACATAATCTCATTTCAAGTTATGGAAAAGGTTCAGATGGACTCTTGTCAAAATATAATTTCGTTTTTTAGATTTTTGAAAATTATGAGTTACCATTCGCTTTAATCGCGTCGTTTTGAGTTTAATTTGAAGCTGAAAAGATTCGCTACAACTTTACTTCTGACAATTTTCCTGGTAGGTTCAGTAATTTCTCCAGTATATATCTCAAAAGTTGACCCAAAACATGATATTTCACTAATGTCCCCATTTTTCGATTGTTGTATCCCGGGTGCGATTTTACTAAATATACTGTACGCTAGCACAAACCACGCCCACCGTAATATCTCATCTTCGAAGTACTTACGCAAAACTCAGAGACTATTTATCCTTAACGAACTAACCTATCCCTGATTGCAATATTTTTGAGGAAGGAAAACCAGAATATAGTGTAGAAACACATTGATTAATAATATATTTCAAAAGTTAAGTTCTTCAACAAAATTGAATAAAATGAGACTGTTTATCCTAAACGCACTAACCTATTTGACTTCAAATATTTTCTGAAAAAGGAGAACCAGAATCAAGTAAAAAAACATTGGTGAAAAAAAAAGTTGCAAAAAAAGTTCAAGTTCACAGCGATTCGAACCAAGGACCTTCAGACTGAAAGTCGACAGCGCTAACCATTAGACCATTTGGGTATATGAATTTACTGCGTACAAGAGATTGACAACGAGAGAGCTTCAGTCGAATTCGTGTCAAAATCATAGAAAGTGTATTCTTGCATTGGAGCATAGTATATTTAGTGCGATGTGCTGACTCCGAGTATAGGTGCGTTCGGTTTAACAAAATCGGAGCCGAGCGAGCAGATGCAGATTTGGTGTCACGTGATCACCTAGCAGATAGAGCTAATGGTATTTAACGAACGCTCAACGAGGTAGTAAATAGTAGATTGCGAGCGCCAGCTGTCAGAAGTAACAGAAAACAGAAACTAACCTTATTACTTTTAAAAACACGTCAGGGCAACAAAGTTCTTTTGAATGTTTGTTGTTTATATTTTGAAAATTACTAGGGAAGGAATGATTCTGTCTCATATGATCGGTCATTAACTGTGGATCCAGGGCAGTTGTGATCGCATATATTACAGATATATAATTAATATGCTACCTACAGCAAATTCGTCGGTCATTCTGGCGATTCTGGGCAAGGAGGATTCTACAAAATTCAGTTTCGTGTTTCGTTTCCAGTGGATCGAGTCTTCAATTTTTCGACATAAAAGAGATATAATTTCAATAACATGTTGTTGACATTGATTTGTTGACAATTGACAACCGAATAACCGATCAAATCTGAATGATCTGCTCCTCAAGGCGGAGCAAACAGATTACATCTTTCAGCTCGCTCTGACAATTAACGAACACGGAGCAGATTAGACAGAGGAAGTAGATCTGATTTATCGAACGCTTTCCGAGCTAACGGATGGAATCGAGCTAACAGATATGTTATAACCGAACGCACCTGAAATCGGTAATGTTTGGAGATATGACGTATTATGGTGGGCGTGGTTTGTGCTAGCGTGCAGTATATTTAGTAAAATCGCATCCCGGGTACTGTTAGACCCACAGTGTTGCAATTAGACTCAAATTGTGGCAAATTTAGTCTTCTATGAAACAGGAAATATTTATTCTTCCTCTATCACACATGCTTGTATATACATAGGTACTCCGAAATTATAAGGAAATAACAAAAAAAAGTGCGAAAATTTCTGTTTTGCATCTCAAAACTCACCAGGAAGAATTCTGTTGGATAACTCACGATTCGGATTCAGCGCCTCAAAAACTCAAAAAATCATAGGGTATGATAATAAAACCGACTACTGAATTGTTTGCTAGGAGAGGGGTTATTTTGATACCGTTTGCCTTGATAAATTCACATGTTTGTATTTCAAATCGTCCTTTTGGCGAGTAATTCAATTCGGAGATTCACCCACTATTACTGGAAATGTTTTTTTTTCAGTATGAATGTGGACACAAATGTAAGGCTAATTGTCATCTAGGAGAATGCCCGAATGCAGATTTGTGCAAGAAAAAAGTCAAAATCACCTGCAAGTGCAAGCGAATCCGTAAAGAGTTTTCTTGTGAATCCGTCAGGAAGAAATTGGCCGTTGTTGAATGTGATGAAATTTGCCTGAAGAAGAAAGAAGAAGACCGCAAAATAAGAGAAGCCGCCGAAGAACAAAGACGGGTAGAAGAGGAGTTGAAGAATAAGAAAGAACTTGAAAAGTATCAGAAAATGTTCGAAGGAAAAAAGAAACAAAGGGACCGGAGATCAATGGAAGATGAAGAACAAATTGGTTTTGTTAAGAAATATTGGATATCGATGATTTGCTCAATATCAGTTATATTATTATCATCAGGAGCTTATTATTTATTGAATATGTGAACACATTGTAAGCACTTAATAATTTTTATCATAATGGGGGGTATTCATAGGTATAGGTAGATAATGATGTGACTGTGTAATATATTGTAATTTATTATATGTGATCATGAAATGTTTCTGATAAAAATCAAAAATCCCTAACAATGCAAGAACATCCTCTGGACATCACAGGGACGTCGTCCCTCATTTACTAGGATATATCCTTTGTCGGAGAACGGAACATTAGGGTCGGCCCACGGACATCCGCTTGCCACCAAAAAGGACTCCCTTGAAAATTTCAAGGACGTCATTATCTGGATACGGGACATGCGGTAAATATGCGTGAAAATCATAAATACAGATTCACAACTGATATTTTGTTCTCGCATAATAATTTTGATGTAAATATATATCATAGAGGTGTACTAGTTGAGATATCCAGTGGAAATCCACTTCGCGATATCCCTGGGATGTCCAAATCACGTTCCTAGGATATCCGTTTTAGGGATATTATCCATCAAAACTTACGTACACATCAGGAATTATTCAAATTGGTCAACTATGGATTGATAAATAGTTAAATATATGAGAGTTGATCAAAACCAGCTATCATACAAAGTGGTCCTTGTGTACCGTAGAATGGGGATACTTATTACAACTTTCAGATACACAGCGAAGTCATCAATCATGGTCGGGAATATTCCGATAATAAAAGATGATAGAGGTTATATAATACGAATGTTCAATTTCGCCGGTTCAGTCTTTAGGAAGAAATGGAAAAAAACTTCAAGTCACCCGCGGAACTGGAAACTTTTAAGTAACACAGAAGTCCCGTTGTAGTCAATTTATCGACTTGTGGGATTTCTTGAGATACGATTATTTGTTTTAGGGCTAAGTATGTGAATCAGTCTAGAATTAATATAATAATAATAATATTATGTACTTTATTGGTCATAACATATACTCATACAATAATAATATACATTGTGACCAACTGGCCATCGACCAAAGTCCTTCAGCCTTAGTCTAGTCTCAATAAGTTGAAAAATAACATTTTGAACAGAATATTCGATGTTATTTAAGCTCAATTGGAATATTTGACCAGAAGTCTTGAGCAAATTTTTAATCGGGAAAGAATATCTGAAATAGCTGAGAATGTTTACTTCAAGCAAATATTGAGCACAATACAATATCCGTCAGCTTGTTGTGTAGATAATGCTTACAAATATAGAGGGGTAATTAAAAAGTCGCATGCATGTTTTTCATTTGCTGATATTATGTTAATTTTTCCTGCCTTTCTTCACACTCTCAACAAAGGCAGTTAAATGCTGATGGGACACGAGATGTTGTTGAATGCGGATGAGATACATATATTATTATATTGTACAATTCGTCCATGTCGAAGAAAACTCTTTGTTGGTGCACCACACTGCCCCCTTTCAGTCAATTCGTCACCCTGACCCTGTTATCCTCTCGTGGGATTGAATTGACATGAGGGAGCAAACGTCTACATTCCATTCAATGATAGTAGATAGAGCAGTTTTTCGTTCGCTCCATTACCGTGAAACGGGGTAACTTGAAAACAATTTTAGGATATTTTCTTATGCCTAGAGTTGTTACTTTGATTTCAAGGAGTCTGATATCAGGAAAGTCATAATTTTACTGATAGGAAATGATCCTGATATATCTGAAAAAATTTCAGCTTTTCTCAGTTTTTGGAAAACAAAATGGGAAATGTCAGTTTTCAAGTTAACCCGTTTTGGGATTACTTGAGATATGATCGTTTTTGTAACAAATTTCTCGAGTTGCGAGGGTGATTTGAAAATTAAGTTAGAAAAAAAATCATCCAGAATTGGCAATAGAAACTTCTATTTTTTTGTTCTAGAAAAACAAGACAGGATTGTAGATTGTAGATGGGTCGTATAGGCTGAGACTTCTCGATCACTGCGACCTAAAAGATCTATTGTGATTACCCTTATCTAGTTTTGGTCCTCTTACTCTAGACTTCTGATGAAACCTAGAATTTTCCTGACGGTTGAATTTTCCACCTCTAGGTGATTCAGCCTTTGGCGGTATAATACTGTACAGTGTGTCCAGTTTTCGATGCTTGTGCGTGATATCTCAGTTATCTTTGAAGATAAAACCTTGCGGTTTTCGCGGTCCTGTGCCATTTGTTTTTGAAACTCAAGGTGGCCTAATCAGATTTCGCATATCTGTTTCAGTTTTTGAGATAGAGGGCGATTTTGAAAGTTCATACTTTTTGGGCCTCCTCTATATCTACGAAATTTCTCAGCGAAAATGTCAAATCAAAATCTCAACCCATAGAGAATTTGACGCAGAATCCAGTGGGTCACCCAATTTTTTTTTTCGGGGTATGGCTTTGGAGATACGACCCAAACTTATGATTTTTAAAATGTAACAACCTGAATTTCATCAGCTCATTAAATTTCATTTTTCTTCTCTTCGAAATGATATAGAATGTATAAATATAAGAATTCCAAAAATGCTCCAAAACCACTAAAACATTGGATTTTAAACGGATTGGATGGATATTTCATATAAAAAAGTTCTAACTGACGGAATATTTCCTTTGATTCTTCCATGAAGAGGACAAAAACAATACCAACACTAAGCAACTTACGAAACAAATATTAGTTACCTGATAGCAACAAATACATAATAATAAAAAGTTCATAATTTTGAATATGCACCTGATTAAATATTTACTAAAACAATTGAATTTCGAAATTATTCAGTAACTTATTCATTGAATTGTTCAAATTGATATCCATTTTCCCTCACACACTTTCTCAATACGTCTTATGCATTCAAAATCATTAAAGGATGTCTTTGTAATTTCTGGAAAACTGCCTAAGTGTGTCAATTGTTTGTTAGGGAAAATGGACATCAATTTGAATAATTCAATAAATAAGTTACTGAATAATTTTGAAATTCAATTGTTTTAGTGAATATTCAATCAGGTGCTTATTCTACATTATGAAGTTACCTAACTTTTGTGTTTTGTTATTAATAAGTGTTGATATTATTTTTGTTCTCTCCATGGAAAAATTGATAAAAATATTCCTCAAATTGGAACTACTTTTATATGGAAAATCTATAGCCCACTATTAAAATTCAATGTTTTTGTGATTTCTGAGCATTTTTGAAAATTTCAAATCTATACATTATAAATTGTTTCGAAGGGGAAAGCATGAGAAATTTATGAGTTTATAAAATTCAGGGTGTTCCATTTAAAAAATCATGAGTTTGTGTCGTACTTATCTGCAAAACCGTACCCCAAAAAATAAATGAGTACGCCTCTGGATTCTGCGTAAAATTCTCTATGGGATGAGATTCCAATTTGTCATTTTCGCTTAGAATCTTCGTAGATATAAAGGGGGTTCAGAAAGTATAAATTTTCAAAATCGCCCTGTATCTCTTAAACGGAAACAGTTATGCAAAATTTCATAAGGCCATCTTGAGTTCCACAAAAGAGTGACACAGGACCGCGAAAATCGCAAGGTTCTATCTTCAAAGATTACTGATATACCACGCAAAGTACAAGGACAAAGTATGTGTTCCGCGGTTTTGGCCGCATTGTTGCAAAAGCGGCAAGTGTCAGTCTCCGCCAGGCCCATCTTTTTGAGGTGGTACCTCAGAGGTCAGTGTCCTGAGAGAAAGCCTGTGATAAGCTTTAGCTCTGGTTTGCTGAGGCTGAGTAGCTCTTTGGCTCGGTTCTGCGAATGGTTGATGAACCTTTTTGCTTATCGTTGACCTGGAGTTGTTCTCAATTTCTTCCCATTTCCTGAGTTCTTCCTTTAGGTGACATTTGCTTATCCCACAAAAAGGCTCAGGACCAAGGAGTGAAGACGCTGCACCTTTCTTTGCATGGCGATCAGCTGAACAAGATAGGATAGACGTACTGATATACAGGGTGTCCCGAAATTAGCCTACCAAACTTCACCAACGGCTTTTAGTACCAAAAATAAAAAGAAAACTTTCAATGAACATGAGTCGAGAAATGTCTTCTAAGGAAGCAACGGCCCCCTGGAAGGGGGCTCCTGAAGATGATATTTCTTGAATATTTCCGAAACTCCATGTAATAAAAAGATGCAATTTGGTACAAGAACTAAAATTTCCATGCCAAATGCAGTGAAAATGAAATTATTTCAAAATTTCAATCAGGAGTGTATAATATAGGGTGGGACTACATTAAATATTACTCAAAATTCTTTGTATGCATATTTTTCGACAATTCAATCTCTGTTATGAAATTTCACACCTATTTACAGAAAAAAGGTACTCTTGTTCCGTGACGATCAGATGTATTATTATCGAGTAAAAGCAATTTAAAAATATTGTTACATCTCAGATATCATGACTAACATTGCAATAAGGCCTAATGAAAATGGAAAAAAATTACAAAAATTGAAGTAGTCGTTTCATCATTATTTTTCTATTTTTTGCGCTTTTATGAGATTGTTTGGTAAAAACAAAGTACTTGATTTCTTTGAAGCCACTATGATTTGAAAATTGGCAACGTTATGCATAAGATATGAGTGCGTCAATATTTTTAAATCGATTTCTCTCGAAGATGATACATCTGATCGATGCGGAACAAGAGCACCTTTTTTTGTGAAATGGTGTGAATTTTCATAATCCGAGATTGAATTGTTAAAAAATATGCATTCGAAAAAGTTTGAGCAATATTTAATGTAGTCCCACCCTGTATTATACACTCCTGAATGAAACTCTGAAATTATTTTATGATCACCGCATTGGGCATGGTGAGTTTAGTTGTACCGAATTGCATCATTTTATCACGTGGCGTTTCGGAAATATCATCTTCAGGAGCCCCCTTTCAGGGGGCCGTAGCTCCCTTAGGAGACATTTCTTGACTCATGTTCATTGGAACTTTTCTATCTCTTTTTCGTCTAAGAAGCCGCTGGTGAAGTTTGACAGGCTAATTTCGGGACACCCTGTATAACAATAATAATAATGTTATATTTTGAACTTAAGGTGACCTGAAGTCTGGACAGTTTCCTGATCATAATTTCTTTAGTTCCTGGCACCCAGTCGTCTTTCATAGCTTCGGACCATCATTTCAAGTTACCCCTGAAATAATGTAAAAAGTGGTGTCGTTCCGAAATCTTCATCTACACATTTGAAAGTATACACGCTACAAAAAAATCAATGTTTCCTACCTAAT
Source organism: Phaedon cochleariae (assembly GCA_918026855.4). Taxonomy (NCBI): domain Eukaryota; kingdom Metazoa; phylum Arthropoda; class Insecta; order Coleoptera; family Chrysomelidae; genus Phaedon; species Phaedon cochleariae. Next base: position 20,790,942 of record OU896714.1, on the reverse strand, counting down.
TCAATGAAGAAATTTTTCACCCAAACTGGATATCTATCCCCTCAATCCGGTAAACTACGCGCATGTAGATACCATCAACAGTGTACCTAGTGAATATTTTGGTTCCACTCTACTCATAGTTAGATGTCAGTACATGTTAACATATCTACGCCCATGAATTCATCAAGTTGCCCCGGGGATTTCAAGTTTCCCCGTTTATCATGATTTTGGCAGCGTTATTTCGCACCATCCTACATATGATGTCAAGTACCATTAAATAATCAGACTTTCTATAAAAAAGATTTTTATTTTATTAAAGCTTGAACATTTTAATACTTTTCACAGTAAACATAATTTTAATTTTGTTTTTTTCCTATTTTATTATTAACGTGCCTTCGAGGTGTCCACCTTAATGCACTGGTGTCAACGCAAAGCCTCGGCCTCTTATACTGACTAGATTTTATGTGTTCGTCGACCAACTTCGGTGTTACACAGATCACATGTTGCCCCTTCCAATATTTCACCATATTCATACTTTGCAATGTTGAGATGATGTCTGTCTGTGTGATGCTCGTCATGTGGCTAAAAAAAAAAACGAACACACATACAAGAGGGTGTCTTAAAAAACGTCGCAAACAGTAATTGAGGCATTTCCCATCCGATTCCAACCAAAGAAAAAAACCTACTTGATGGTTTTTCGAAATAATATTCAAACATAGTCCATATGCTAAGTGAAGAAATATGATCAAGAGAGAAAAACTCTTGGGAGTATGTTCCACAGATTTAATTTTAAAACGCAGTTTTATGTAAGATATGTTTCAATTATCCAAAGGGAAGAACACTCTTAGAAGTTACTAGTGTCAATTTTGTGCAAGAGTAAGAATCAATTGAGAATAATTCGACAGATTCTTGAAAATTTGTTGTCAGGACACGAGAACTAATGGCAACAAGTTTGAGAGAAGATCTGTAGAATAATTTTCTTATTTGTGTAGTTCTCCTGTGGTATTCAATAGATTATTTTTCGATATCATTTTTATGTAGACTTAAATTCTTAGACGTGTAGATATTACTAGAGTTTATTATATAATATCATATAAACAAAAGGATGCGCCGTAGGCGAACTTTTTTTTCTTTCAAGTAAAATGCCTTTGATTTGGAGTCAGATTTTTACCAGGGTAATATCAAGGGCACATTTTGGCCCATTCGATGTAAAATAAATAAGTACAATATACAGGGCGTCCCTAAAAGGTTTTTACATTAACCTACCTACCACATATTCCTGAGACCAAAACAACTTAATTTAAGCAAACTTTACTTATAATAATAATAAAAATAATGATAATATGTCTTCATTTATAAATAACACGGTACAAAAGGCCGTGCTCAGTTTGGGCGCTAGACGGTTCTTGTAGTTTTCGAATCGTTTTTGCGTTGGAACGGCTCGAGATTTTTGACATGCTGGCACAGCTTTATGGGGCAATCTATAGGGGTCCCGCCGGTTTCGAAGGGAAATTATTGCTATTTCCTGAACGGTAAGAGATATAAATTTCATCAAAGTAGACGAAAGTTCATCAAATTAGAGGAAATTTGCGTAATCTGACTCTTCAATTTGCCGTTTTGCGAACTGAAAAAAATGCAGCCGTTTCTGGAGTATAGGCATTGAGAAAACTGAAAATAATTGATTCTGTTTCTATTTTTATTTTCTCAGTTTATATTTGAGGAGGACATTTCAACATTTTCGTAAACAGGTAATTGATCATGACAAAAACGTTGAGATTCTCAGAAATCTCTTCATCATTTTCAGATATTTTACCATGCACATTTTGTTTCTGTTATGAGCGCCATATTCATTCAATACCATTGAATACGGCCTGAAAATCCCTTTACAGCAATGTATAACATATGGACATGAAACATAGTAAAAAAAAAGTACATATTTTTAAATTTGGTAGGCCATAATAAGAAAAGAAAATAACAGTCGTCATGGCACATTATTGATACTTCTTCATAGCCATTTGAAACACGTTAAATTATTACACAAAAAGTATAAAAAAAAGCACAGAAAAACCAAGAATAAAATTTTTTCGTTAAATAATCCAGATGTGTGCTTCATTTTTGATCTTGTAAATGATGAAAATTTGAATTAAATACGCAAGTCGTATCGTATAGAGTTGTATTAGATTGGTCACTTTTTCTCATGTTATGGAATATCATCATAAAATACAATGTTTATTGTTATATCATTTCTTCATCAGAAATTTGCGTTTCATTATTGAATTTGTGGAAACGACGACGAGAGATTTTCTTTCAAGTTATTCATAATTTCGAATTGTCATGAACTCATTCACAAGTAAAGAATTCTGAAATTGAATAATTTTCTTTGTACAGGGTGGCCCAGTTTGTAATACAAAAAATTCAACAGTGTGTTGTACTCGTTGAAATAATAAAAAAAGGTCATATAAACATATACCTACTTTTAAACGTGTCGTTTTTGAGATATAGGGTGTTGTAAAATCCGAGTCTGAATATCGTTTTCTGGTGAAAATTTGGAAACGGTTTGGAATAAATCAACAAAATGTATCACGGGTACTAAACTTCTCACGCTCTATAAGATGAAACAGTGAGCATAGCACTCTTATTTTGATTACAATCAAATATTATTGAACTGGAAATGTTAGGATATCTCTGGACCGATTTAACTTCATGAAATAATTTTTATTTAATCTTGTAGAGCGTGAAAAGTTTAGCATCTGTGAGAAACCGTTTCGAACTTTTCATCAAAAAACAATATTCAGACACGTATTTTCAACACCCTATATCTCGACGCGTTTAAAATTATATATTTATATGAACTTTTTCCATTATTTCAACGAGTACAACAAACTGTTGAATTTTTACATTTTACATACCGGACCACCCTATTGAATAGAAGCTGTTTTTGTTTTCGAATAGAAGTAGATTCATAAATTTTCACACAATACAAAACATGTATTTTGTGTAAATTTTGATTGAATGGAAATGCACCTTAAGAGTTGAAGTTACCTCAAATCTTTGATTGACAAAGTTCCTCTGAAATCTCTTAATATTTCCAACAGAACCCAACTCCAATAACTTCGATAGCTCAATTTGCCTAGGTCACTGAGAGGTTGTTCAGGGCTGCCAACAGTACATTCCAGTCGAGATAATTCGTAACTAAATGCTATGAGAAGTTTTCCATATCCTTGGCGTTGATAGGGTGGTAGAGTTAGTATACATGCCACATTGTTACCTTCTGGAGATTCTTTTTCCTATAATTGACAAAAAGAGATTAGAACGTAACGAGTATAACTCATGAATGTGACAACTAATTTCCAATTTCCCATAACAATATAATTGTCAGAAACTCAGACTAATAATTATATAATATTGAAAACATACAATCGCTCATTAATTATTAATTATAATCATGTGTAAAAGCTGAGGTACGCACGACCGGGAGTACAGCGGGCGGTAAAGTGGTCCGGTGGTTGGTAATTTCACTGTTCACAGTAATTTCTAGTAGACTACCATTCGATCTTTCTTCGCCAGTGGCATACATAATTCGGCCAAATGAATTCCATATTGACAGTAAATAAAAATGTCTAAAATGTTGCATGTATTTCGGGCGTAACTTGCTTTCATGGACCTAGGGGTGTTGATAGCTGCTGTTCATAAAAGCCTACTTCACGCCCTTGACACATAAATAACCATTATTTATAGAAATCGCGACTTCGATAGATATAGATCTATGAAGTATTTCAATCAAGTCTGTTAATCTAGACTTCTTATTTCAGGAACCGTGAAAGTTGATGGAAATTCTCGTTTAGAGTAATAGTGCAGTCATTAGAGGATTGTAGGTCACAAAAGGTTATGGAGAGATGGAACTTTGCAAGATCGTAGACTTGGTGATCTTGATTATAATCATAAGTTTGCGAACTCGAGCAATAGCCGCTCATGCCGCCATCTTGCTCGCTTCGCTCGCCACGCAAAATCCCATCGTGACACAAAATGACGCGTTTGCTAACTGGTTGCGTAAAAATATCTATTTTTTTTATAGTATAGTAATGAAAAACGATTCATCATTGGGTACGCTCTAAGAATCTACCGTATTCATCTGAAAATATTCGAAAAATTACATCTTGTCCCATTTGTACGGAATTGAAACCAAGATTCCACAGTAATCAAGGTGTCCTGATAAAGACAACATCAAGTTTAGAAAGACTCAATCTCGATTTCGAAGGACCCTTACCAACCTCATCAAATAATAAATATATTCTAACTGTTTTGATGAATATTCGAGGTTTCAATGTTCTGCGTGGCATTAGCCCGGAAAGTAGTTGTTCTTCCGAAATCTAACATTGTTGTTCATTTTATGAACATTGTGTGGAAATGACTTTGAGCTTTTTCTATTTATTTAACATTTCATTCCACTCTGAGCATTGTGGCTATTTCGTAGTTGAAATTACGCCAGTCGGGCAACCAGCCACTCCCGTATGGGAATTTTTGGAGTGATTCTTTCCTTCTGTTCTACTCAGATGGCGTTGCTTTCATATTGTCGATGAAAGACGCCTCTGGGGGAATATAATGCCGACTTGAGTTGTTTGGCTAGGCTACGCTGAGTCGGCGGTCTTAGGACTGCAGGCTGGAGACTACACTGCACTGATGAGAGTTAAAGAGTTCGAAACCGGTCTGTGGTTGTTTAGCGTGGCCTGGCTAAATCTAAATCAATAGGCATTCATGAAAGAATCACTTGTATCAGTATTCGTTTTACGAGTATATGCATAGATTCCGGGAGGATGTAATTCAATGTTCTGCGTGGCATAAGCCAGAAAAGTAGTTGTTTTTCTCCCTAAATCTACCATTGTTGTTCATTTTATGAACATTGTGTGGAAATCACTTGGAGTTTTTTCTATTTATTTAATCATGTGAGAGCTAACAAAATATGAGCGAGCCATCAGTGAGAGAAGTTGAATTAATTGAAGCAAATCCCGATTATGCCTGCGTACGTTATCCTAATGAAAACGAAACAACAGTTTCAATTCACCTCTAAGCACCACGAGGAGATGTTACTTTGTCCATTCATTCAAGCACTGTTAATGAAGGAAGTTCTACACAGATGAATAATGATTCTCTATTCATTGGACATAGAGACAGATAGGGAGATAGGGGATCAAGTGAACTGGTGAAAGAAGTTGAGAAAATAGATCAGTCAGTTTGGAAATGAAAATAATCCCATGTCTACACAAGAAGGATATCATGTAGAATCTATAGACTCCATGCCATCAGGAAATGAAAATTATCCCGTATCTACACAAGAAGGGCAACATGTGGCACCTAGAGACTCCGGGCCATCAATTCGTCCAATTCGAAACAAGAAACCGCCGAGGTATTTGAAGGAATTCGTCTGGTCCTAGAGGGAAAGAATGATGTAATATTCTCAACTAGAATACTCTGTATTATCATTATTTATGTCACTGTCAAGTTGATAAAAGCCGATTAAAGCCTTATCATTCTAAAACGGTTTTCCTTACAAGAAATATCAATATAATTGCTAGTATTACTTACTTTGGAGAAGTATCCTACAATGTGGGCCCCCTGTTTATCCACTTCACAAAGAATATAGAAGAGGAATGGTTCCACATCAAAATACAGAGTTTTATGATCTAAAAATAATTTTGCGAGTAAACACAAGTTTTGGCAGTACACTTTGTGATCTTTCCCATCTACTTCATATACTGATAGAGTTCCTTTTCGATATATTTCTTTTCCCACGGGTTGACGTTGTGTACATTCACTCTAGAAATAATTCAACATTGACAATTTTGTAATCATGTAATATTCTAAAATTGATGTGCAGATCAGATGTACCATATTGTGTTGGCACTACAAAAAGGGTTTTCTAGTCGTCGCACTGGTACAAACTTTTTCTGTACTCAACGTTTTTCGTTTTAGTTTATTTGTAATTTAAAAAGGTCATTATTTCATTTTGTGTATCAACAGAAGGGTAGATTAGTCGTCCAAATAACGTACACATAGATTGCATTTGTTGATATTGGACAGAACTGAAACTAATTTGTCGGATATAAACTGGACATACATGATCGGAATTGGTCAAGATTGGTCGGAATTGGATAGACTGCTTCATATAGGATATAGTGCTTTAGATTGATGCATAATAGAAATATTCATTGGCAATACTTTTGCCAAAATGGACCAATATTGACATATTATTGGACCTGGAATGGACGGAATTGACCAAGAATGGACTTGTTTGACTGGATTTGGCCAAATCTGACAGATATTGGTCGTATTTGGACTAGAATTGATCATATTTGTTTGAAATTGGTCAAATTGGGATTGAATTGGACATATTGCATAGAGATAATACGCTGAGTATACAGGGTGGCTGGAATTCGAGCATCATCATCGGGACCTAGTAAACATATACGAAAATCACCGAAATTTCCAAAACCATTCTCATTTTTTCTTCAAGTTATTTGAAGGAATCAATGGAAATGTTGGCGTTATCGAAATTGAAATCGGACCAGAATTTTTAATTGCATTTTTTCATACCTTTGGATATCCTAAAAGCTATAATCTATAACATATTATTTTTTCGAATGTTCATTTTACAAATATTGACATTTTCTGTATTTTTTTAAATTTCAATGTGAAACTGTCAGTTTTCGTAAGATAAGAATGAATAGTATAGACCGTTGGCCCATAACACTAGGGGTGTCGATTATCTACGAAGGTATGCCCTTCAAGAGACATGAAGATTGAGTTGGATTATCGGGAAAAAAGTGGTTATTTGGATCGGTACCCGGTCGCCCATCTCCCTAATCAATCAACTTCCTGTTGAAAGTAATGTTGAAAATTGTTTTATAGAAGAAGCTTCAAAATTCATTGGAATAGTCGCATCTCGCCAAATTAACTGGGCGCTAGCCGATTTGCATACGTCTAGGTCGGTCCCGAAGGGCGGCATACGGACCGCAAGTTACCATTAACCGACATTTCTCTCAGATTATTTACGATGGTATGCCCTTTGGTTAATTCCTTCATTTCGACCCATGAATCAATGCCATAACATTTGCATACAGTTTGGGTGGGCGAATTTAGACTTATTCGAAGGTCACTTTACATCATTGACTTGTATGTACAAGATTATCTACGAAGCTCCCAAATTTTGATCAAGGTTAGTTAAGCATAAACTATGCACGGAATAATGATTTGCATACGATTTGCGAGTTGCGGGGATTACATTTAGCCCAGTAAAATTAGCAAAAATGGCGGCAAAATTCGTTCAACACCCTGTAAGAGCTCAAGATATCGACAATCAAATTCTTTCTAACTTTAGAACTTACACAAAACTCGTCCCGATTTACCCGTTTCGAGTTATTCGAGGTCGAAGTTTCGAAAAATCAGTTTTTGGTTCAAAAACCACTAAGAAACTAATTATTATGTCTGTACGACGCGTCTGAACTGCCATCCTAAAAAAACTTTTTTTCACGGATATTTGCCTAATTTACTGTTCATCTCCTAATTCACAGTTGCAACTGTAAATTAGGAAGGAGAATCTTTTTTTTTCAAAACATCTCCTAATTCACAGTTGCAACTGTAAATTAGGGGATGTGTTATTTGTGTGCAGAAGCGAACACCACCATATATTTACGAACTGATTTATTTCACGAAAGGGAACGAACACTCATTTATAACAAACATATAACTACTATTTATGTCGAACCATTTATATCACGCGGTATATGGCTGTCTCTCTGACAATCACTGACCACCTGCTGTCCTGTCGTCCTTATATATCAGAATTATTGGGATACTCGGGAACAATCTGATACGCGTGATACAGGAAGATCGTTATACGCCTTCTTGATGATGTTCGAGCCCCTCTCAGGGGAATATTACAATATCGTTCATGAAAATAACAAAAAACATGGGATCCAAGATTGATCCTTTAGGAACTCCCATTGTAACTCCAAGAGGATCAGATTCATAGAATCCAACAAGACTATCTGCCGGTTCTGCAAATGAGATGCGCCCCCTGACATCCCCCCTAGAGTCATCCTCTATCATCCTCGGCCCCCGGCACTAGTAGTAGGTGCCAGATTCGAGCTTAGTGACCCCGAAACCTCCCTGAGAGCCCTTGGCACTCGATCATCCTGGAATTTCCAGTTTCAACTTTTTAATATTAGAAAAACTGAAAAAAATAGACTCCCTATAGCAAAATCGACGTATGCTCACAATACATTCGTATGCAAACGCTATTTTCTTATTCAGTATAACTGAATCTATCACCTGATTGAATGGCATACAAAATTATATAATCTTGATATATATAATCGATGATGTAAAGTGACCTTCGAATATGTCTAAATTCGCCCACCCAAACTGTATGCAAATGTTATGGCATTGATTCATGGGTCGAAATGAAGGAATTAACCAGAGGGCATACCATCGTAAATAATCTAAGAGAAATGTCGGTTAACGGTAACTTGCGGTCCGTATGCCGCCCTTCGGGACCGACCTAGACGTATGCAAATCGGCTAGCGCCCGGTTAATTTGGCGAGATGCGACTATTCCAATGAATTTTAAAGCTTCTTCTATAATACAATTTTCAACATTACTTTCAACAGGAAGTTGATTGATTAGGGAGATGGGCGACCGGGTACCGATCCAACTAACCACTTTTTTCCTGATAATCCAACTCAATCTTCATGTCTATTGAAGGGCATACCTTCGTAGATAATCGACACCCCTAGTGTTATGGGCCAACGGTCTAGTAGTTTAAAAAACTAAAGAAACGCGCTTTCATAGATAGTCAAACTAAAAAGAAGTAGAAAATGAAATAATAAAAGTGTGTTGATAAATACACAACATACAAAATATCAGCACCTCCGTAATCAGTACCTATATTCTATGTTGTGTATTCATCAGCAGACTTTTATTAAATACTGTCTGTAGGTTAATCGAGGAGGTGGTACATTCATTATTTTATTATTTCATTTTCTACTTTTTTTTAGTTTGGCTATCTATAAAGCGTGTTTCTTTAGTTCTTTCAACTATTTATTTTCTAATTTTCAGTTCGACAAACTACAAAAGCGTGTTTTTTATATTTTTTGGAAGTATCCAATTTTCACGAAACTCCAACCCCGAAAACCCCCTGATTCAAATTTTAAAAAGAATCGGATCATTATTACAAAACTCGTCTTCCATATTGGATCCGCCATCTTCAATTTCCCAATTTTGACGAAAGAATCATAATCTCCGACCCCGTAAACCTCCAGATACCAATTTTGAATAGAATCGGAACATAATTACAAAACGTCCGCTATTTTGGTGGCATTCTGTTTTTTTGTCTAACAAACAAATAACAATTTCATGATGCATTGTCACCAGAATTTCATACACCTGCCAAATTTCAAATCAATCGAACGTTTTGAAGTGTGTCAAAATCACGTTCGAAGATTCCGTTACAATCAAACAAACAAAATTACAAACCAACAAACATACATACTAAGCTAATATGAGGGTGTTATTCAAACAATGAAAATGATTATAGGAAATTTCTGTTTGTTTCCTCCAATTTTCGAAACGGCATTTTGTTAGGCCCTGTATCTCTTACGATTTACGAGATCCCAATGATAAGGCAAGAATTCCAGCCACCCTGTACAAATATTGGCCGAGAGGTTTTCTGCTTGGCATTAACACAAATTGAAATTATTATTATTGTACACTTAGTGCATAATTTTAGTCAAGGGGCGCGCCAAGCCATGCAGTCGCCTGTGTGCAGAATAGTAGATTGTTTCATTAGGATCAAAAGTGACACTTTGTTTGACAAGCGAATTTTGCATTTGCGAGGCGGAGCGTTTAGCGAAGCCGAGCGAAAGCAAAATTTGCGAGTCGAACAAAGTCACTTTTGATCCGAATGAAACATGCTATTTTTTCTGCAACCGAAACAATTGACTCAAATAAACATGTGAAGTAACCACCAATGCCGTGCCATATGTATGCAATGCAACAAATATTGACAAATAATCCATGTGGTAAGAATATTCTACCTGCATTAACAGCAGGTTAGGTTTTCAAGGATGTTCGAATTGTAGTTTCAATATAAATACAACCACAGAGTGACATGTTTGTGTATGGACCAGGTGCTCTAATAGCAAATACCGCGCCAGTGCCAGCTATAGGAACAAGACGTGGAAAATGTCAGGTTAGTGAGCATATCAACAATTATAATAGTGATTATTTATTCCTCTCCATTCTACACTGCGATTGACTTGATAATCGAATGAAGCTAAACAATATCGTTGTTTGAGACAAAAAACTATTGCTTGCCGTGATTATTCAAAAACAAGTTATCCATCCCGAGAATAACGAATGAAATACAGATTAAGCAAGTATTTGAATCTTGAAGGCTTTCCTGATCAAACAAAAATACTCAGCTGAGATGTTTATAATTCCAACACTAAACTATAATAAGGTGTATTTATATCTCCAGCATGGGTATGAAATGCAAAATCTGCTGAAATCGGAAACAAATCAGGTATGCGTCCCAACCCAAATAACCAACCGTCACAATGTTGTTTATTCTTGATGACGTCCAGTACATCCTTTTTAGTTCCTAGGAGCTAAAGTTGAACTTTAGCTCCTAGGAACTAAAATTCAACTTTAGCTCCTAGGAACTAAATATGTTTCCTAGCAACATACCTATTTTTGTGTCAGTAATAGAAACGTCAATTTAAGAGCTAATTTTGGTATCAAAATGGACGACTTTTGTGTCGGTTGCAGAAAATAAAATTTTACACCCCTTACCTCTTGTTCAAGTAAAAGTGTATACATGGGTGGGTACACAGAAATTAAATTAAAATACGTGCTAATACCTATACATATGTTTAATTTTGTAACTGATATATCAGAGATAAGGGGGTACACACAAAATTGAAAAAATTGCTCTTATCTAATTTTCAAATGAAATATTTATCACATGTACAGTGTATAATCGATAATTCTAAATCATCATTATAATTTGATGTTTGCAAATAAAGAAAATGAGTATTTCCGAAAGCTCAAATGAAAATAAAAAGTTTACTGTTTGAATCAGCATGATACCGTACTACTCATCTCCATAACATTCAGAAGATTTCGACAAGTCTTAAACATATAAGGATTAATGAATAATATAAAGAAAAACAATACCAAAACTGACAAAACAATAAAAATGTTACATAACAGAAAACAAGAACAAAATAACTCATCGGAAGCACACTTTTCTTCCTTTTTTTCGGAATAATCTTTATTCAACTCATCTGATGCCAATAATTGCCAACTTACTGAGTCTTTCTTGTGCCATAGTCCATGGTTAATAGTAAAATAGTAGATTATACCACGAGTCAATAATGATAGCTATTATTCTCGAGGATTTTTTACGAACCGAGCCGCGTTAGCGGCGAGGGAGTAACATTCCGAGAGAATAATAGCCATTATTGCGAGTAGTATACTCTACTTTATTTGCGACTAATATATATACTTGTGGTTTTTGAAGTATAATGCCATATATTAATCCCGCAGGGAATAATGGCGAGGGATTAATAGTCTTTATTCCCTGCGGGATTAATATATGGCATTATACTTCAAAAACCACAAGTATAATATATTAGTCGTGAATAAAAGTTTTAATTTATTTTAATTTTGAAAAATATCTTCCTCTGGATGCTACTGATACTGGTAGCGTTAACAAAATCGTTTTGCCACGGCAGTATTTGGAAATGTTAGTACGGTTTATTCAGCCGAATTGCCGACATTGGATTTTGCCGCCCGTGGTTTTTGCCTACATTCGCCATAGCTGGCGCGCCCTTGAGTCAAACGGAAAACGCTAGTAGTTTCTAACTACATGAGTCTCGGCTAGTCTCGGAAAGGATCAAAGATACAGCAACAGTTTGATTGAAGTGGAGATGTAAAATGAAGAAAGTAGCCATCAGAATCTTCAAAATATCTCAAGGTGCCAAGACGATATAAAATCTTTTTGGTTAGTGATCCAATGTAGGATGTTTTTATATAGTTGCTGAAAAAATTATCACTTTTGTTCACTGAATTACTACATTCAAACATGCAACTTTTATGACCAATGTGGAACTAAATTTAGATAAACAGACCTGTCCAGGTTCGCCACATTCAATCCCAATGAGTGTATGAACAATATTTTATGTATCATTGAAGCAAGGATATCCAAAATGTGAAAATTTCACAAATGATATAATTTCCTAAAAACACGTCATATTTCGCTAACACAGGAGCATCTTCATGTGTAGATTAGGGAACTACTGTGTTAGCAAAACATGTGTTTTCAAGAATTTTGTGGAAATCTTATTGTTTATGGAGTTTTCACATCCTCTATAAATTTCCATAAATTAACAGCCGAGTCAATGCAAAAGATATCTAATACTATTCAAATTTCTAAAACAGCAAAAACACATTCATTAACAAAACCTCCATATTTTCACGATTTTTGATTTTTTTCTTTGAAACATGACAAACTGCGCCTCTCAAACACACTTTATTGTTAAGTAAACTCTTGTAGAATCGCAAAATCGTAAACAAAAATATTCATAAACGAGTGGATTCAAGCCAGTACATAGGGCTCGTAGATAAACTACCTGGGATTGAGATTCTCAAAAGTGTATGACAAAAAATATTCACCCAAATTCACAGCAGACCTGCTGAGCCACAATAATTGTGAAAGATAAAACTATGGTTCAGAATGGAAAAGTTCATACATAATATGCAGGCTAGGCTGACTGACAAAAAACGCTCCAAGCCAATGCGCCGCTATTGATAATCCGATTTTCAGATTTTCAGATACAATGAGAAGGCTCTGATCATAATTTTTTTCATATTCCAACTGAAACGTCAGCAACTGTCAACTTTTTTTCTGCAAATCATCTTCATCATTCCCAAGAAACAATTGACAAATATGTTTATAACAGGGAACATTAAAAAAACATGTAAACTGTAGTTATAGGTATAATGATTATTCTAGTAATCCCAAGAGGTTGAGCTGAACCTTGTTGGAGTGAATGAGCTATTAAAATAATTGATATGTTATAATATGATACATGGATGACATGAAAAGCTTCAGACATATATATTCTTTTTTGAATTCTTTGTATGCCACCATCTATTTTTCATTTTTTTGTCATTTCGAGTTTTTTTTTGCATGCTATGATATAATATGACAAGTGACAAGTTCACTTCTTGACAAAATTAGTTGAGAAGAAATATATATTTTTATAAAATTTCGAGATATCCTTATATCATTGGATTTTTTCAATCTCTTGGAACGCATGTGATTTTACAGTGTGTTTTGAAATGAAAATGATGTGTTCAAACTGGTTATCATTGTGTTGAACACACAATTTACACCCACTGTGATGACAGTAATTTTTCTGTATGCATCTGCAGATGACATGATTTCGGCAAAAAAATGTATAACTTTGATGTGGATGGAGGTCACAGGGATGCTTTGAAAAGTGTGCTGATATACAGGGCATTTCATTTAAAAAAATGACCTAAACTCTCTAATTTTTTTTCCGGTGCGCCTTGTGTATGTGCCAATAATTTATAGTTATGGACCTTATTGTCTCATACATTTTCGTTTTTCAATCACCTTTCTAGCAATCATAGAACGAGAGCACTATTGCCCCATCCTGTAGAGATCCGTTAAAAAAAAGTTGACAGTCGTTGAACTTTGAAACAATAATGATCAGAGTCTCTATCAGAGCCTACTCATTGTATCTGATGAGTCATTTCATTTGCTGTTTTATTTTTCAAAATCGGACAATTAATAGTGGCGCAATGACTTGGTGCTTTTTTTGTCAGTCAGCCTCTATTAGATATAGTGAAGTATATTCAATATCCTGTAACTCCTCAGTGAGACCTACTGGAGGTTGTATAAACTAAACTGTCCAACACATAAAACGTAAAATCGCATTTTTTCGATCAAATTTGAATCATCATAACTTTCGATATCTTCAACCGATTTTCGATTATTTTTCAGTTTCTGAAAACTCGTTTTGATAACTATCAAACCTATGGATATGACTATCTCATGTTTTCCGGATGAGATTCTACAGGAGGATAATCAAAGCTGTGCATTTTTCCAAACATTTCAAACGGGAGGCGTTTGAAAGAAAAATTTGTCTATTTTTTTTTTTTGGGTCAAAAACATACTGCTTCATATGTTTTCTCGATACTGTAAAAAAATTTTGGGAATCGTCATACTGAAATATGGATGTTTTATTGCATGCAAATATGAATGGTTTATTGCATGCATAATTTGATGCTCTAATTTCTATTGGCTTTGTATTCCTATCAATCTGGTTCGAACGGTGGTCAACAATCTTGAAATGATGCATGATCAACCTATTCTTATATACAGAGTGGTCCTCAAACAACAATTATGACATTGAGTAATAAAAAAAAATCTTGTTTTGACCAGCAAGAAAATTTCGAAGGAAACCGATTGAGAAGTTTTCTGGCGAGTAAAGCGGGTAGGAGAGGTTGTCATCACCATGTCAAGTTGCTACAGAATCTGATTTGAACTGGTGTTATTGATGAAAAATCATAGAATTTGAACACTGTGACTGTGATGGAATTCAATATGAAAAAGAATTTCGACAAATATTCAATATAAGTCCTTCGTGAAGACGTTCACCGCAAACTAAATCACATCCTGATTCTCGTTAATCTACTGCCATTGTGATGAATTCTGTCAGTTGCATGGTATGTCTCGGCAGCAACTTTTTTTATTTAGACGAAATTCTGTATATTTCTTCAGTCTATCTCATTTTCCATGAAATTATCTTCTATAAATCTATCACAAAGTGAGAACGACGCTCTGAAAATCCGGTTTTTCTAACAATTCCAGTGGTTTGATCTTGCAATTGATTCTGTAGCAACTTGACATGGTGATGACAACCTCTCCTACATGCTTTGGTCGCCAGAAAACTTCTCAATCGGTTTCCTGCTTCGAAATCTTCTTGCCTGTCAGAAGTCATAATTATTGTTTGAGGACCACCCTGTATATAAGAATAGGTTGATCATGCATCATTTCAAGATTTGTGACCATCGTTTGAACCAGATTGACAGAAACACCAAGCCAATAGAAATTAGAGCATCAAAGTATGCATTATCTTAATAAAACATTCATATTGCAGTAACGTGTGACAATTCCAGAAAATTTTTTCACAGTATCGAGAAAACATATGAAGCAATATGTTTTTGACCCCAAAAAACAATAGAAAATTTTTTCTTTCGAACGGGAAGCGTTTGAAATTTTTGGAAAAATGCACAGCTTTGATTATCATCCTGTAGAATCTCATCCAGAAAAGATTGAATAGGTATATCCCTGGGTTCGGTAGTCAATGGAAGGAGCTTTCAGAAACTGAAAAATAATTGAAAATCGGTTAAGGAAATCGAAAGTAATGATGATTCAAATTTGATCCAAAAAATGCGATGTTACGCTTCATGTGTTGAGCAGTTTAGAATGTATTCAATTTAGTCTTCTAGACAGAATATTTTGGAGTTATTATCGGAGGAGTTTTATAAAGGATCCTTTTGTTCAACACAGTCCATTGGTACTCTCTTAACTCACCATATGATATCTATAACTTTTCTCCAATCTCATATATTTTAAACAATATTCACAAATCCATAATTTACTCTGTCTTCCATAATCTTCTGGGTAGGGACTGAAGTACCATGTATCAATTTCAAATCTACCTATTTGAATCTTGTCTATGTATTTGACTTTAGTGATTTGTTCATGTTCTTTTTCTAGAGCTGCTGTAGTTGGGTCCATTTCTGCATATCTGAAATCAATTCAGAGAAAGGGATTCTTCAAAAACCTTTGAAATACACACAAATGACTATGAAATAGCAATGTAGCTTCTAAAAACATCAGATGTGCTATTGATTCCTACTGAACCCTTTGACTGAACTGATCAAAATGAAACTGAATGTGATGAAACTAAATTTCTGTATCAGTGATCCAGTTGTCATGTTTTGGACAAAAGAAGGGAATCACATCAAGCCGTCCACCTGTTCAAAGAGGTTAAGGTTATAATGAAATCAATTTATTGTTTATTAAAAAGTGTGAAATATCCCATTCTGTCTATCTTCTAGTTTATACCTTCAATGGGATATCGACTTTTTGATCCAGATCATCCAAAGAAAATAACAAGAGCTCGTGATGTTGTTTCCATAGAGAATACATTTTCTGACGTGAGTTCTACAGTCGAATACTCTATGAATGGATGGCACATACGTAGTGATTCTGAAGAAATTTCTGAGGCAGAAGTTCTGAATCAAATTGAAAGTATGAGCGAATCAGAAGAAGCTGGTGATCTGCTAGATGACGTGAGAGAGAGTGAAGAATCTATATTGGACAAATCCACCATAGAATCAGTATCTGAAGAAGAAAATCGAAGATATTCCAAGAGAGATCGACGTATGACGCAATTTCCTGATTTTGTGCTATATAATACTGTATGTTGAAAAACTGTTCTTGCAAGAGAGCCTGAGACGTTCAAAGAAACTGTAGCTAGTGCTGAGTAATTTCAATGGGAAGATCTAATATACGTCTTCTTTTTGCTGTAGCAGCGGAATATAGTTTGGAAGTGTTCCATTTTGAGGTTTGCACTGCATTTTTGAACGGAGACTTGGAAGAGGGAGTTTATATTAGTCAACCTGAGGGATATGTTGGGAAAGGACAAGAAGATAAAGTATGTCGTCTTTATAAAGGAATCTATTGATAGAAGCAGGCGTCAAGATCTTGGAATTTGAAGGTGAATGCTGTACTTGCTGAAGTTGGTTTCAAAAAATCTGAGAATGAACCTTGTTTTTATTTCAAGTTTGATAGGAGGAAAATAACTATAGTTGCTTTTTTGCTGTTCTTATCCATCATTCGGTTGCCCCCTTACGAGCAACCCTCAGAAGTCTTCAAGAGACTTGTGCGACCAAGGAATGGCGGGAGTCTTACCTTTTAACGTATGATCCCAAACACTTTCTTAGGCCATCAGAAAAATTTCCGCGGTCGTGGTGGGAATCGAACCCATTACCGGTAATCCAACGTAGATAGAACATTGACGCTCTAACCACGAGGCTACTCTGGCCGGCTCTTTATGTAGACGATTTTTTGATACTTTCCAACAACAAAGACGAGAAGAATAATCTCAAGAAAAAGTTGGAGTATCGATTCAAGATGAAGGATCTAGGAGAAGCAAGAGAAATCCTAGGAATTAGAATAAGACTCTCGATAAGACTAGAAAATGGACAAGTACTTAATGATAGATCAAGAACGGTATATCAGGAATATCTTTGGAATGACAGATGCAAAAACAATCTCAACTCCGATGGAATCGAATTTGAAGTTACATTTTTCTACAGATAATGAGGATGAGAATTTACCAGATATACCATATAAGAATCTTATGTACATTGCATTAAACACTCGTCTTGAAATAGCTCATGTTTGCAGTGTTTTAGTTCAATTCAACAACTGTTATACAGAGGAGCATTGGAAATATGCCAAACGAGTTCTGCGATATTTGAAAGGAACCATACATTGTTGTATTTGTTATGAACCTACAAATATCGATATTGTTGGTTACGTGGATGCAGACTGGGCAAGTAATGAAATTGATAGAAAATCCTATACAGGTGTTGTTTTTAAATTATCAAATGGTGCTGTTACTTGGGAGAGTGAGAAACAGTCAACTATTGCACTTTCGTCGACCGAGGCTGAATATATGGCGCATATAGTCAATGTAGATTATATTCCTACTGAAGAAATGATCGCGGATATATTCACCAAAAGATTGTGCTGACTGGAACATTACAAATTTGCGGGAGAACTGGGATCATCATTGTGAGATTATGATTGAGGGGGAATGTTGGAGAATGAATCATCATCCTTATGCAATCATATTAATGAGCACCTTATATGTGGTCTATATTTTTATAGATATGAATTGAGTAGTTGTCAATATATCAAACTAGGATAATGTCAATTGTAAATCGACTTAGTTGAATAAATACAATTACACTGATCTTTGGTACATATGCTGTTGTCCAGAATAATAGTCGTCAAAGGTATATACAGGGTGATCCACGGTGGATGGCGTATTAGAAGTACCTGGAGAACGAAGAGACAGAACATTGTGAAAATTGGGATCCTTTGATAATTGAATATTCTCTATCCGCCTAAAATATTTTCATCGATACAGTGTTGCCACTTCTATCAGAAACAACATTGTTATTTCAAATGGAACACCCTGTATTGCATTGCATTTTCAGATTCTTCCTGAAGAGCTGATTTTATCAATGCATCACACTTGGGGTCGAGCAGGAATGATTACAGAGATATAGGGTGTTCAAAATAGAAATTTTTCAATTTTAGGATTTTTTTGTGTCGAAACTATTAATTATCGATCAAAACGGCACACATGTCCTTATCTTAACTTTTGATTCACTATCTACTGGAATTTAATTGGAAAAAATACAGGGTGGTCCAAGATTCAGAATTTTGATCACCCTGTATCTGTTCCAATTAAATGTCAGTAGATAGTGAATCAAAAGTTAAGATAGGGACATGTAAGCCGTTTTGATCAATAATGAATAGTTTCGACACAAAAAATTCCTGAAATTGAAAAATCTCGATTTTGAACACCCTATATCACTGTAATAATCCCTGCTAGACCCCAAGTGTGATGCATTGATGAAATCATCTCTTCAAGAAAAATCTAGAAACGAAAAAAATACAGGGTGTTCCATTTGAAATAACAAAGTTGCTAGTTGTTTCTGATAGAAGTGGCAACACTGTATCGATGAATATATTTTAGACGGATAGAGAATGTTCAATTATCAAAGCATCTCAATTTTCAGAATGTGTTGTCTTCTCGTTCTCCAGATACTTCTAATAGGCCATCCACAGTGGATCACCCTGTATAATCACAACACAAATGACGTTATAATAATGGGTGATTTCAACATTGACCTCTCATCTGTAAATCCAAGCAGAATAAGGCTCATGGATATAGCACACTCATCTGGATTTCTACAAATTGTTAAACAACCAACTAGAGTCACTCGTGATTCCAGTACATTACTAGATATGATCATAACTAATAACAAGTTTCAAGAAGTTAAACGGGACTTTCTAAAGTTCACTGATCATGACATTATAGAAACCGAAATTAATATTCGCCAAAAAAACAGCAGCAACATAACCTACTCGAGATTCATCCGAAAAAAAAAAACGACATTGTTATTGACTTGATTCAAAAAAATTGGGACTATACCTCCACTAATGTTGACGTCTTATACAATAACTTCATAACCAATCTTGAATCAAATTAAGATAAAGTAGCCCCAATTCATGCAAAAAAGTTCTTTAACTCAAGTGAGTGGATCGACAATGAAGTCAGAACTTTGCAGAAAGAGAGAGATAAGTGTTACAAAACGTTTCACTATTCAAACAATCCATTAGATTTCGAAAGGTATAGAAATAAAAGGAATCAAGTTCTATCTTCAATCAGGGTTAAATAAAAAGAATTTTACGAATGATCTATTGATTGTTGTTCTAATATAGTTCTTATCCATTATTCGGTTGCCCCCTTACGAGCAACCCTCAGAAGTCTTCGAGAGACTTGTGCGAGTACGGAATGACGGGGGTCTTACCTTTTAACGTGTGATCTCAAACACTTTCTAAGACCATCATAAAAATTTCTGCGCTCGTGGTGGGAATCGAACACACCTACCTGCAATCCATCGGGGATAGACTAATGACGCTTCAACCACGAGGCTACGCTAGCCAATGTAAAAATGATAGTAAAGAAATGTGGCATACACTGAAGCAAATATTAAATAATAAAAACACTAACTTCGACTTCATTTCGTTGGAACTAGGTACAGAAAGTGTCAAGGAAGAATTAAATAAGATTTATTATGATAGTATGAAGGAAATTTTTGAAAGCATACCTGATCCTAGCAAATTTTAGGAAAATTAATGTGAATCCTAGTATTGACACGTTCCCTGTTGTTTCTCTCAATAAATTACAGAAAATAGTGAATAATTTGAGAAATAAATAAACGGGTGATGATGTGCTGATAGTGTCATTATTGAAAAATATTTTTTAGTGGTGGAGTATCCTCTACTGGTCTACTGTATATCATAAATAGGTGCTTGCAATCTGGCAACAGTCTTGGAGTGCAGCACAATAATACCTGTACCAGAGATAAGTTACTAACTTATCTCTGCCTGTACCATATCTGCCTGTACCAAAGATAAATAAACCAAGTAAGCCGGAAAAGTTGGGACCCATAAATTTACTTCCAGTAATTGAGAAAATAATGGAAATTTTAGTGCATGAGCAATGTGTGGAATATCGAAATGAGAATAATCTGTAGTTTGCTTGTCAATCCGGGTTCCGGCATTATCATTCTATTGGGCCATCGTGCCAATTAATGTGTAATAATTATTGGAAAAAGGACATTGATGATGGCAAAACTGTAGTTAGTGTATTTGTAGACTTAAAAAGAGCGTTCGAAACTATAGATAGGACAAAATTGTTATTGAAATGTGAGGCATACGGAATAAAAGGCACAGTACTCAAATGGCTAACAAATTATCTCACAAATAGGCAACATAAAAAGAAAATTTATGGTAGCTATTCTGATGAAATAGGTAGTAACTACGGGATCACTTTGGAGACCTGCAGAACATCTCTTTCCAAAGACTCGTTCATCCAACGAACAGCGAGGCTCTGGAACACATTGCCAAGGGAGGTGTTCCCCGAGGCATATAACCTCCAGAAATTCAAGAAAAACACCAATTCCTACTTTATTTCCCTTGGTTCTCACGATGTTCTCTGAACATTACAGGATATCCGAAAAGTCGTGGGAACCAGAACATAAAAAAATACTATATATTAATGATCTACATCATTACCTACAGAATTAATTTATAAATCTGTTCACTGATGACACTTTGATTTCTATATCTGGGGAAAATTATAACAATATGGTTGAATCCATGAAAAATGAGTTAGAAATTTTGAATAGTTTACTTAGGGTAAATAAACTCAAAATAAATGCTCAAAAAACAAAGTGTATGATATTAGGTAGCAAAATTAACTGTACTAGGTTCAATGAAGGAAATTTTGTGAATGAGAAAAAGTATCTCGGCATTCTCTTTGACCCTAACTCAACTTTTCTGCGCATATTGAATTTTTTGTAAAAAAACTGGGGCACTTCTATAAAATCTGAATAAACCTTTACCCTTGGTGTAGAGAAATTGTTAATAACTGCATGTCCATACTTCCACTCCTGTTCTTCTACCTCAAAATAAAGCAATGCGAATTCTACTTGGTTTTCAGCAGGTTTACTGCAATAAATGATATGCTGAAGACCTTGAAATTTCTCAATATTTCCCAACAGATTGCAGGGTCTGCTTTGGTATTGATTTTCAAAATTGTTAATAAGGAAGCTCCTTCCTAATGCAAAAATATATAATCAAAAGGACAGATATGATAAATTATAATTCAATATTCAATGATCCGGTCTACATTAAGAATGTATAACGATCTACCTCTCTTAGTTAAGACATCAGAAAATAGCAAAATTTTCAAAACAAGATTGAGAAAAATGTATTTTAATGTTTAACGTTCATGTATGGTAATGTAATAGCAATTGATGCTAAATAAAGCTCTATTCTATTTTATTTTATAATGAGGTCAAGTTTTTCAATTAAATAATTTTTAAAACATGGGAGATAGTAGAGTCACTGGATGGTATTAGAAGTTACTCACCTTGCATTGTGACAAGAGCACCATAGTCGTTCCGCGCTTTTTCATTCAAAATTGTTTGAATTTGACAATAAATACTATGAACGTCAGAATTGAAATATAATTTCATAAACTATCAAGAAGAAAGCATAAATGAAAATGCTCTGCTGTGTAATGAATTGTCAGAATTCTGAAGAGAATGGATTTCATTTATTTAATTCTCTTATGGAAGGAATGTATGAAACAGCCTGGATGGAGAACTGATTTGAACGCAAGCATAATTTGAGAGGTACTTACATTGAAATTCCTTTTTCAAAACAGCAGATTAGAATGAAACTATATTTTAGGCCCATATTTTCAAACAGAATATTTCAAGATCCGTTTGAGAGAATCTGCTGTTCCATTCATTTACAAAATAGACTATTTGAATAGAAAATCCATTATTATCATCACATGAAATACAAAACAAAACAATCGATAAAAAAAAAGAGGAATTGATTGCAAAAGTACGTAATGAAATTGAAAATTTGACAAGGAACCTGAGGAAATCAAGTAAATTGCAACGTGCTATATCATTGAATGGAGTTTATAATACCGACCAAATTAGCTATAAGTGTATCGATATGTGTCTATTTTGTCATTGAAATGCATTCCTTTTATTTTTATAACTGCAATCAGGTTCTACTAGGGAAATTGAAAAGACAAAGAGTCTTCTTCTTTTGTTCACTCAAACCATTGTAATCATGATGGATTGTAATATAGAAAATAGAAAAGGACAGAAGTTCAGCTGTGTCCGAACTCTTATCTACTAATACCATCCAGTGACTCTAGGAGATAGTAGTGATGAAAAAAAAACTGCAGAAAAATAGCGAACTTCTTGATAAAGTTCATAGACGTTTCTCTTCATGGTCTGCAGGTACGATTTCAAAGCAAGAAGGTAATAAAATCATCAGCATTAAAACTGATGAGTTATCATCCAGTGGCGCCTCGGAACCAAGAAAACCACGGAAAGATAAGATATCTTCGCCCCAAAAAAGGTATTGAAAAGATCCCCTCCCAAAAATGGAAAACTTTGAGACTAATGAATCCGGCCCAGAAATCGCGGGCAAGAGACCAAGATCCAGTTGAGTCCAGAACTGAACCCGAGTCTGAAACGAAGGATGAACTTGAACAGGGAAACAATGTCGCAAATGAACTCAGAGCAAACGAAGAGGATATGAGCCAGAATAAACTTGACCAACATAAACATTGTACAAAAAAATCAATAGAGGAAATTTTCTACCAAAAGTCTACCAACTTTAGAAAAGCAAAATATTACCTTGAGATACGAAATGAAAAAATTGAAACATCCACCCTATATTTGCGAGACCCCTAAAAGAATATCTAATAATTAAAAATAATTGTACAAATCTTGTATTTCCTGCAGAATAGTTTGCACGAAATACATGTGCACTCTGCTAAGCAACTAACTATCTATTAATTTGCCCCAACCCCAACAAGTTAGCGTCAGGAAAACCTATCCTGAAATGAAGAAGCTCAAGCTGCCAAAGTAGTGGAAATGCAGATCAAGTATGCCAAACGATAAATCTGGAGAATACACTAATGCATGCAAATGAAGCAATGAAAAAGCTGAAAAAAGAAATATGTCTGGAGAACACGGAGGGGTGTTTGAAAAGTGTCAAACAAACGAAGACTGGAGCAATTTTAATTGAAGGTCGCAGCGCATAACAGCAAAAACTGAATGATACCTTGAAAGACAATGAGAACATCAAAATCAAATATTTTCAACAATGATCTAATGTTTATGATTGCAGGAATACAAAATGGTTTTGAAGAACAGGAATTCATCAATGAAATTGTAAGGCTCAATGGTGAGATTATGGAAGAACTTGGGAGAATTGTAGTAAAGTTGAAGGTAATAAGTAGAAGGCAATGTATGAATCCTAATAAAGAAAACTGGATATTCCAACCCCCTCTGGAAGTCGCTAAATGGTTTCTCAAGGCAGCAAATTAATTTTGATCTTGTTAAAGTTGTACAAGGACATTTAACTGTTAATCATCAAACGCCTTTTTAATAGGACAAGATGGAAAAAAATAATATTGATATAAACGGATTTAATTCTAATTTTAATGGCATTAGTAGAATCCATCAGACCTTACAGTATCTGGGTAATCCCGTGGATAAAAAAAAGTTCATGTTGAACGTCCATATAGATTGTGAAGCATTTTGTGTTTCTGATCACTGGAGAAGTGAACAGCAGTTAGCAATGTTGGCACTAAAAAACTTTAATCCAATTTCCTACTTTTGTGGAGATGAGGGAAAACATGTTGGATCGGCGGTATATGTTTGAAAAAACCGGCGACTGATATTAAGATCGTAGCGCCAGAACGGCGAATGTCGGTACTACTCTATGAGCCATTGGCGGATTGTCTACATTGTTTGGTAATGGTGTTTATATTCATTTTGTTTTGAGTTTTCAAACGTTCAGCTTTGTTATTTGTCTATTTTCGAACTTTGTATCTTCCAGTGGTCCATTGTGTTTTGATTGAGGACTATATTATCTCTGTTCAACATTAGATAACCTACCTACCTCTAGTTGAACTTCATATATACCAACATACATAAGCTGTAAGAATTCTCATGAAAACCTGTGTGGAATGTTGATTTCCAATTTGAATATATGGCTGGGATATTCCCCTGATAGCCGGATATTTTAAAAGAAAATCCAGTATACTTTTTGGGAATAAAATGTTCTTTGGAAGGTAAATTTAGGTATATTTTCTACTAGATTTTTTACAACACAATCATCAAACACCTGATTGATGAAATTCTTTACTGTTTAAAAATTCTACTGTTCATGAGTATAGGTATAATCAGTTTATTTTTTCTTTGTTTTTTTACCATTACCTCAAGAAGTGGGTATTATATTCATAATAGACATACATTTGAAAATATATGTGAGTAAATTTTCAGTGAAGTGTAAAAAACAATCTCTCATTATGTTCAGGCATATTTTCCAATCTTCAAGTTATGAATCCTCACCTTTCTCCTATCGATCACTTCCTTTTTTCCCAAATTATTAGTTTCAAATACAAATTTGGACTGTCCTGATTTTCGAAAGTTATGAAAGCTATACTCGGATTTTTTTTTGCTCAAGATGAACAATGAGGTACACAACAATAATGATTCATGTTTTTAAACGTTTATAGAAGTTCTCAAACAAAAATATAGACAATTAAAACACAACTACTTCTCATACAAAACACACGCAAACTAATGTAAACAAAGCAATCAATGGCCCATACGTTAGTTATATCAGACAACGGTAGAGGGCGTACTCCTTAGCAAGATTCGCCTATATGTAATCAGTTTGAATGTGCAGTTGTGGAATGTCAAATTAGAAATGTATCTGCTATAGTTGTTTCATTATAAAGACCACCTTCAGGGGACATTGGGATATTTTTAAATAAAATGAAGAAACTGTTATCAAAGGCTCTTGAAAGTAAAAAGATTATATTATTTTATAGCAGAAGATTTCAATATTGACATTCTAAAGAACGATCAATATTCCACAGATTTTCTGACATTAATATACTCTTTTGGGTTGAAACTATCTATACTTATAGACCAGATTTTACACAAAGGAAAATATATTTTTGTAAACACTGAAACAACAGGATTGGTCATCAGCAAGATGTCAATAAAAAATGGAATGTTTTCATGAATATATTTGGAATATTTTTGTTCAGCACTTTCCTTTAAGACTTGGTAAGTAACAAAAAAAGAAAGAAAATTCCACTGCAAAATATCGAAATTGTGGATTATAAGAACAGGTTGGATATCTTCCTAACATTATCACAAAGAGACATGAGGTACAGAGATATTTACAGACAAACAAAACAAGAATATGACATCTTATTGAAAAAAAATCAAGCTTGTGAATATGAATCAAGAGTGAGAAGGTCAGACAATAAAAGTAAGTGCATGTGGTCAATTAGCAAAGAAATCAAAGGAAAATCAAACAAGCAACAGGAAATTAAAAAAAATGCAAACACTAAAGAAATTCCAGATTAATAGGGTGGCCAGAAAGGTCATGTCATAAATGATAGGGCTGATAAATTGAGCCAAAATAATGTTAAATTCAATTCATATGTGTCTGTAGGTTAATCGCAGAGGTGATATATTCTTTTTCTAGATTATTTGGGATTTTCTCCTCCTTTCTCTAAAATAAAAATATGAGTATTATTTCAATATACATGTAGTAGGAAAAAACATATTATTTGGCCCAAAATGTCACTGCTCATGAAAATTCTTCCATCAGAGAGCCTAAAAGAAGTCGATAATTTGTCAGTGACACTTTGTTTTGAAAAATGTTTGGAGAGAAGAAATATTGAAAAAATATAGAATTTTCACTTAACTTTTGAGGCAGTGTCACATAATCAGACAATTTTCAAAAAAAATACCCTTTTTAATTTATTTATTCAACAGAAAACATTCACAGAGGGGGAGTATAAACTACTGAAATTGACAATGATGTTATTGAATCATGACACAATTTAGTTCAAGCAGATGTTATGTATAGTTTTCAAATTCATATTGAATAAATCAAGCTGGTCACTAAATTTGTTGCATGTATTAGACATTATATACAGTCTGTCCAAGATAAGGTTGAACAGCATGGGGATCTCGAAAACGGTAGGAGATACGAAGTCGGTTAAATGGGGAAAAAGTTGCGCATTCGGAGGCTCATGTCAAGAGCCTTCGAAAATTTTCAAAATTATTTTTAGTTTTTTAGTTATATCGAAAAAAGTGAATTTTTGGATTATCTATTTTATTTTTTTTCGCCCTTATTATCGGAGATACAGAAAAACTTAAAATACTTTTTCATAGCAACTTTTGATGACGTTTAACGTGGTGATACCAATTTTTCTATGCGACGTTTCGTATCCGTAGAACCATCATCAACTTTTGTTTCTCAAATACGGACCTGATAATTTGTTCACAGATTCTGGAAGGTTTTTTTATTCTGAATTCAACCATGTATTATACAAGGTGGTTTATGTGTTTTTCGACCTATTTTTAACCATCATCAATGTTTTTTCGAAATTCCAAAGGAAAAATGCCATCAGTTCCACTTATTTTGAAGGAAAATTAGTCAACACACTAATACCTCATCAACTGGTTCCAATCAACAACCTATTTCATTTTGCGGAAACAAAAATGCCATCCATACAAATTCAAAATATGTCAAAGCGCTAAAACCAAGTGATGACAAAAGGCGCAGGACATTCTGTGAGTGGTATACCAGGAAATGTCAAAATTTCGCAAATTTCCCGCGAACAATCATCTGGACTGATGAAAGCATGGTCAGTAACAATGTTATCTTCGATAGAAAAAATACACATTATTGTTCACGAGAAAATGAACATGTATACATTACAGCGTATGTGGGTTGCAATATTTGGTACACGAATTATTGGTCCTTTTATTCACCATGAAATAGAGACTTCCTAACGTTATAGAAATTTGCTTGAGAATCATCTTGAGGAAGCTCTGGATGATTTACCGATTGCGGAAGTTCAGAACTGTTGGTTTCAACAAGATGGCGCTCCGGTACATAATTCCAGAGAAGTTCGTGCGTTTTTATCCAGAAAAATGGATTGGTACTCATTCTGCCTTCCCTTGGATTTTTTTAGGGGATATATCAAAAACATTGTACATGCAGATAGCTTTGATGATGAAGAAGAACTGAGGGACAGTGTCATCGAAGCATTCAATAGAATAACCCCAGAAATGCTTAGTAATGTCTCAGAAGCAACTGTGAGAAGAGGATATCTTTGTTCAGAAAATAATGGTTATCATTTTGAACATTTGTTATGAATGTTTCTGTAGGTATTGTCAACGTTAAGTTTTTAAAGTAATGCGTGTAAGAATTCATCAACTATTTCAAGCGCTGCATTGAATGATATAGTGAAATATTTTTTATTCACTTTTCAGTATTCAATAACTAATCCATCAATGTTTGACACTAAATGATCAGAAATTAATGGAAATGATGGCACTTTTCCTTTGGAAGTTAGAAAAAACATTGATGATGGATAGAAATAGGTCGAAACACATTCAAATCACCTTGTATAATACATGGTTGAATTCAGAACAAAAAAACCTTTCAGAATCTGTGAAAAAATTATCAGAACCGTATTTAAAGAACAAAAGTTGATGATGGTTCTACGTCGCATAAAAAAATTGTTATAACCACGTTAAACGTCATCAAAAGTTGGTACAAAAAAGTATTCTCAGTTTTTCTGTATCTCGAATGATAACGGAGAAAAAAAATGAAATAGATATTCCAAAAATTCACTTTTTTTGATAAAAAACTAAAAATAATTTTACAAATTTTCGAAGGCTCTTGACATGAGCCTCCGAATGCGCAACTTTTTCCCCATTTAACCGACTTCGTATCTCCTACCGTTTTCGAGATCCCCATGCTGTTCAACCTTATCTTGGACAGACTGTATATTGGTGAATTCAGTAACACATTAGTTCTGGGGGAGGAGGTGTTGGCAGATAGAAGAAATCTGTTCTGTGGGACATCAACGGAGGAATGAATATATCAAAATTTTCTAGGAGAAACAGTCATTAATCATATTATTCATCAATTTATAGGTGAACATAGCAGCAGAGCATTCTCGGCTGACACCCAGACTGTTAACCCTATGCCTAGGATACTAGGATACATGCCATCATATTTAAACGAGAGGTACTTCAAAAATCATCTTTGTACAGATTCTACTGAATCAATATGATTTATGTTGAAAACGGGCGCAGATTCGTTCCCGAAATGTCCATTTGAAGCAAATCATCTGATTTGTCTTACTAAAGGTATATACATATTTTAATTTTAGAGAAAGGAGGAGAGAAAATCCCAACGGATCTAGAAAAATGAATTATTGTTTGTTAATTTTATTTTAATTCAGAAATAATATGCCTTAATAAGAATGTCTATTAAATGTTGTTAATAAATAAATTCAGTATAATTCATTTCTTATCCCATGGGTTATTACAAAAAAGCATATTGATGCAAAAGGAACAACTTGTGAATAATTTAGTCATAAAATTGTTAATGTTAAATATTTTGTTATAAAACGTGGTACAAGGATTTTTTACTGAAAAAGTCCCTAATATGGAATCTAAACTTTTCGGCCTCTAAGTGTGATTGAGTAGGCCTTGGTTTAAGAAAAAAAATGGACACTGCTAAACTCCAACATACCTACACCTTTTTCCCCTCCACATTTTATAAGAAACTTCCTCAAAATCAATCCATTATTGAGAAAATTATGTGGGTGGCCTTCTTTCAAATTGGTCACTCTGTATAGCCAATTAGGAAGAGAATATTGGACATAGCTCTCAAAGAGTTGACACGTGTTTGGGGCTTTTGACAGCAGACATGTGATTGAAGCTTTAGGCCCTCATCAGTATGGTGAAAGAAGTGCAAAGGATAGGCAACACTTGATGGAAGAGAAAACAACAAATCAAGGGAGTCAACAAACAGAAGCCAGCCGCACATTTGTTTGTTTTGTCTCCCACCAAGTGTTGCCTATTCTTTGCACATTTTTCACAAAACTGATGGGGGCCAAAAGCTGGCAACACATTTCTGCTGTCAACTCTTCATTATGGCTATTTATATGTATTTCCTACCTAGTTGTTTAAAACACTCCCATCAAAATTCATTTCACCATGTATGTACCAAAAAGATTACAGAATAAAAATAGGTATAAACTAACTTTCAAATTGCATAAAGATTTAACGTAACTCTCACTCTTTTCATGAAATTTTAAAAGGACAATTTGAACAATGGAAAATCATGGCATAGATGATCAGCACACCTATAATCTGGATTCCACTGTATTTGACTTAACAATGTGAAAATTGTAAAATCTTCTATAGGAAAATACTCACGTTTTTTGAATGTGATTAATTTCATCATGCCTTCTTTTTTGGTTTCGAGTTATTTTTCTATCAGAACTATCTGCTAATAAATCAGTGATTACTGGACGATCTTTCCATGCCTTCATGTCAACAGAAGTTTTCTGGCCATTTTCAGTCATATTGAATCTTGAGGACATAATTCTTCCTCTGGGTACCTAGCATTGGAGTTCAAAATATTATTGAAATAGAGAAATCACAATAAATTCCTTAAAATTAGACAATTATTTGAACTTGATAATAAACTTACCCATTCATCTAATCTACGGTTATATCCTTCATAGTGCACATAATACTCATATTGTCTGTCCAAATCATTGTATCTGGACTGTATGATTT
This sequence comes from Phaedon cochleariae, assembly GCA_918026855.4. NCBI lineage: Eukaryota > Metazoa > Arthropoda > Insecta > Coleoptera > Chrysomelidae > Phaedon > Phaedon cochleariae. The sequence continues at coordinate 20,760,762 of OU896714.1, read as the reverse complement.
CAGCAGGATCTGGAAATGAAAATGTATAGAAAATCATAAACACAAAAACATAATAAGCTGCAAGTTGAGGTTATGATCAGTAAACAAAATATCTTACGCCAAGAATCATCAGATCTCTGAACCAAATAATGTTCACCAATATCCAGAGGCTGTTCCTCCAAACTTTCACTATCCTCATCTTGGTGAGAATGCGATTTTGATTCACTTTCCGATTTTTTTCGCATTTCGTCGATTGGAGCCTCTTCCGTCTTATCAAATTCCGCCATGTTTTCAACCATAACAAAAGCCAAATGCCAAATGTAACAAAACCAGTGTTGCCGGCGTGGTTGCCGCAATTGCCGGTGTTAAAGAAACAAAAAGCGCAACGCAATGCTACCACTACAAAAGCGCAATATCTAATGAAAAAATATTGAAGAAAGAAGAAAAAGCACAACAATTTAATTTGCGCATGCGCATTATCTGATAGTTCGTTTTTGACCCTTAGAACGTCAACTTATATACATCTCACTTAGAACATTGCGATGCAGCGACAGTTGAATTCCACAGACAATACTGACAAAAATATGGTCTAGACCGCTAGTGATCATAATATCATTCATCAGCAACCCGAAAATCTCATCCAAATTGTTCGCCTGAAAATATGGTTCTGCTCAACGCGTAGGAGCCCCCAAACTGTTGTTAATATGACATCGACTCATGTCTCTAGCTGTTCGGAATCATGAGTTAGAGCAATGACGGCTAAATATATGGACTGTCTGACGAGTGATACCCGTCAGACAGTCCAGATATTCAGCCGCCATTGAGTTAGAGTAGGATATATTAGAGTCCCTGTATATACCTGATAGAAGATTGGCAAATAATTAGTCTTTTCTAGTAAAATAAACCACCAATTTCTCCAAAAAATACGTTTTATTCGACTCCACGATACAGAACGGTTGTCAACGCAATCTCGACTGACTTGCTTATATCCAAATAAATCCATCATCGACAATTTCTCAGCCGATCTTTGATTATTAAACAAGCATACACATCGTAGGAGTCCCGAAGAGATGGGGATTCGGAATAACGTAAGCTAAATGCTAACACGGCCTTCGTGACGTCGGGGCGCCCTCGCACCTTCAGTAGCTCAGCAAGATTCACATACAGGCACAGGCGAGAATCTGTAAACATTCGAACGCACTAATTGTTCAAAGCATAGGCGGAGAACAAATAGAGAAAATTAAAATCTCCAGATTTGTTCTTGGGAGCACAGCCATTTCTTCATTATGTGATTTTGCTGATTTACTGGTTTGCAAAATCACATCTAAGAACCATTCAGTATTTCTACCTAATCAACTTCCAAGTAACCAGGCCAAACTAATTGATTTTTTTTTTAATTCATACAGCTCACATGCATGCAGAGGTTTGGGGATCTTGATTCATTACCTGTCATAGCAAGGAATTTTACTCTGTCCATCTGCCCAAACGAGTGTCGTAGATACCTTTTTGCCTGCCAAGCAGGGACCTTTAAGCATAGCCTGTCTCAACAGGGATCTTCAAACATACCCTGTCTCAACAGGGACCTTTAAGCATAGCCTGTCTCAGCAGGGATCTTCAAACATAGCCTGACTAAGCAGGGACCTTTAAGCATAGCCTGTCTCAGCAGGGATCTTTAAACATAGCCTGACTAAGCAGGGATCTTTAAACATAGCCTGACTAAGCAGGGATCTTTAAATATAGCCTGACTAAGCAGGGATCTTTAAACATAGCCTGAGTAAGCAGGGATCTTTAAACATAGCCTGACTGAGCAGGGACCTTGATACTGTTCATTTCATAAATTGGTTGCCTACCTTATGTTATTTGTTTATCCGGCCAGGTTCGTAACTGCTCATGCGCTGCCACTGTAGTCCTGCTTCGGCTGCCAATCTTTTTGAGTGCATACCTCTCATTAGGTAGACAATGTGTTACTTCAAAAGGGCCGTGAAACTTTGCTTTTTTAGTTTCCCTCCATTTGCCAGTTGAGTGTTTTCAATAACAACTTTATCACCAATAGCGTACGGTATTGCTGCAACTCTCTTCTTATTGAAGTTGGTGATGGTTTTAGTCGTTATTTCACACATACGACTGTGTGCTTGCTGCCTCATTTCTTCTGCATCCACGACATTGTTCTGCACTGACACACTACTTAATAGTTCATCAGTTGCTTGTAGACGACGATTTTCGCCAAACATTAACATCCACGGTGCAAAACTAGTTGATTTATTAACGGTTACATTAAAATCGTCCTCAATATCAGGTAGCACTTCAGTCCATGTTTTATCGCCTTTTTCATTAAGAACAGCACGTAATGCGTTGAACAAACTTCGCATAACACGTTCCACTTGCCCATTACCTCGTGGAACTCCTGTTGCAATAAGATGTAATTCAACAGAGTTTTCGTCAAGGTATTCTCGAAATTTGCCTGATAAAAATGCTGTTCCACGATCAGCAATTATTCGTTTTGGGTAACCCAATTCAGAAAACACTGTATGTGATGCCCTGATAGTACATTCTGTAGTTTTCTGTTTGATGGGACAAAAACGCACAAATTTAGTGAAAGCGTCTATAATAACTAAAATTTGAGTGCACTTGTTAGATTTAACCAGAGGCCCGGCGTGGTCAATGTGCCAAGTATCAAGTTTACTTGAAGGTTTAGCTTTCTGCTGACACAAACCACTTCTTTTTCCAGTGAATGATTTACCCATCACGCACGATCTACAGTTTGCCACATATTTACGCACAGTTTTACCTTAGTTTTACCCATGCGTGGCCATACTAAGTCCTCTTGTAATTTCATTAACATTTTGTTAGCTCCAATGTGAGATGACTTATCGTGATAAAGTTTCATAATCTCAAGTCGAGCCGCTATAGGAACAAAACAACGATCGCATCCATCATCAGAATTTTGTAAAAACACTAAATTGTTTTTCACTGTATATCCCGTCTCATGATGTGTTTTGTTCATGATTGTTTGACAGAAAGCATCCTCTAATTGATATTCACTGATTGTTTTTGGTTTATCAGCAAGAGACCGTGCTACTAATATTTGTTTTGACGGCGAAACAGCGTTCCGACTCAAATAGTCCACGTGTGTCATTTTATGACCCGGCCTGTATTCGATTTCAAAATCAAAGTCCTCTAATTTGATCCACCATCTTGCGACTCGAAGGTGTAACTCCTTTTTGAGTGCTGTAGCCCGCACAGAATTACAGTCTGTGAAAATTTTGAATTTAATACCATAGAGGTATGTGCGAAAATACTGAGTAGCTTCTACGATTGCTAAAGTCTCTAAATCATATGAATGGTATCGCGATTCACAATCAGTGGTACGCCTACTGTAATAAGCCATTGGATGTGAAACATTGTTCAAGTCTTTTTGCATAAGGATGGCACCTAAACCTAACGAACTCGCGTCTGTATGGAGTTCCGTAGAAAAATCCGGATCAAAAATGTTCAGGATCGGGTATTCAGTCAATCTTTTCACTGAATCTAAACGAACATTTTCGCAGTCATTTGTCCACTCAAAAGTTTTTCCTTTACGCAACAGCGCAGATATCGGTGCAGTTAAACTTGCAAAGTTTTTCACAAAACGCCTAAAATATCCAGCCAGTCCTAAGAGTTGCCGAACACCCTTTACATTTGTAGGAGCCAAAGTCTGAGAAAGCGCGACAACTTTTCGCGGGCTAGGTTTAACAGTACCGTTTTCTATCACTACACCAAGATATTCCACAGATTTTTTGAAAAAGCAGCATTTTTTAATATTTAGCACAAAACCGGCTTTTGAGAGAGCGTCAATAACTTTCCACAAGTTATTCAGTCCTTCCTCAATGGTTCGTGCGGGACATAAAACATCGTCAACATAAACAAATGCAATATCATCTTTCAGCGGTCCAAGAGCTTTATCAATGGCACTTTGGTAACAAGACGGAGAATTTATGAAACCAAACGGCATTCGGTTATACTCGTAGAGTCCGTCAGGCGTCACAAAAGCTGTTATATGTTTTGATTCCTCTTCGATTTCGACTTGATGGAATCCTGACTTCATGTCAAGAGTACAAAAATAAACAGCTTTTGCAAGGGCATCAATCTGATCTTGTATTCGGGGTAGAGGGTAATTATTGCGGAACACTCTTTTATTGACGTCACGATAATCCACACATAATCGCGTGTCCCCATTTCTTTTCTTGACGAGTACTATTGGACTAGCGTACGACGATTCACTTCTTCGAATTATTCCATCTTGAAGTTGTTCCTTGATCATCTGCTTCACTTGCAATCTTTCACCGTAAGATAAATGTCGGGGCTTATAGGCGACCGGCTGTGAATCACGCAATGTTATCTTTAATTTTGTTGTTGTTACAGCGGCCGGTGTTTGGTTTCGGGCATGTTGGAGAATTATTTTTATTTCTTCACTCACTCGCTCGTCCAATCCTGACAGATTTAAGTCATTTTCATTTTCCTGGAATGTATAGATTGTACAAATTCGGGGCAGAACTAGTGGATCATGTACAATATCTACACTGTTATCGGTAAATTCAATTTTTATACCTGGTCGTTTCAAAACATCGAGGCCAATTAAAGCGTCAATGCCACCTCCAGGGATGGATCCATCTGGTACAATTAAAAAGTCAAGTTCTAGGGTCATAGTTGGTGTAAACATCAAAGCACTGCTGCGACCGATAGGCTTCGTGATGCGATTTCCCATTCCAAATAAAGTTTGACAGTCCGGCTGAATTTGCAAATTTAACGATTTTGCTACTTTTTCATGTAATATTGAAACATCGGCCCCTGTATCCACTAAATACGAAATTGAGGTAATCGTTGAATCGTTGGAAATCGCAGCCATGTGACATGAACAAGAACGAATAAAACGAGTAATTTGTGACAGGAGTACTCGTTTCGATGCCTCACGTCATTGTTTTCGATAACAGCGTGTGGCCCTTCTTTCGGCAGATTTTACAGAACTTCACTTCCACTGAGTTGGTATTATCAGATGGAGAGAATTTTGGTTGAACTGCAGAGGGACCGGGCGGAACTTTTGGATTTAAACCGGAGGGACCAGGAAAAATTTGTTTCGAACCAGATTTTACAGAACTTCACTTCCACTGAGTTAATTTGGTATTATCAGATGGAGAGAATTTTGGTTGAACTGCAGAGGGACCGGGCGGAACTTTTGGATTTAAACCGGAGGGACCAGGAAAAATTTGTTTCGAACCAGATTGGTTTTTTTCGCCATATCTGCAATGTACCTCTTTATGTCCATAGCGATGACATCTTCGGCAGTTTCCTTGAAAACTAGGGCGTTCATCACGAAAGTTATATGGTCTTTTTTGTGATTTATCACGCACTCGCTCACCGATGTTATTGGCGTCACAGGCAGCCAATAATTTTAATAGTTCAGAATCACACTAAGGAGCCTGCAAGAAAATTCGATTTTTCACTTCCGGATTCTGAATATCGTATTCAATGAGGCTTAGCACAATATTCCATGGAAAGTCTGAATAGAATCTTCTGATAGACGTCAGTTTGACGTTACCATATTCTACCAGTGTTTCAAAGTTGGAACTGGTGATTTCCAGACAGGCTCGGAGACGAGTAGCATGAGCGCCTAACTCAGGAAAGGCTATTTCAAAGTCTCGTCGAAAAGAGGACCAATCTCTGACAATGGGTTTCCAGTGTTGATAAAAACGTGCCGTGCGACCTCGTAAGGCGTGGCCAGCTTTTAAAACAAGCAGCGTATCCGATATTCCAAGCTCCTGTTGAATCCGGCTCACGTCAGCTATCCACTCGACCATAGTAAATGGTGTATCATCAGGGTCAAAGCTTGCTAAACGAAACTGCGCCGATGATACACTCATAACATCTGAAGCTGGCGTAGGAACAGATTGCGATTGCGCAGTTAAGGAAGCCATCTGCAAAGTAGCTTGCGTAACCTGGGCGTTGGCCATCGTTGACAAAATTTCCATTATCTGTTTCTGGAAACTATTTTTACTCTCTTGCTGCATTTGGAATAATGACATCATGTTATGCTGTTCATTTTGAGTAGCTGCGGTAGCTGGTTCGCTTTCAATGTTCGGAACAACCGGACTCACTGAGCGTTCGCGTATATCACCACCGTCAGCCATTTTTCTGTTCACTCACTAAAAGTCACTTTTAGGTCCTTTGTTCTGTGTTTTTTTTTTCACAAGAAGGGATCCCACTTCTGATGATAGAAGATTGGCAAATAATAAGTCTTTTCTAGTAAAATAAACCACCAATTTCTCCAAAAAATACGTTTTATTCGACTCCACGATACAGAACGGTTGACAACGCAATCTCGACTGACTTGCTTATATCCAAATAAATCCATCATCGACAATTTCTCAGCCGAGCTTTGTTTATTAAACAAGCATACACATCGTAGGGGTCCCGAAGAGATGGGGATTCGGAATAACGTAAGCTAAATGCTAACATACCTTATCCTGTATATACCTTAGACAAGGGACCCTACCTTAGACAAGAGTCCGGATACAGCTATACTTCTGTCCTTTTCTGTTTTCAAAAAATGCATTGATGATTGAATAAAGGAATAAGACATATATATCGAGCTCTGTCTTTTCAATTCCTCTAGGATCAATGATTGTCAGAAAAAATGTTGAGGTTTAGATTATTTGTCAAACCGTTCATAGCCGTAGGTAGAAGTGAGAAATAGGGCTATTTTGACTAGAATAACTATTAGATTTTCAAATAATGAACAACAGGGTCACCAAATTTCGAATCTTCAGTTCATTAGATATAAGAAAGATAATTTAAGTGTTCTACGTGGTATCACATATAGCCAAAAAAATAAAGTTGTTTTCTGTTGGGATATAAAAAATAGAAGATTTAATTGTTTCAGATATAATTTAATGTGTCGGTTTCCCACCTCTTCCTGCAGTCTACATTCACCTGTAAAGGACTCCGCACGAAAACACGGGAAATTGGCTCTCGGTAGAATTGGCTGAAATTTTACTATGTTGTTGTGGGATTGCTCATTAGAAAAATATGTGAATTTAAAAAGTTTTGTTTGTTTAGTTTCTGAGATATAAGCCGACAAAGTTAGTAAAAACGTCTTATCAGGGTGGGATTGACAAAGAAAAAAAACAGTTTTCTAGTATAAATAAGACAAAATAAGCTAGAAAATTTATAGATTGGAACTCAAATACATGTCTAGTTATGATCACATAAATTATAGTAAATCAGGGTGTATACGAGGCACGGTAAAAAAATTATTTTTCGGATAAAAAATTCGAGCACTATTCCAAAAATAACAAGTTATGTTTTGGTGGGACATTATAGTTTTAGTCTATTGTAGGCTTCAAAAACGTATTTTGATTCTTGATAACTATCTCTGTTCGAAATATGAATTTTTAGAATCTACACCCCTTTTTGAAAACAATTGACAGCTTGTTTTTGATCACAAAGAGAGGGATTGATTGATACTGTTGATTGCATGAAAGCTGAGGTGACTCACTAGCGAATTCAGTTGTTCAATATTGGCTTTCATTTAGATACAGGGTGTGTTAGATTTTGTTGAAGATTATTCAACATGTTTCAATTGAATATCTCGAAAACAGTTCCGTTTATTTGGATCTCATTTTACTGACACCATTTTGAATATGTTGACTATCATATGCGAAAAGTTTTTCAATTTTTTATGTTTCGTTTCTGGGATATCAATTTTTGAGTTTACAGTATTACAGGTATTACAGGGTTATTACCTCGGATGTCACCATCGATTCAACAGAACTTTACGAAATCTTTCGAACATTCAATTACATTATGAAACTATTAGAAATCAATAATTACTATAAACAACACGAACCACATAGAATAACAATATGAAACTCAGCAGTATGGATTCTGTAAAGTTCTGTTGAATCGATAGTAATATCCGAGATAATAACCCTATAATACCTGTAATACTGTAAACTCAAAGATGCATATCTCAGGAACAGAACATAAAACATTGAAAAACTTCTTGCATACGATAGTCAACATATTCAGAATAGTGTGAGTGGAATGAGATCCAAATCAACGGAACTGTTTTCGAGATATTCAATTGAAACATGTTAAATAATCTTCAACAAAATCTAACACATCCTGTATCTAAATGAAAAGCAATATTGAACAACTGAATTCGCTAGTGAGTTACCTCAGCCTTCATTAAATCAACAGTATCAATCAATCCTTTTTTTTGTGATAAAAAACAAGCTGTCAATTGTTTTCCAAGAGGGGTATAATACAAAATTCAAAGAATTCATATTTCAAACAGAGATAATTATCATAAAAGGAAATACGTTTTCGGAGCCTACGATAGACTAAAACTATAATGTCTCACCAAAATATAACTTGTTGGTTTTGGAATAGTACTCGATTTTTTTTTGAAAAATGAATTTTTTGACCGTGCCTCCTATACACCCTGATTTACTATAATTTAAGTGATCATAACTAGACCTGTATTTTACTTCCGATCAATACATCTTCTAACATATTTTGTCTTATTTATACTAAAAAAACGTTTTTTTTTTCTTTGTCAATCCTACCCCGATACGACGTGTTTACGAACTTCGTCGGCTTATATCTCAGAAACTAAACATACAAAACTTTCTAAACTCACATATTTTCCTAATGAGTAATCCCACAACAGCATAGTATAATTTCAGCAAATTCGACCGAGAGCCAATTTCCCGTGTTTTCGTGCTTTTGATCTGAATTAAAAACACCGTGGACTAATGACATAGCACATTGCAATTTCTCTAAATCTTCTAGTTTTGATTTCAAATTTTCAATTTCTTTCCGTATCATCTCATTTTTATTTTCTTTCTCTGCGATCGTATCATTCAGTAATTCCCAATACGATGACGACGGAACTTTTTTTTGAACGTCTCTATTTTATAAATTGACGGCACAGCAGACTCTTTCAATTCGAAATCCATCAGCTTGAAAGAAGCTCTATCAAAATGGGCCTGAAATTCATCTTTTTTGTACTGTTTTTTCAAGTAAATTTGAATATTTACCTCACATATTGCGGATTTTATGAAATCAATTTTCCATTCTGGACGTTTCATTGCATTCTTCCATGACATTATCTTTAAAGGATCATTCGAAAAATTTAATAACTTGAATCCCTTTTCTAATGAATTATCGCAATAATGTACGCAGCAGGACATCGAAATAATTTAAGATGATAAATTTTGGCGGTCATAAAATTTCAGTGGCAGTGACTGAAATTCGAAATAATTAAAAAAAGCGGGCGGGACGACTATGGTGTTTCGTCACATTGTCAGATGGGCAAACCAAATGAAACAAAATATTAAAAACCCCAACGGCTGTCAGTTTTGTGTCCGGACACTTGTCTAGTAGAGTCACTAGATGGTATTAGTTTGATAAGAGTTCGGACACAGCTGAACTTTTGTCCTTTTCTATTTTCTATAATACAATGGTTTAGGTGAATAAAAGAATAAGACATGTATTCTGCTCTCTGTCTTTTCAATTTCCCTAGTAGCGCCTGATTGTCAGATACGATTTGAGAGGTTATATTTTCTGTCAAATCAATCATAGCCGTAGATGGACAATGGGTATTGGGTACAAATACCCACTTCAATTTATACACTTCTAACAGAGCAACTGTTATATAAATGAAAAGAATGCATGTAATAACATTTTAATATTAGAAAATATAATTCCTTATTGTATGTGAAACTGTACTTTCAATGAAGTATTCCTGAGAAAATTATAAGAAATAAAGTCTATAAAAGCTTTTGTGTCCGAAAATGCTTCATTTCGGAGATACAGAGTGTTGAAATACAGGGAACAAATCATTTTTCGACAAACATTTGATAGGAAAAAAGTAGTTTATTTTGACGAAACCTACCAAATACTTGGTTTTGTAAAGTTCTCAGCAACTCCACTTAGCGCCCTAGGAGCTAAGTAACATGGATCGATATAGAAAATATGTCCAAAACGATAACGTCCAGCGTAATTGAGGCCCTCATAATAATTCCCTTGATACATAAATAACTATTCACTTTTCACTGTTGAATTTTAAATTTGGTCGGCACCAAAAACGCCATTCAATAATATATCACTTTGTAGTTTACTTGCTTTTCTTAGTTTCGTTTGCAAATTCTCAATTTCATTATGTAATTTTGTGATCATTTCCTTTTTTCCATGATAATTTTGTTTTGTATTTTGTGTGATGATAATAATGGAATTTTGTTCTCGAAATCGCCTGCTTTGAAATCGACAAACAGATTTCCAAATCTTCTGTTTGAAAATGGGCCTGAAATATAGTTTCATTCTAATCAGATGCTGTTATAAAAAGTGAATTTCAATGAGTACCTCACAAATTTCGCTCGTCTTCAAATTGATTTTGCACCCAGGCCATTTCATATCTTCCTTCCATAAGCGAATGGTTGACATCAGTTCCGGAAATTTGAATAAATGATATCCATTCTTTTCAGAATTTGCACAATTTATTACACAGCAAGTGATTTCCATAGCTGCTTCTATCTAGAATGTATAATTATGAAATTTAATTTCAATTCTGACGTTTATAAAATGTATTGTCAAATTCAAACAACTTTGAATGAAAAAGCGCGGGACGACTATAGTGCTCTTGTCACAATGCAAGGTGTGAAACTTAATGAATCTGAACATTCAAAAACCCTAACCCTTGTCATTTCTGTGTCCGAACTCTTATCAAACTAATAACATCTAGGGTCCCTTGATGGAAATTGACGTAAAAGTCATCATTAACAGGGTACGGACAGATCATAGCTGCATTCTTTTTTAATGATCTAGAGACTTTAGTTTTGTCTACTGGCATCCCTGACATTGCTGTCACGTCACATCCATGGGCGTTACAGATTTTAATAATAGGAATGTACAGGGTATTTACTTGTTGAGGAAGATCTCAGATCATATGGCGAACGAGTTTTGTCATTATGATCCGATTCTATTCAAAACTGGAAGGTATCTGAGGTTCTCCGGGGTTGGAGATAATGATTGTTTCGTCAAATTTGGAAAATTCAAGATGACGGATTCAATATAGCGAAAGAAATTTCTGATTATGATCAGATTCTATTTAAGATTGGTATCTGAGGGTTTTTGGGGTCGAACTTCATGATGATCCGTTATGGCGAACGAATTTTGTAATAATGATCCGATTCTATTCATTTAGTCAATTCAGTCAACCCTGTTATACAGTCTAAGAACAGTCTCTTTTGCTGAAATATATTGAGCTTTCAGTACAATTTATATGTTTCCTACCTCGCAAAGATTATGCTGGAGTAGTAAACTCTAAAACTAGAGGATTGTTCATCTATATCTTGGTATAGTTGAATCAGGAATTCCATATTATGGAAATTACTTATGATACGCCAGTGACCTCAATGTAACCTAAAAAACAACGAATGTCAAAAATCTAGTGTTTATCCCCAGAATTGAATAAGGATGGAACTATATAACTGTTTCACAAACACTTTAGAGTGAGAGGAGACGAGGATCTGTCCGTACCCTGTTAAGATGACTTTAACGTCAATTTCCATCAAGGGACCCTAATAACATCCAGTGACTCTATTGTCTAGGATATATGAACGTTCCTAAATGCGCATTGGGTCCCTAAATGCGCATGATTCATGATCTCCAGGGTGATCTCGTGAGTATCATTTACTTCTTTCTTATCGCTAAGCGATCTAGGTGAGTAGTTACGTCAGTGATTAATTCTGGCCTTGCTAGATTTCAAATTTTCCTCATGAAACTAGTTAACTGTCGATTTTGGCACACAAGTCTGAGAGTTTTCGAAACTTATCATTGATTTTTCACATCGTTAGCTCAATATGTCATTCAAAAGCATTAGTCACGCTATGATATATACTTGCGATAGTATTCAAAAGAAGAGAAAGCGCAATTATTCTCTAAAAATAGCAATGGCGCAAAACGAAGTTGAAAAGCGCGGTTATTGCGCTTTTTGCGAACTATTGGCAACACTGAACAAAACATTTGCAACACTTCAACTTCAACACTACAACAGCGGCGTTGGTTCTGGCAATCCGGCTTAAAATTTTTCGTACCAGATTCCGTTTGCAAAAGTTAACAGATTTGAATCAGAAGGTAATAGACGAAAATGCCGGACATTTGACATTATCAGAGTGTCATTCTTGTCAAAAGTCGAAGCACGATGGGAGCATCTCTTTGCACCCACATCTCGTTGGGGCCACATTTCGTTGCAGCCACATCTCGTTGCAGCCACATCTCGTTGCAGCCACATCTCGTTGGAGCCACATTTCGTTAGGCCCACAGTCTCCGAACGTACCCGAACGATGCGCTGTTGCCACATATAATTAAAAAATCTCGATTATACTGAAAAGGTTATTGTGGCCCTAACGAGGCACTCTCATCTTGATCAATCCACGTTTCTTTCAAGCTACATCTCGTTGGGCCCATTTCTCGTTGGAGTCACATTTCGTTGCAGCTACATCTCGTTGCAGCCACATCTCGTTGGGCCCAGATTCGGCGACCCAGGTTCAATGCTTGAGACGGTCGGAATTTTTTTATTTTGTTTTCTCAAGTGATTTTCCGAAAAATATAATTTTCATGAAGAAGGTTCATTTAGGCCGAGTAAGGTTAGTTGGTTTGAAAAAGTAGTGTCCGTTTTTATGCAGAGGGATATTTTCCTTCCTGAAAAAAGTACTGTCTTTTTAGGAAGAAGGTTCATTCAGGCTGAGTGAGGTCGTTGAATGGTTTTAAAAAAGTAGTCTTCTTTTTTATCCTTCCTCGCTGAAAAAAGTACTGTGGAGGCATTTACTGTGCTGTTGAGGCTGATAGTGATTTACTTTTTCAATGATATTATTTCAGGATCGGTCGTGAGCAAAGCTCTTAGCCGGAAATTTTCTATTAACTTGATTCTGCACCAATTAAGGGTATTGATGGTTATTTGCCTGTGGCTCCAATTACGAGATGTGGCTTTAACAAAATGTGGCTTCAACGAAATGTGGCTCCAACGAGATGTGGGTGCAACGAAATGTGGCTTGAACGAGATGAAAGTATACCGCAATGTCTCGTTAGAGCCACAATATCTTTCTCAGTAAAATAAGGAACCTTGTGGCAACAGCGCAGCTTTCGGGTACGTTCGGAGACTGTGGGCCCAACGAAATGTGGCTCCAAAGAGATGTGGCTGCAACGAGATGTGTCTGCAACGAAATGTGGCTCCAACGAGATGTGGCTGCAACACGGCGCACTCAGCACGATTAGGGTATGTTCCGTAAATCAACTTGGTAATTTCGGTTAGTTGTTTTCCGTTCCGTGAATATGAAATGTTCGATAGGTTCCAGAAAAAAGTTTATTTACGGAACTCAATAGCTGAAAAAGCGGTAGATTCACTGTCGCCAGAACGACCGTCGATTTTCACTGGTGAGTTCAGTAAGTTTGAGTTGACGTTGACGTGTTTTAGGTTTCGGTTTGATTATTCGATCCACAAATCACAGCGGAAAACTATTTCCGTTTCAACTATTGCATTAAGTTCAGATGGATTCGTTTACAAAAATGAATCGATAACATTCAATACATTTTCAGTTTGATGACATATTTCTCTATTCCAGGAAACTACATCCTTTACCTATGCTCACTGTGCACAAGAATCAGGGACTTTTGGGTGACATAATCAAATACTGGCAGAACCATATACGGCAGAACATGGATGTTTTAAAGAACTATCAAAACTGTAATTTGATGAATGACAGGCATTCCGTTAATAATCCACCTTTACCACAACCGTTGATACCAATAGAAAACCACTGTCAAAACTGTTGGTACCGGTCATATATCTACTATTTCTATATATGGCTCATGGCCTATACGATATCTCAACAAAAATGGGACAAAAATGAGAGGTACTTCTTGAATCTATAGGAAGGGAAGTGGAGGATGGAAAATTCGAAATAAGTGGCCATATTGTCGTATTATTTTTTCCCTACATCGGCATCAACGCCAATTGGTCGATTTCGTTAGGGTCCCTTGATGAAAATTGACGTTAAAGTCATCTTAACAGGGTACGGACAGATCCTCGTCTCCTCTCACTCTAAATTGTTCGTGAAACAGTTATAAAGTTCCATCCTTATTCAATTCTGGGGATAAACACTAGATTTTTGACATTCGTTGTTTTTTAGGTTAAATTGAGGTCACTGGCGTATCATACGTAATTTCCAGATGGAATTCCTGATTCAACTATACCAAGATATAGATGAAACAGTCCTCTGGTTTTGAAATTCACTACTCTAGCGTAATCTTTGCAAGGTAGGGAATATATAAATTGTACTGAAAGCTTAATATATGTCACCAAAAGAGACTGTTCTCAGACTGTAACCAGGGTTGACTGAATTGACTTAATGAATTCTGATTTCAAGCTGAACAGTAGTTTATCTAGGAGCTGATTGCGCTGAGCCTCATGATTGAGAAATGGTGGAAACCTAAACTACTGTACTCATGTAATGTATGCTAAATATATTTTCGGAAATCCAACTCGGAGAAGAATTTATGGAGTTCCTAATATCACACTAAGTATAAAACTTCGTCTAGGATGAAAAGTAGGCTGATAGAAAGTAATACGTAAAATGTGCAGGAAAATATAGAATAGAATGTACTTTACCCCCATGTTATACATGTGATTCTTCCGTCTCCCTTTAATAAAAAGTCATTTTCGAATAATTTTTTGATGAAAGTAATGAAGAAGTAGATATACGCCAAGTATACGCAGTATAACTTATAGGCACGTTTTGTTCACTCTTGCATCCCATATATTCTCTATTTGTGGTACATTAATCATTATACTAATTAATTAAACTAATGTCTTTCGCCATATATTGAATCCGTCATCTTGAATTTTACAATTTTGACGAAACAAACAATCATTATATATCTCTTACCCCGAAAACCTCCAGATACCAATTTTGAATAAAATCGGATCTTTATTCAAAACTCGTCCACCATATTAGAATATCACAATATCACGAAATAATCATAACATCCGACCCCGGAAATCCCCAGATACCAATTTTGATTTTTGGATAGAATCGGATCATAATTACAAAATTCGTTCGCCAAATTGGATACGCCATCTTGAATTTCCCAATGTTGACAAAAAATCATGAAGTTTGACCCCGAAAACCCTCAGATATCAATATTTAATATAGAATCTGATCATAATTAGAAATCTCTTTCTATATATATTGGATCCGTCATCTTGAATTTTCCAAGTTTGACGAAACAATCATTATCTCCAACCCCGGAAAACCCCAGATACCTTCCAATTTTGAATAGAATCAGATCATAATTACAAAATTCGTTCGCCATATGATCTTCCTCAACAAGTAAATACCCTGTACATACCTATTATCAAAATTTTTAATGATTTTCTGAAGCGCCCATGGATGTGATGTGACAGCATTGTCAGGGATGCCAGTAGACAAAACTGAAGTCTCTAGATCATTGGAAAAGAATGCAGCTATGATCTGTCCGTACCCTGTTAAGATGACTTCAACGTCAGTTTCCATCAAGGGACCCTAGATTTCGTTACCTATAGAAACAGAAGTTGGCCCCGCTTTGAGGACAGGTATACTTCATATATGAGTAGTAGATATATGGTACCGACCCTGAAAGCATCGTTAACTTCGGCTGTTTAAACGGAACATATCTACGAAAGCACCCTGGTGTCTCGCACACTTTTATTTTTTTGAAAACTCATTATAATGACTTTTTTCTCATTATAATGACTTTTTTTCATTATAATGAGTTTTTTCTCATTATAATGAATTTTTTTCATACTAATAACTTTCTTCTCATTTATAATGACTTTTTTCTCATTATATTCACTTTTTCTGATTATGACTTTTTTTCATTATATAATGACTTTATATTTTTTGTGTAAACATGATTTCTTTGGTTTAGATTATCATTATTAATTAGATTTCTTATGATTTGAATCAAAATGGATGTGATGGCCAATTATATTGCATACTACTTTTTATTGGTCGTAAAGTTCCAAATTGAGAGTGAAAAACGTGAAAGTCCGTATGACACGGGCCAGATTTTCATCCATTTTCTGAATGAGAATTTGTATTTAGAATTTACTGCACCGTGTATCACATAAACGAAGAGTCTGAATGCAAAATTGTATGAAAAATAGAACATGTCGGAATTCCGAGTTACAAGTCGGAATTATGAGTAGTACGAAGGCGTAGAGAGGCCATCAACTTATTTTTATTTCAATTCCGAGTTGTAACTCAGAATTCCGAGTTGTAACTCAGAATTCCGACTTGTAACTCGGAATTCCGAGTTGCAACTCGGAATTCCGACTTGTAACTCAGAATTCCGAGTTGCAACTCAGAATTCCGACTTGTAACTCAGAATTCCGAGTTGCAACTCGGGATTCCGACTTGTTACTAAGAATTCCGAGTTGCAACTCGGAATTCCGACTTGTAACTCGGAATTCCGACTTGTAACTCAGAATTTCGAGTTGCAACTCGGAATTCCGACTAGTAACTCGGAATTCCGACTTGTAACTCAGAATTCCGCTGAAGTTGTGATGCCTGAGCCTGAACTTTTATTTCAGCAGAAGTGAAGTTTCTACAAAAATGGACTATTTTTGCAAATGTCAGAGTGCTGATGATGGTACCTGGAACCACTATCCGTATGACACGGACCAGATTTTCATCCATTTTCTGAATGAGAATTTGTATTCAGAATTTACTGCACCGTGTATCACATAAACGAAGAGTCTGAATGCAAAATTGTATGAAAAATAGAACATGTCGGAATTCCGAGTTACAAGTCGGAATTATGAGTAGTACGAAGGCGTAGAGAGGCCATCAATTTATTTTTATTTCTATTCCGAGTTGTAACTCGGACTTCCGACTTGTAACACGGAATTCCGACTTGTAACTCGGAATTCCGACTTGTAGAAACACTCAACTCGATGAAAGAAAAATAGAATAAGCCACTTTTATCTGGCAAATACATGCAGAAGACCCATGTCCCTGTACCACAAATGGTTCTAGCACTCAGCACTAGCAGTGCAATGGACTCTCACTTATTCCTTACCTAAATGTTTTTATATATTTTATCTCCGATAAAAATCTGAACGCATTCCTATATAATTACGTTCTCTCTTGGCCTTTGATGATTTTCTTGATTTTCCAAATATTCAATTTCTATTAGTGAAGCTGCCTTTCTCAAAAAACGTGAAGAAATCAGTCAAATATTCAATCTCGCATTCGACATCAAAATGTCGACTGCTTAAGACCACTCTACAATTTGTCTATCGAAAATTTTCGAATGCGTCATTCGAGAATGAGCTCTCACGTTTTTTGTTCGATAATGTACAAATCTCGCATGCAACAAAATATCTCACCATTTGAGAATAGGGTCCCAGAGCCTGAACTTTTATTTCAGCAGAAGTGAAGTTTCTACAAAAATGGACTATTTTTGCAAATGTCAGAGTGCTGATGATGGTACCTGGAACCACTATATGATATGATTCAAGTAATTGTGACAATGATGAATGTGAAATCATATGGTTCCTTTTTGAATTTGTAGGTATTTTAGGTACACCAGTCAGCATTTTGTGAATTCTGTATGTAGTTTTGTATTTGATTAGTGCCATAAAAAATATGTAGTTATATAATTAATCATTTGATCATTGTTTATTTTTGTTTCAATCAGGTCACTGAATATAAAATAAATGTTCTATGAACATCTTTCCATGACATGTAGATCTTTTGTAATATATATTTCCTACTGTGAAATAATATACAGTATGATGCAAATGTATGGAATAAATTCATTTTTTCAGAAATGGGCGACATTTGAAGAAATTCCAAAAACACGTGAGTTTTAATTTTTGAAGCCTCATCTCATGACATTCATATGAGAGATGTTACGTCACCACTGGTGTTGGAGTAATGACTAGAGTTGCCACCTTTTGGAATCTGTCGACCAGGAGATCGGGATACATTTGAGGATCCTCATGAAAACAAACATAAAAAATTAGCGCCGCAGGCGAAATTTTGTTTCCGTTCAAGTTTGACTGCCTTTAAATTGAAAATATTTTTTTTGCCAAGTATGTACCGAGGGCACATATTATGTCTGTTTGAATTAATTCAAGAAAAAAAAATGGCTTGATGCCATAGAGCTTTGATATTTGATACCTATACAAGTGAGTACATGAACTTAATCAAAAAACAATTCACAAAAAATAAGAAAAATCATAAAATTGAAACAAAATAACAATTCATAAATAAACAAAATAACAATTCATGAATAAAAAAACATAACTCAATCTTTGAATTCGAATTTTCATTTCGTGTTCGAATTGCGTGATATATTTATAAACTTTTTTGTTAGGTCTTAGACAAATAGTGGTTAAACTGCAAACAAGCCATTTCGGAATTTAGTTTCGTGCATAATTCTGCCTTGACTAGATCCTACTTTCATTCGATTTTCCTTCCACGAAATGAACCAAACCCAGCAATATAGTTGACACTATTGCCAACTTTCTTATGATGGAGTACTCTTGAATATATTTATGATTCTTTCGTGCCCGTACTGGCCCGGAGAATTTAATATCCCACCCGGAGCCCTACTGAAACCCGGAGACTCCGGGTCAAACCCTGAGAGGTGGTAACCCTAGTAATGACCGAGGTAATGACGTAATGGACGATTTTTTCAAATACAAACAGGGCGGTCACGTGACACCTCGTTTGAAAGGTCTACCGATCGTCTATCCTACAGTCAAAATTTTGCATAATAAGATTGAAATTGAAATGGTTTATCATTCGGTTAACTGAATCTTGCAGAGGTCTGCTACTGAGAAATGAACATCGAAGGGTCGTCTAGTTGAAGAAATACACAATAAAAAAAGTTCTGAACTCTAGTTTTTGGATTTTTTTCGGGAGTCGTCTTGTTTTGAAAAGAATTTATTCCATACATTTGCATCATACTGTATAATGCAGGTATTTTCCATTTATTAAATAGGTAGGTACAATTTTGATATACTTAGGTACTTACTATATTAATCTTTTTTTTTAATAATAGATACAAATAAATCACAACAAACTATGTATAAGTAGTATAAAACAAAATATGATGTTCACCTTGATTTTCACCAATTATCTTTTCTGTCTTCATTTCCCAGGACACTTTCTTCATTACACTATGAAATATGAAATGTTACATAATTTAATGAACATACCTAGATACCGCAAGTTTAGCAAGGAAGCAAGAATTTATGATTGAAGTAAAGTAGGTAGATAATTAGATGTTTTCTTGAGAACATACCAGGTCTCTTGGTTCTGATGCATGATTGCTATCAATTGAATCTGCTCTCAATTTTCGATCCACATCAGTCTTGCATTTTGAATGGCCTAGAGGGGACCCAACATGGGTGATTCTTATCTTTCTATATTATGTTTGTATTGAAAATATGTTAGTTCCCTTTTTCTTCTTGCTAGGTCGTTTATCTGTGGGTGATATGCTTATTATCAGTGGGTAATGCACAAATTTTCTCATATTAGGAATGTGAAAACACTAAGCAAATGGTCCTGATTTACATGGCATCCACAATCCACGACAATACACGTTACTGGTATTTTTTCTTTAAAATCATCATATCAAAAGTTTTTACGTTTACACTAATCACAAATCTAACCAAAACTAAATAATATACTCAAAGAAGCTTTCAAAATACACAAGTAAACAAATGTGGAACCAAAGAATGTCACTCGTGTTTAGTTGTTTGTTTAACAACCAGATGCCAATTAGAAATTATTTGACAGGTCGTTGGTTTGCGTTTGCTGATTTCGGCTTGTCTCAGAATTCCGAGTTGTAACTCAGAATTCCGAGTTGCAACTCAGAATTCCGACTTTTAACTCAGAATTCCGAGTTATAACACGGAATTCCGACTTGTAACACGGAATTCTCAGTAACAAGCCGAAATTCCGAGTTACAAGTCGGAATTCCGACTTGTAACTCGGAATTCCGACTTGTAACTCAGAGTTCCGACTTACAACACAGAATTCCGAGTTGTAACTCGGAATTCCGACTTGTAACTCGGAATTCCGACTTACAACACAGAATTCCGAGTTGTAACTCGGAATTATTCCGAGTGTACCACGTGTGTACTGTATACTGAAGTACTGAATAATGACTATAATGAATTAACATGTGATGTAAATCAGGACCATTTGCTATTTGCTTAGTGTTTACTCGTGTTTAGTTGTTTGTTTAACAACCAGATGCCAATTAGAAATTATTTGACAGGTCGTTGGTTTGCGTTTGCTGATTTCGGCTTGTCTCAGAATTCCGAGTTGTAACTCAGAATTCCGAGTTGCAACTCAGAATTCCGACTTTTAACTCAGAATTCCGAGTTATAACACGGAATTCCGACTTGTAACACGGAATTCTCAGTAACAAGCCGAAATTCCGAGTTACAAGTCGGAATTCCGACTTTTAACTCGGAATTCCGACTTGTAACTCAGAGTTCCGACTTACAACACAGAATTCCGAGTTGTAACTCGGAATTCCGACTTGTAACTCGGAATTATTCCGAGTGTACCACGTGTGTACTGTATACTGAAGTACTGAATAATGACTATAATGAATTAACATGTGATGTAAATCAGGACCATTTGCTATTTGCTTAGTGTTTTCACATTCCTAATATGAGAAAATCTTCAATAAGCATATCACCCACAGATAAACGACCTAGCAAGAAGAAAAAGGGAACTTTGATAAGAAACTAATGAATATGTATCAGATAGTTCATTACAGGTACCTAGAAAAAGAGTTTTCTAAAATTTTGTTTTGTTCTAAAATTTGTTCTATCCGTCATTCGGTTGCCCCCTTACGAGCAACCCTCAAAAGTCTTCGAAAGTCTTGTGCGAGCAAGGAATGACGGGGGCCTTACCTTTTAACGTGTGATCCCAAACACTTTCTTGGGCCATCAGAAAAATTTCTGCAGTCGACGGGGATCGAACCCACGACCGGCAAGCGAATGCGAATTAGAATATAGACACTCTGTCCGCACGGCTACCTGGCCGACCTACTTGAACTGATGAATTCAGTGTTTCCTGTAATTGAAAACTTTCATTTTGCATGGAGTGAATCGAAACTTGATGGTCCAATACAGAGTTTGGAAACAACATGTTTTCAATACAAACATAATATAGAAAGATAAAAATCACCCATCTTGGGTCCCATAGCAGCATATGAGTCATCAATCTCTAGGCCATTCAAAATGCAAGACTGATGTGGATCGAAAATTGATAGCAATCATGCATCAGAACCAAGAGACCTGGCATGTTCTCAAGAAAACATCTGATTATCTAGCTACTTTACTTCAATCATAAATTCTTGCTTCCCTGCTAAACTTGGTATCTAGGTATGTTCATTAAATTATGTAACAGAAGAGATAATTGGTGAAAATCAAGGTGAACATCTGATCAGTTATTGTTGTTATTCTACAATTACAGTTTCTTTCAACTCCGAATAAGTTGCTGTTGAATATTTTGTATTATACTACTTATACATAGTTTGTTGTGATTTATTTATATCTATTATAAAAAAAGATGAATATAGTAAGTAAGTATATCAAAATTGTACCTTTTTAATAAATGAAAAATACCTGCCTTATATATTATTTCACAGAAGGTAATATTAAGGTAATATATATCACAAAAGATCTACATGTCATGGAAAGATGTTCAAAGAACATTTATTTTATATTCAGTGATCTGATTGAAACAAATATAAACAATGATCAAATAATAATTTTATATATACATATTTTTTATGGAACTAATCAAATACAAAACTACATACAGAATTCACAAAATGCAGACTGGTGTACCTAAAATACCTACAAATTCAAAAAGGAACCATATGATTTCACATTCATCATTGTCACAATTACTTAATCATATCATATAGTAGTTCCAGGTTCCATCATCAGCACTTTATTTAACATTTGCAAAAATAGTCCATTTTTGTAGAAACTTCACTTCTGCTGAAATAAAAGTTCAGGCTCAAGCATCACAACTTCAGCGGAATTCTGAGTTACATTTCGGAATTCTGGGTTGCAAGTCGGAATTCCGAGTTACAAGTCGGAATTCCGAGTAACAACTCGGAATTCTGTGTTGTAAGTCGGAATTCCGTGTTACAAGTCGGACTTCCGAGTTACAAGTCGGAATTATGAGTTGCAAGTCGGAATTCCGAGTTACAACTCGGAATTGAAATAAAAATAAGTTGATGGCCTCTCTACGCCTTCGTAGCATTGAAATATAGAGATGTCCAATAAATCTTTCATTGTCTAACATCTATTTTGTACTGAACAATAAACTCAATATATTTATATAGCCATTTCTCCTCGGAGTTAACCACACAAACCGGGTCAACAATGAGTTAACCAATCAATTTTCTTCGGATTGTATTCCAAACTATGACGTAATAGTAAGAACCAACTATTCAAACCAGCTCACTGAGGTAGTTCACGGAGTAGTTGAGGCTTCTGATTGGCCACTGGATTGGGCTCTTGTTGTTGTTATAATCTGAGATTATATAATTGTTGATAAAAAATAATTATACTTTTAAATGGATATGGATTCATACGAAGTATTTTTTAATGAAAGATCTCATCATATTGATGAAAATAAATATTTGGTTCATTGTAAATTTGTAAATATGTGTACGCAGCGAATGGGCTTATATCACAAAAAAAATGTATTTCATAATTCGATAGAACTTACCCAAACTAGCTCACCACTGCAAACCGTTTCTTGCTGTGAGCTCCCTACGTTTTATAAAAAATTATTGAAATCCCCGATTTTCCGGACCTCTGAAAACGAGGCGATGATGTGACGTCAAAACCCTTGTACTGACACAAGACTATTCCAGACAGAGATAAATGATACATGATTTCTGACAGAGTGAATTAGCGCGAGATCACAGTTGAAAAAATTAATATATCAGTTTCCAGTCAACACTGGGCAAACATCCACATCTCAGGGATGTCAATATCGTCAAAAATGGGATTTAGATGTCCTTGTGATATCAAATCGTTGACATTATTGCGATATCACAGTGCGACACTCCTTAGATATCAAAATCAAAAATAGATGTCCTTGCGATATCATATTGTTGTCATTACTGCGATATCACATTGCGACATCCCTGTGATGTCAAAATTAGCATTTAGATATCCCTGCGATGTCAAATTGTTACTTTCCATAGACGTTATACTGTGACATCCTTGTGACATCAAAATCTAATATAGATAACTCTGCGATGTCATATAGTTGACTGCTCCCAATTATTCGATAAATTAGTGATCATCCGGCCTGAGTACCGGCGTAGAGAAAAAAAAAGGGAGGTGCTTCACTTGTAAGTGGTCTCCCTCATCACCATGATGACGCCACGTGTCCGCCACCACGGCCGGAAGGGGAATCCTCAATTTGTTTTAAATGTTTATTTTAAAGTAACGCGGGAAGTTCGCAACACAGATCGTAGGCAATGTTGGCTAATCTGAAAGCTGGAGGCGAGGGGCGACGCTGGAGGTGACGGGAGGTCAAACGGAAGGCATCAATTCACTTTGACATGACTTCCGTATGGGCGCATCCTATTGACCAATCAGAGCGATTTAGGCTATGGCGGTAAATTCAAATCACACAAATTCGAATCACAAACATTTGCACATATCATTATAGGTAAATTATAGGTATTTACTACCTGGTAGGTATAAAGGTTATCAACCTATGTTCATATAGGAGACATTGAAACTATTTCTGCAAACACATTCAATTTGAAATTTTCAGGGAAAGCTACCTTCCTCGCGTTTTCTTTTCTCGGACTCGGACTTGTCCTTTCCCCTGTATTTTTGTCGTACTGTTCTTTGAAAATACAGCAATGAATGAAACACGATTACTATTCTTGGCTCTTTTGGGAACAGTTTTGGCACTCAAATATGTTTATATCCTGTATTATGTTGACACCTAAAAGCCTTACATCCATTTTTGATTTGTCTATGATCCCGACCGTTCATCAAAAAAAGGAACTGCATAAGAGCATTTTAATATTAAGGAGCAACCATGATATATAACTTTAATAAATTATTGTTATTTTTATGCTCATATATATACACCTCCATTATTTTGGTCTTCCTATGAGGAGTGACTGCTACAAAGAAATTATTGTGTTATTGTTATTATCATTATTTTACTTCATATAATTCCAGTCACGACCCTGCGGCCTCCGACGTCTCGCAGAGTCGTGCTGGATAAAATCCAGTTACTACTCCTCACAGCCTGTGAGGTGAGTAATCACTGGGACCAAGTACCGTGTGCCCTGAGTAGACGCAATGATCCTAGTATGACGGCCTTCTGCATTCCACCAGCCAGGATATGTGCCTTATTATGGCACGCTGGGATTTTCTGGTTATTATCATTATTATTATTATTATTATTATTATTATTATTATTTTGAATTCATATAATTCCAGTCACGACCCTGCGGCCTCCGACGTCACGCAGAGTCGTGCTGGATAAAATCCAGTGACTACTCCTCATAGCCTGTGAGGTGAGTAATCAGTGGGACCAAGTACCGTGTGCCCTGAGTAGACGCAATGATCCTAGTATGACGGCCTTCTGCATTCCACCAGCCAGGATATGTGCCTTATCACGGCACGCTGGGATTTTCTGGATCTCCGAGAGCAGCGTGTGTCGTGTGCCTCCTAGGGAGCCGATTATCAGGATGACCAATTCCACAGAATGTTCTGGATAGAGCCTGCGGAGTTCGAAGAGAAGGTCTCGATATTTAGCCCGTTTCTCCTCCTCCTTCAAAACGATGTTCGGTTCGGCTGGCGCCGAAAACTCGATCACGAACATCGCTTTGGTTTGATGGTCGAGGAGGACTACATCAGGCTTGTTGGCTTGAATTTGCCTGAGGGTGGGGAATGAGAAATTCCAATAAATTCGGCACCTCTCATTCTCCACAACGGACTCAATATCCCCCGGAGCATAGGGCATCAGCACTGGGGTCTCGTCTATTCCGTACGATTGCCTCAAATAGTAGTAGAGCACTCGCAATGCCACATTGTGTCTATGGATATAGGCCGAGACTGCATACACCGTGCAAGAAGACAGCAGGTGCATAATTGTCTCCGGCGCCCTGCGGCAGGCCCTGCAACTTGTGTCAGGGACCTCCATACCCATGACACGGCTACGGTAGACGAGAGTGTTAAAAACCCCATCCTGGCATGCCATGATGAACCCCTCTGTTTCCGATTTGAGCCCGCCTGACTTCAGAAAAGTAAAAGTCAGTTCTTTGGATAAGCCCCGGTCTTCAATGGTCTTGAAGTAGACCGAATGCATGGGCTTATCCATGTGAAGCTGCAGGAGCTTTCTCACTTCTGCAGCTTTGATGCGGGCCTTCCTCCGAGCAGGCTCTAGCTCAGTAACTGAGTCCTGAGCCTCGCGCTCGGAGTCGAAAATCAGAGACAATTCATCGGCTGCTCGACGTGCTGCCCTAAAAAGAAAAGCTCCTACTCCTGCCTCTTCATGGGTTTTAACCATTTGCAGGAGGGGATCCGAACTCCTGATGACTTTGCAGGCGCCATCCAGAACCATTCTGTTATGGAGATACTCCAAGCTCAAGAGTCCACGGCCACCCTGGTCTCTAGGTATGTATAACCGTGGAACGGACGAATTCGGATGCAGACTCCTATGGAGATGCATCATCTTGCGAGTACTTACGTCCACTTTATCACTCCAAATGAGTAAAGTAGGATCGGAACAGCAAGCATATTAGTAGCAGCGACTTTGTTCTTGCCCGACAGTTCTGACGACCAGATCTGTCGGAGCCGCTGCCGATACTTGCTGCGGAGAGCGTCTTTTACCCGTTGTGCCTCCTGGATATGAGTTTCCTCTACACCCAGGTAAGTGTACGTCTCTCCGGCATCCAGGTGGTGTAGGATGCTTCCGTCCACGAGCTGCGCGTCCTTGTCGTAGTTCTCGCATCGTCCTCTCTTGAGATGCCTGCCTGTACTCCTGCACCACCCTGAGGGATTGGTCCATATCCCTCTCACCAGAGGCATGAAGTTTGAGGTCATCCACATAGAATAAGTGGGTGACCTTATGCCTCCGGTAACTAGGTGGGCCGCAGTTATATCCTCTGGTTTTCCTGAGCTCAACGGATAGTGGCAGAAGTGAGATGCAGAATAGGAGAGGGCTAAGGGAGTCCCCTTGGAATACTCCTCTCCTTATGATGACTGGCTCTGTCTGGACTCTCGCATTACCTGATATTATAGTAAAGCGGGTCTTCCAGACCAGCATCAGTTGTTCTATGCATCTCACTATCGAATCGGGTACCGAAAGGCACTTGAGCAAGTACACGAGTAACTCATGTGACGTTGTGTCAAATGCCTTTCGGTAATCGATCCAGGCCACAGAGAGATTTCGCTTGTACTGCACAGAGTCCTGTGTTATAGATCTATCTATCAACAGGTTCTCCTTGCAGCCAGCGACACCTCTCTTTGACCCACGCTGCTCGAAAATCCGTTGGTAAACCGGATCAACTACTTGGAGTACTCGCATGTACAAGATGCGTGTGAACAACTTGTAACATGCATTCAGGCAGGTAATTGGTCTGTAATTCTTCGGATTGGACAAATCTCCAGTTTCGGAGAGGAGCACGGTTCGCCCCTCGATAAACCACTCAGGGATTTGCTGCTATTATTATTATTATTATCATTATTTTAGTTCATATAATTCCAGTCACGACCCTGCGGCCTCCGACGTCTCGCAGAGTCGTGCAGGATAAAATCCAGTGACTACTCCTCACAGCCTGTGAGGTGAGTAATCACTGGGACCAAGTACCGTGTGCCCTGAGTAGACGCAATGATCCTAGTATGACGACCTTCTGCATTCCACCAGCCAGGATGTGTGCCTTATCATGGCACGCTGGGATTTTCTGGATCTCCGAGAGCAGCGTGTGTCGTGTGCCTCCTAGGGAGCCGATAATCAGGATGACCAATTCCACAGAATGGTCTGGATAGAGCCGGCGGAGTTCGAAGAGAAGATCTCGATATTTAGTCCGTTTCTCCTCCTCCTTCAGAACGATGTTCGGTTCGGCTGGCGCCGAGAACTTGATCACGAACATCGCTTTGGTTTGATGTTCGAGGAGGACTACATCAGGCTTGTTAGCTTGTATTTGCCTGAGGGTGGGGAATGAGAAGTTCCAATGAATTCGGCACCTCTCATTCTCCACAACGGACTCAATATCCCCCGGAGCATAGGGCAGCACTGGGGTCTCGTCTATTCCGTACGAGTGCCTCAAGTGGTAATAGAGCACTCGCAATGCCGCATTGTGTCTATGGATGTAGGCCGAGACTGCATACACCGTGCACGAAGACAGCAGGTGCATTATTGTCTCGGGCGCCCTGCGGCAGGCCCTGCAATTTGTGTCAGGGACCTCCATACCCATGACACGGCTACGGTAGACGAGAGTGTTGAAAACCCCATCCTGGCATGCCATGATGAACCCCTCTGTTTCCGATTTGAGCCCGCCTGACTTGAGAAAAGCGAAAGTCAGTTCTTTGGATAAGCCCCGGTCTTCAATGGTCTTGAAGTAGACCGAATGCATGGGCTTATCCATGTGAAGCTGCAGGAGCTTTTTCACTTCTGCAGCTTTGATGCGGGCTTTTCTCCGAGTGGGTTCTAGCTCAGTAACTGAGTCCTGAGCCTCGCGCTCGGAGTCGAAAATCAGAGACAATTCATCGGCTGCTCGACGTGCTGCCCTAAAAAGAAAAGCTTCTACTCCTGCCTCTTCATGGGTTTTAATTATTTGTGTACTCCTGCACCACCCTGAGGGATTGGTTCATATCCCTCTCACCAGAGGCACAAAGTTTGAGGTCATCCACATAGAAAAAATGGGTGACTTTATGCCTCCGGTAACTGGGTGGGCCGCAGTTGTATCCTCTGGTTTTGCGGAGCTCAACGGATAGTGGCAGAAGTGAGATGCAGAATAGGAGAGGGCTAAGGGAGTCTCCTTGAAATACTCCTCTCCTTATGATAACTGGCTCTGTCTGAACTCTCGTATTACCTGATGTTATAGTAAAGCGGGTCTTCCAGACCAGCATCAGTTGTTCTATGCATCTCACTATAGAATCGGGTACCGAAAGACATTTGAGCAAGTACACGAGTAACTCATGTGACGTTGTGTCAAATGCTTTTCGGTAATCGATCCAGGCCACAGAGAGATTCCGCTTGTACTGCACAGAGTCCTGTGTAATAGATCTATCTATCAACAGGTTCTCCTTGCAGCCAGCGACACCTCTCTTCGACCCACGCTGCTCAAAAATCCGTTGGTAAACCGGATCAACTACTAGGAGTACTCGCATGTACAAGATGCGTGTGAACAACTTGTAACATGCATTCAGGCAGGTAATTGGTCTGTAATTCTTCGAATTGGACAGATCTCCAGTCTTAGGGAGAAGCACGGTTCGCCCCTCGATAAACCACTCAGGGATTTGCTGCTCCCCATTCAGCCAGCTATTGAATATCCTGGCTAAATGGTGGTGGGTAGAGGAAAACTTTTTCCACCAGAAGTTATTGATCCCGTCGGGACCAGGAGCAGCGAAGTTCTTGGAGCCTTTGAGGGCTTCTCGAATCTCCTCAGTGGTTATCGGTAATTCAGGCTCAGGCTCTCGGTATCTTCCGCAGAAGGTACCAAACTGCGCCAGAGCTGGAGTATCTCTGTTGAATGGATGCCTCACCTCGTAAATACTCTTCCAAAAGGTTTCCACCTGATCAGCAGTCGGCGGATTGTCAACCACACTTGGAGGCGGTTGGAATAAGCGAGAGGGCTTTTCGCGGAATTGTTTATTTCCCGCCAGCCCTCTCGCTCGCCTCTTTAGTGACTGTTTTGCAGCCATTAACATCCGTATCCTCTCGAGGCAGTGCTGTTTGATGGTGGATAGCACTGTCTCATTTAGTGTGTGATGGGTGCGACGCAAAGTATTGGCCATTCGTCGCACCTCCGATGTGAATTGCCTGTTGGCACTCACATAATCATCACACACTGGACACGGGAAGTGTGATGTCTTGCCGACTGGATCTTGGCTTCCATCTTTTGTACACGCCGATCGGCTCTCTCAGTCGGTGAGACCGTTTGTATGGGTCTCTCCGGCAGAGAAGACCGAACGACGTCATACACTGCACAGTTGATGTGCCAGATGTCAGCCCCTTCCGGAAGTGTTCCTCGAAGCGATTCATCCATTCTTGCAAGGTCTTGGGGCCGCAGGGCCTTAATGTTGAGTAGGCTCCTGCGGTTCCTGATTTCGCTCACCTCAGGAAGCACATGGTCCCCTCTCTCATTGTCGAGCAGAATGGGTGGAGCTTGTTGTTCCTCCACACCATCTTCCTGCCGAGAAGGGACTCTCACGTAGTGTCTAGCGCGTAGGTGAGATACATAATCCCGCAGATTTTGGCGGTGAGTGCTCCATGCTCTGGGTGTTGCTCAGTCCACAGAGCATGCATCCGCCTCATGTATCCCCTACGCCCTGGATCGCTGCTCTCGAAGCACTGCAGAAAATCGTCCCTAAGATCATCTTTCCACTCAAGGCGTCCATGTTCGTCGCGGTCGTTATCAGGCTGTCCGTCCTGTTGGGCCCCACCACCTTGCCTTTGACCCCTTACCGGCTGGGGTCGGTTGTGGGGGCCCTGTCCTCTGTCTATGGGAACCAGAGTATTTTGACCTGCCAGGTGGTTAACCTAGCAAGCCCACGGCTGACATGAAAGGAGAAATGAATTTCTCCTTCTGGGTGTGCTCTCGCTGCCAGTCCGATTTTGCACCCTCAGCTCGAAAAGGTGGTGTCGCTACTCACCATGGACAAACCTCTGAGAGATTTGCCTTCCTGCCTTATTATCATTATTTTGAATTCATATAATTCCAGTCACGACCCTGCGGCCTGCGACGTCACGCAGAGTCGTGCTGGATAAAATCCAGTGACTACTCCTCACAGCCTGTGAGGTGAGTAATCACTGGGACCAAGTACCGTGTGCCCCGAGTAGACGCAATGATCCTAGTATGACGGCCTTCTGCATTCCACCAGCCAGGATGTGTGCCTTATCACGGCACGCTGGGATTTTCTGGATCTCCGAGAGCAGCGTGTGTCGTGTGCCTCCTAGGGAGCCGATTATCAGGATGACCAATTCCACAGAATGGTCTGGATAGAGCCGGCGGAGTTCGAAGAGAAGATTTCGATATTTAGTCCGTTTCTCCTCCTCCTTCAAAACGATGTTCGGTTCGGCTGGCGCCAAAAACTCGATCACGAACATCGCTTTGGTTTGATGGTCGAGGAGGACTACATCAGGCTTGTTAGCTTGTATTTGCCTGAGGGTGGGGAATGAGAAGTTCCAATAAATTCGGCACCTCTCATTCTCCACAACGGACTCAATATCCCCCGGAGCATAGGGCAGCACTGGGGTCTCGTCTATTCCGTACGAGTGCCTCAGGTGATGATAGAGCACTCGCAATGCCGCATTGTGTCTATGGATATAGGCCGAGACTGCATACACCGTGCAAGAAGACAGCAGGTGCATAATTGTCTCGGGCGCCCTGCGGCAGGCCCTGCAATTTGTGTCAGGGACCTCCATACCCATGACACGGCTACGGTAGACGAGAGTGTTAAAAACCCCATCCTGGCATGCCATGATAAGATGATTATTATTATTATTATTATTCATTTAAGTTCATGTAATTCCAGTCACGACCCTGCGGCCTCCGACGTCACGCAGTGTCGTGCTGGATAAAATCCAGTGACTACTCCTCACAGCCTGTGAGGTGAGTAATCACTGGGACCAAGTACCGTGTGCCCTGAGTAGACGCAATGATCCAAGTATGACGGCCTTCTGCATACCACCAGCCAGGATGTGTGCCTTATCACGGCACGCTGGGATTTTCTGGATCTCCGAGAGTAGCGTGTGTCGTGTGCCTCCTAGGGAGCCGATAATCAGGATGACCAATTCCACAGAATGGTCTGGATAGAGCCGGCGGAGTTCGAAGAGAAGATCTCGATATTTAGTCCGTTTCTCCTCCTCCTTCAAAACGATGTTCGGTTCGGCTGGCGCCGAAAACTCGATCACGAACATCGCTTTGGTTTGATGGTCGAGGAGGACTACATCAGGCTTGTTAGCTTGTATTTGCCTGAGGGTGGGGAATGAGAAGTTCCAATAAATTCGGCACCTCTCATTCTCCACAACGGACTCAATATCCCCCGGAGCATAGGGCAGCACTGGGGTCTCGTCTATTCCGTACGAGTGCCTCAAGTGATAATAGAGCACTCGCAATGCCGCATTGTGTCTATGGATATAGGCCGAGACTGCATACACCGTGCAAGAAGACAGCAGGTGCATAATTGTCTCGGGCGCCCTGCGGCAGGCCCTGCAATTTGTGTCAGGGACCTCCATACCCATGACACGGCTACGGTAGACGAGAGTATTGAAAACCCCATCCTGGCATGCCATGATGAACCCCTCTGTTTCCGATTTGAGCCCGCCTGACTTCAGAAAAGCAAAAGTCAGTTCTTTGGATAAGCCCCGGTCTTCAATGGTCTTGAAGTAGACCGAATGCATGGGCTTATCCATGTGAAGCTGCAGGAGCTTTCTCACTTCTGCAGCTTTGATGCGGGCCTTCCTCCGAGCAGGCTCTAGCTCAGTAACTGAGTCCTGAGCCTCGCGCTCGGAGTCGAAAATCAGAGACAATTCATCGGCTGCTCGACGTGCTGCCCTGAAAAGAAAAGCTCCTACTCCTGCCTCTTCATGGGTTTTAACCATTTGCAGAAGGGGGTCCGAACTCCTGATGACTTTGCAGGCGCCATCCAGAACCATTCTGTTATGGAGATACTCCAAGCTCAAGAGTCCACGGCCACCCTGGTCTCTAGGTATGTATAACCGTGGAACGGACGAATTTGGATGCAGACTCCTATGGAGATGCATCATCTTGCGAGTACTTACGTCAAGTTGTCGCAGCTCGACTTGAGTCCACTTTATCACTCCAAATGAGTAAAGTAGGATCGGAACAGCAAGCATGTTAGTCGCAGCGACTTTGTTCTTCCCCGACAGTTCTGACGACCAGATCTGTCGAAGCCGCTGCCGATACTTGCTGCGGAGAGCGTCTTTTACCCGTTGTGCCTCCTGGATGTGAGTTTCCTCTACACCCAGGTAGGTGTACGTCTCTCCGGCATCCAGGTGGTGTAGGATGCTTCCGTCCACGAGCTGCGCGTCCTTGTCGTAGTTCTCGCATCGTCCTCTCTTGAGATGAACCAGTGCACATTTGTCCATTCCGAATTCCATCCCAATTGCCTGCGTGTACTCCTGTACCACCCTGAGGGATTGGTCCATATCCCTCTCACCAGAGGCATAAAGTTTGAGGTCATCCACATAGAATAAGTGAGTGACTTTATGCCTCCGGTAACTGGGTGGGCCGCAGTTGTATCCTCTGGTTTTGCGGAGCTCAACGGATAGTGGCAGAAGTGAGATGCAGAATAGGAGTGGGCTAAGGGAGTCCCCTTGAAATACTCCTCTCCTTATGATGACTGGCTCTGTCTGAACTCTCGCATTACCTGATGTTATAGTAAAGCGGGTCTTCCAGACCAGCATCAGTTGTTCTATGCATCTCACTATAGAATCGGGTACCGAGAGACACTTGAGCAAGTACACGAGTAACTCATGTGACGTTGTGTCAAATGCCTTTCGGTAATCGATCCAGGCCACAGAAAGATTCCGCTTGTACTGCACGGAGTCCTGTGTGATAGATCTATCTATCAACAGGTTCTCCTTGCAGCCAGCGACACCTCTCTTTGACCCACGCTGCTCAAAAATCCGTTGGTAAACCGGGTCAACTACTAGGAGTACTCGCATGTACAAGATGCGCGTGAACAACTTGTAACATGCATTCAGACAGGTAATTGGTCGGTAATTCTTTGGATTGGACAAATCTCCAGTCTTAGGGAGAAGCACGGTTCGCCCCTCGATAAACCACTCAGGGATTTGCTGCTCCCCATTTAGCCAGCTATTATTATTATTATTATTATTATTATTATTATTATTATTATTATTATTATTATTATTATTATTATTATTATTATTATTATTATTATTATTATTATTATTATTATTATTATTATTATTATTATTATTATTATTATTATAATTATTATTATCATGATTTGAATTTATGTAATTCCAGTCACGACCCTGCGGCCGCCGACGTCACGCAGAGTCGTGCTGGATAAAATCCAGTGACTACTCCTCACAGCCTGTGAGGTGAGTAATCACTGGGACCAAGTACCGTGTGCCCTGAGTAGACGCAATGATCCTAGTATGACGGCCTTCTGCATTCCACCAGCCAGGATGTGTGCCTTATCACGGCACGCTGGGATTTTCTGGATCTCCGAGAGCAGCGTGTGTCGTGTGCCTCCTAGGGAGCCGATAATCAGGATGACCAATTCCACAGAATGGTCTGGATAGAGCCGGCGGAGTTCGAAGAGAAGATCTCGATATTTAGTCCGTTTTTCCTCCTCCTTCAAAACGATGTTATTATTATTATTATTATTATTATTATTATTTAGTTCATATAATTCCAGTCACGACCCTGCGGCCTCCGACGTCACGCAGAGTCGTGCTGGATAAAATCCAGTGACTACTCCTCACAGCCTGTGAGGTGAGTAATCACTGGGACCAAGTACCGTGTGCCCTAAGTAGACGCAATGATCCCAGTATGACGGCCTTCTGCATTCCACCAGCCAGGATGTGTGCCTTATCACGGCACGCTGGGATTTTCTGGATCTCCGAGAGCAGCGTGTGTCGTGTGCCTCCTAGGGAGCCGATAATCAGGATGACCAATTCCACAGAATGGTCTGGATAGAGCCGGCGGAGTTCGAAGAGAAGATCTCGATATTTAGTCCGTTTTTCCTCCTCCTTCAAAATGATGTTCGGTTCGGCTGGCGCCGAAAACTCGATCACGAACATCGCTTTGGTTTGATGGTCGAGGAGGACTACATCAGGCTTGTTAGCTTGTATTTGCCTGAGGGTGGGGAATGAGAAGTTCCAATAAATTCGGCACCTCTCATTCTCCACAACGGACTCAATATCCCTCGGAGCATAGGGCAGCACTGGGGTCTTGTCTATTCCGTACGAGTGCCTCAAGTGATAATAGAGCACTCGCAATGCCGCATTGTGTCTATGGATATAGGCCGAGACTGCATACACCGTGCAAGAAGACAGCAGGTGCATAATTGTCTCGGGCGCCCTGCGGCAGGCCCTGCAATTTGTGTCAGGGACCTCTATACCCATGACACGGCTACGGTAGACGAGAGTGTTGAAAACCCCATCCTGGCATGCCATGATGAACCCCTCTGTTTCCGATTTGAGCCCGCCTGACTTAAGAAAAGCGAAAGTCAGTTCTTTGGATAAGCCCCGGTCTTCAATGGTCTTGAAGTAGACCGAATGCATAGGCTTATCCATGTGAAGCTGCAGGAGCATTCTCACTTCTGCAGCTTTGATGCGGGCTTTTCTCCGAGCAGGCTCCAGCTCAGTGACTGAGTCCTGAGCCCCACGCTCGGAGTCGAAAATCAGAGACAATTCATCGGCTGCTCGACGTGCTGCCCTGAATAGAAAAGCTCCTACTCCTGCCTCTTCATGGGCTTTAACCATTTGCAGGAGGGGATCCGAACTCCTGATGACTTTGCAGGCACCATCCAGAACCATTCTGTTATGGAGATACTCCAAGCTCAAGAGTCCACGGCCACCCTGGTCTCTAGGTATGTATAACCGTGGAACGGACGAATTTGGATGCAAACTTTTATGCATCAGTTGTTCTATGCATCTCACTATAGAATCGGGTACCGAAAGACACTTGAGCAAGTACACGAGTAACTCATGTGACGTTGTGTCAAATGCCTTTCGGTAATCGATCCAGGCCACAGAAAGATTCCGCTTGTACTGCACGGAGTCCTGTGTGATAGCTCTATCTATCAACAGGTTCTCCTTGCAGCCAGCGACACCTCTCTTCGACCCACGCTGCTCAAAAATCCGCTGGTAAACCGGGTCAACTACTAGGAGTACTCGCATGTACAAGATGCGTGTGAACAACTTGTAACATGCATTCAGGCAGGTAATCGGCCTGTAATTCTTCGGATTGGACAAATCTCCAGTTTTAGGGAGAAGCACGGTTCGCCCCTCGATAAACCACTCAGGGATTTGCTGCTCCCCATTTAGCCAGTATATTCAATAGCTGGTGTCTTTCGGTACCCGATTCTATAGTGAGATGCATAGAACAACTGATGCATAAAAGTTTGCATCCAAATTCGTCCGTTCCACGGTTATACATACCTAGAGACCAGGGTGGCCGTGGACTCTTGAGCTTGGAGTATCTCCATAACAGAATGGTTCTGGATGGTGCCTGCAAAGTCATCAGGAGTTCGGATCCCCTCCTGCAAATGGTTAAAGCCCATGAAGAGGCAGGAGTAGGAGCTTTTCTATTCAGGGCAGCACGTCGAGCAGCCGATGAATTGTCTCTGATTTTCGACTCCGAGCGTGGGGCTCAGGACTCAGTCACTGAGCTGGAGCCTGCTCGGAGAAAAGCCCGCATCAAAGCTGCAGAAGTGAGAATGCTCCTGCAGCTTCACATGGATAAGCCTATGCATTCGGTCTACTTCAAGACCATTGAAGACCGGGGCTTATCCAAAGAACTGACTTTCGCTTTTCTTAAGTCAGGCGGGCTCAAATCGGAAACAGAGGGGTTCATCATGGCATGCCAGGATGGGGTTTTCAACACTCTCGTCTACCGTAGCCGTGTCATGGGTATAGAGGTCCCTGACACAAATTGCAGGGCCTGCCGCAGGGCGCCCGAGACAATTATGCACCTGCTGTCTTCTTGCACGGTGTATGCAGTCTCGGCCTATATCCATAGACACAATGCGGCATTGCGAGTGCTCTATTATCACTTGAGGCACTCGTACGGAATAGACAAGACCCCAGTGCTGCCCTATGCTCCGAGGGATATTGAGTCCGTTGTGGAGAATAAGAGGTGCCGAATTTATTGGTACTTCTCATTCCCCACCCTCAGGCAAATACAAGCTAACAAGCCTGATGTAGTCCTCCTCGACCATCAAACCAAAGCGATGTTCGTGATCGAGTTTTTGGCGCCAGCCGAACCGAACATCGTTTTGAAGGAGGAGGAGAAACGGACTAAATATCGAAATCTTCTCTTCGAACTCCGCCGGCTCTATCCAGACCATTCTGTGGAATTGGTCATCCTGATAATCGGCTCCCTAGGAGGCACACGACACACGCTGCTCTCGGAGATCCAGAAAATCCCAGCGTGCCGTGATAAGGCACACATCCTGGCTGGTGGAATGCAGAAGGCCGTCATACTAGGATCATTGCGTCTACTCGGGGCACACGGTACTTGGTCCCAGTGATTACTCACCTCACAGGCTGTGAGGAGTAGTCACTGGATTTTATCCAGCACGACTCTGCGTGACGTCGCAGGCCGCAGGGTCGTGACTGGAATTATATGAATTCAAAATAATGATAATAAGGCAGGAAGGCAAATCTCTCAGAGGTTTGTCCATGGTGAGTAGCGACACCACCTTTTCGAGCTGAGGGTGCAAAATCGGACTGGCAGCGAGAGCGCACCCAGAAGGAGAAATTCATTTCTCCTTTCATGTCAGCCGTGGGCTTGCTAGGTTAACCACCTGGCAGGTCAGAATACTCTGGTTCCCATAGACAGAGGACAGGGTCCCCACAACCGACCCCAGCCGGTAAGGGGTCAAAGGCAAGGTGGTGGGGCCCAACAGGACGGACAGCCTGATAACGACCGCGACGAACATGGACGCCTTGAGTGGACAGATGATCTTAGGGACGATTTTCTGCAGTGCTTCGAGAGCAGCGATCCAGGGCGTAGGGGATACATGAGGCGGATGCATGCTCTGTGGACTGAGCAACACCCAGAGCATGGAGCACTCACCGCCAAAATCTGCGGGATTATGTATCTCACCTACGCGCTAGACACTACGTGAGAGTCCCTTCTCGGCAGGAAGATGGTGTGGAGGAACAACAAGCTCCACCCATTCTGCTCGACAATGAGAGAGGGGACCATGTGCTTCCTGAGGTGAGCGAAATCAGGAACCGTAGGAGCCTACTCAACATTAAGGCCCTGCGGCCCCAAGACCTTGCAAGAATGGATGAATCGCTTCGAGGAACACTTCCGGAAGGGGCTGACATCTGGCACATCAACTGTGCAGTGTATGATGTCGTTCGGTCTTTTCTACCGGAGAGACCCATACAAACGGTCTCACCGACTGAGAGAGCCGATCGGCGTGTACAAAAGATGGAAGCCAAGATCCAGTCGGCAAGACATCACACTTCCCGTGTCCAGTGTGTGATGATTATGTGAGTGCCAACAGGCCATTCACATCGGAGGTGCGACGAATGGCCAATACTTTGCGTCGCACCCATCACACACTAAATGAGACAGTGCTATCCACCATCAAACAGCACTGCCTCGAAAGGATACGGATGTTAATGGCTGCAAAACAGTCACTAAAGAGGCGAGCGAGAGGGCTGGCGGGAAATAAACAATTCCGCGAAAAGCCCTCTCGCTTATTCCAACCGCCTCCAAGTGTGGTTGACAATCCGCCGACTGCTGATCAGGTGGAAACCTTTTGGAAGAGTATTTACGAGGTGAGGCATCCATTCAACAGAGATACTCCAGCTCTGGCGCAGTTTGGTACCTTCTGCGGAAGATACCGAGAGCCTGAGCCTGAATTACCGATAACCACTGAGGAGATTCGAGAAGCCCTCAAAGGCTCCAAGAACTTCGCTGCTCCTGGTCCCGACGGGATCAATAACTTCTGGTGGAAAAAGTTTTCCTCTACCCACCACCATTTAGCCAGGATATTCAATAGCTGGCTGAATGGGGAGCAGCAAATCCCTGAGTGGTTTATCGAGGGGCGAACCGTGCTTCTCCCTAAGACTGGAGATCTGTCCAAATCGAAGAATTACAGACCAATTACCTGCCTGAATGCATGTTACAAGTTGTTCACACGCATCTTGTACATGCGAGTACTCCTAGTAGTTGATCCGGTTTACCAACGGATTTTTGAGCAGCGTGGGTCGAAGAGAGGTGTCGCTGGCTGCAAGGAGAACCTGTTGATAGATAGATCTATTACACAGGACTCTGTGCAGTACAAGCGGAATCTCTCTGTGGCCTGGATCGATTACCGAAAAGCATTTGACACAACGTCACATGAGTTACTCGTGTACTTGCTCAAATGTCTTTCGGTACCCGATTCTATAGTGAGATGCATAGAACAACTGATGCTGGTCTGGAAGACCCGCTTTACTATAACATCAGGTAATACGAGAGTTCAGACAGAGCCAGTTATCATAAGGAGAGGAGTATTTCAAGGAGACTCCCTTAGCCCTCTCCTATTCTGCATCTCACTTCTGCCACTATCCGTTGAGCTCCGCAAAACCAGAGGATACAACTGCGGCCCACCCAGTTACCGGAGGCATAAAGTCACCCATTTTTTCTATGTGGATGACCTCAAACTTTGTGCCTCTGGTGAGAGGGATATGAACCAATCCCTCAGGGTGGTGCAGGAGTACACAAATAATTAAAACCCATGAAGAGGCAGGAGTAGAAGCTTTTCTTTTTAGGGCAGCACGTCGAGCAGCCGATGAATTGTCTCTGATTTTCGACTCCGAGCGCGAGGCTCAGGACTCAGTTACTGAGCTAGAACCCACTCGGAGAAAAGCCCGCATCAAAGCTGCAGGAGTGAAAAAGCTCCTGCAGCTTCACATGGATAAGCCCATGCATTCGGTCTACTTCAAGACCATTGAAGACCGGGGCTTATCCAAAGAACTGACTTTCGCTTTTCTTAAGTCAGGCGGGCTCAAATCGGAAACAGAGGGGTTCATCATGGCATGCCAGGATGGGGTTTTCAACACTCTCGTCTACCGTAGCCGTGTCATGGGTATGGAGGTCCCTGACACAAATTGCAGGGCCTGCCGCAGGGCGCCCGAGACAATAATGCACCTGCTGTCTTCGCGCACGGTGTATGCAGTCTCGGCCTACATTCATAGACACAATGCGGCATTGCGAGTGCTCTATTACCACTTGAGGCACTCGTACGGAATAGACGAGACCCCAGTGCTGCCCTATGCTCCGGGGGATATTGAGTCCGTTGTGGAGAATGAGAGGTGCCGAATTCATTGGAACTTCTCATTCCCCACCCTCAGGCAAATACAAGCTAACAAGCCTGATGTAGTCCTCCTCGACCATCAAACCAAAGCGATGTTCGTGATCAAGTTCTCGGCGCCAGCCGAACCGAACATCGTTCTGAAGGAGGAGGAGAAACGGACTAAATATCGAGATCTTCTCTTCGAACTCCGCCGGCTCTATCCAGACCATTCTGTGGAATTGGTCATCCTGATTATCGGCTCCCTAGGAGGCACACGACACACGCTGCTCTCGGAGATCCAGAAAATCCCAGCGTGCCATGATAAGGCACACATCCTGGCTGGTGGAATGCAGAAGGTCGTCATACTAGGATCATTGCGTCTACTCAGGGCACACGGTACTTGGTCCCAGTGATTACTCACCTCACAGGCTGTGAGGAGTAGTCACTGGATTTTATCCTGCACGACTCTGCGAGACGTCGGAGGCCGCAGGGTCGTGACTGGAATTATATGAACTAAAATAATGATAATAATAATAATAATAGCAGCAAATCCCTGAGTGGTTTATCGAGGGGCGAACCGTGCTCCTCTCCGAAACTGGAGATTTGTCCAATCCGAAGAATTACAGACCAATTACCTGCCTGAATGCATGTTACAAGTTGTTCACACGCATCTTGTACATGCGAGTACTCCAAGTAGTTGATCCGGTTTACCAACGGATTTTCGAGCAGCGTGGGTCAAAGAGAGGTGTCGCTGGCTGCAAGGAGAACCTGTTGATAGATAGATCTATAACACAGGACTCTGTGCAGTACAAGCGAAATCTCTCTGTGGCCTGGATCGATTACCGAAAGGCATTTGACACAACGTCACATGAGTTACTCGTGTACTTGCTCAAGTGCCTTTCGGTACCCGATTCGATAGTGAGATGCATAGAACAACTGATGCTGGTCTGGAAGACCCGCTTTACTATAATATCAGGTAATGCGAGAGTCCAGACAGAGCCAGTCATCATAAGGAGAGGAGTATTCCAAGGGGACTCCCTTAGCCCTCTCCTATTCTGCATCTCACTTCTGCCACTATCCGTTGAGCTCAGGAAAACCAGAGGATATAACTGCGGCCCACCTAGTTACCGGAGGCATAAGGTCACCCACTTATTCTATGTGGATGACCTCAAACTTCATGCCTCTGGTGAGAGGGATATGGACCAATCCCTCAGGGTGGTGCAGGAGTACAGGCAGGCATCTCAAGAGAGGACGATGCGAGAACTACGACAAGGACGCGCAGCTCGTGGACGGAAGCATCCTACACCACCTGGATGCCGGAGAGACGTACACTTACCTGGGTGTAGAGGAAACTCATATCCAGGAGGCACAACGGGTAAAAGACGCTCTCCGCAGCAAGTATCGGCAGCGGCTCCGACAGATCTGGTCGTCAGAACTGTCGGGCAAGAACAAAGTCACTGCTACTAATATGCTTGCTGTTCCGATCCTACTTTACTCATTTGGAGTGATAAAGTGGACTCAAGTCGAGCTGCGACAACTTGACGTAAGTACTCGCAAGATGATGCATCTCCATAGGAGTCTGCATCCGAATTCGTCCGTTCCACGGTTATACATACCTAGAGACCAGGGTGGCCGTGGACTCTTGAGCTTGGAGATACTCCAAGCTCAAGAGTCCACGGCCACCCTGGTCTCTAGGTATGTATAACCGTGGAACGGACGAATTTGGATGCAAACTTTTATGCATCAGTTGTTCTATGCATCTCACTATAGAATCGGGTACCGAAAGACACTTGAGCAAGTACACGAGTAACTCATGTGACGTTGTGTCAAATGCCTTTCGGTAATCGATCCAGGCCACAGAAAGATTCCGCTTGTACTGCACGGAGTCCTGTGTGATAGCTCTATCTATCAACAGGTTCTCCTTGCAGCCAGCGACACCTCTCTTCGACCCACGCTGCTCAAATATCCGCTGGTAAACCGGGTCAACTACTAGGAGTACTCGCATGTACAAGATGCGTGTGAACAACTTGTAACATGCATTCAGGCAGGTAATCGGCCTGTAATTCTTCGGATTGGACAAATCTCCAGTTTTAGGGAGAAGCACGGTTCGCCCCTCGATAAACCACTCAGGGATTTGCTGCTCCCCATTTAGCCAGCTATTGAATATACTGGCTAAATGGTGGTGGGTAGAGGGAAACTTTTTCCACCAGAAGTTATTGATCCCATCGGGACCAGGAGCAGCAAAGTTCTTGGAGCCTTTGAGGGCTTCTCGAACCTCCTCAGTGGTTATCGGTTGGCGCAGTAATTCGGGCTCGGGCTCTCGGTATCTTTCGCAGAAGGTACCGAACTGCGCCAGGGCTGGAGTATCTCTGTCGAATGGATGTCTCACCTCATAGATACTCTTCCAAAAGGTTTCCACCTGATCAGCAGTCGGCGGATTGTTCACCACACTTGGAGGCGGTTGAAATAAGCGAGAGGGCTTTTCACGGAATTGTTTATTTTCCGCCAGCCCTCTCGCTCGCCTCTTTAGTGACTGTTTTGCAGCCACTAACATCCGTATCCTTTCCAGGCAGTGCTGTTTGATGGTGGATAGTACTGCCTCATTGAGTGTGTGATGGGTGCGACGCAATGTATTGGCCATCCGTCGCACCTTCGACGTGAATGGCCTGTTGGCCCTCACATAATCCATCACACACTGGATACGGGAAGTGTGTTGTCTCGCCGACTGGATCTTGGCTTCCATCTTTTGTACACGCCGATCGGCCCTCTCAGTCGGTGAGACCGTTTGTATAGGTCTCTCCGGTAGAGAGGACCGAACGACGTCATACACGGCACAGTTAATGTGCCAGATGTCAGCCCCTTCCGGAAGTGTGCCTCGAAGTAATTCATCCATCCTTGCAGGGTCTTGAGGCCGCAGGGCCTTAATGTTGAGTAGGCTCCTGCGGTTCCTGATCTCGTTCACCTCAGGAATCACACGGTCCCTTCTCTCGTTGTCGGGCAGAATGGGTGGAGCTTGTTGTTCCTCCACACCATCTTCCTGCCGAGAAGGGACTCTCACGTATTGCCTAGCGCGTAGGTGAGATACATAATCTCGCAGATTTTGAGCAGTGAATGCTCCATGCTCTGGGTGTTGTTCAATCCACAGAGCATGCATCCGCCTCATGTATCCCCTACGCCCTGGATCGCTGCTCTCGAAGCACTGCAGAAGGTCGTCCCTCAGATCATCTGTCCACTCAAAGCGTCCATTTTCTTCGCGGTCATTATCAGGCTGTCCGTCCTGTTGGGCCCCACCACCTTGCCTTTGACCCCTATCCGGCTGGGGTCGGTTGTGGGGGCCCT
Source organism: Phaedon cochleariae (assembly GCA_918026855.4). Lineage (NCBI taxonomy): Eukaryota > Metazoa > Arthropoda > Insecta > Coleoptera > Chrysomelidae > Phaedon > Phaedon cochleariae. The sequence continues at coordinate 20,718,092 of OU896714.1, read as the reverse complement.
GTCCTCGGTTTATGGGAACCAGAGTAATCGGACCTGCCAGGTGGTTAACCTAGCAGGCCCACGGCTGACATAAAAGGAGAAATGAATTTCTCCTCCTGGGTGCGCTCTCGCTGCCAGTCCGATTTTGCACCCTCAGCTCGGAAAGGTGGTGTCGCTACTCACCATAGGCAACCCTCTAAGAGATTAGCCCTCCTGCCTTATTATTATTATTTGAGTTCATGTAATTCCAGTCACGACCCTGCGGCCTCCGACGTCACGCAGTGTCGTGCTGGATAAAATCCAGTGACTACTCCTCACAGCCTGTGAGGTGAGTAATCACTGGGACCAAGTACCGTGTGCCCTGAGTAGACGCAATGATCCAAGTATGACGGCCTTCTGCATACCACCAGCCAGGATGTGTGCCTTATCACGGCACGCTGGGATTTTCTGGATCTCCGAGAGTAGCGTGTGTCGTGTGCCTCCTAGGGAGCCGATAATCAGGATGACCAATTCCACAGAATGGTCTGGATAGAGCCGGCGGAGTTCGAATAGAAGATCTCGATATTTAGTCCGTTTCTCCTCCTCCTTCAAAACGATGTTCGGTTCGGCTGGCGCCGAAAACTCGATCACGAACATCGCTTTGGTTTGATGGTCGAGGAGGACTACATCAGGCTTGTTAGCTTGTATTTGCCTGAGGGTGGGGAATGAGAAGTTCCAATAAATTCGGCACCTTCATTCTCCACAACGGACTCAATATCCCCCGGAGCATAGGGCAGCACTGGGGTCTCGTCTATTCCGTACGAGTGCCTCAAGTGATAATAGAGCACTCGCAATGCCGCATTGTGTCTATGGATATAGGCCGAGACTGCATACACCGTGCAAGAAGACAGCAGGTGCATAATTGTCTCGGGCGCCCTGCGGCAGGCCCTGCAATTTGTGTCAGGGACCTCCATACCCATGACACGGCTACGGTAGACGAGAGTGTTGAAAACCCCATCCTGGCATGCCATGATGAACCCCTCTGTTTCCGATTTAAGCCCGCCTGACTTGAGAAAAGCGAAAGTCAGTTCTTTGGATAAGCCCCGGTCTTCAATGGTCTTGAAGTAGACCGAATGCATGGGCTTATCCATGTGAAGCTGCATGAGCTTTCTCACTTCTGCAACTTTGATGCGGGCCTTCCTCCGAGCAGGCTCCAGCTCAGTAACTGAGTCCTGAGCCCCACGCTCGGAGTCGAAAATCAGAGACAATTCATCGGCTGCTCGACGTGCTGCCCTAAATAGAAAAGCTCCTACTCCTGCCTCTTCATGGCCTTTAACCATTTGCAGGAGGGGATCCGAACTCCTGATGACTTTGCAGGCACCATCTAGAACCATCCTGTTATGGAGATACTCCAAGCTCAAGAGTCCACGGCCACCCTGGTCTCTAGGTATGTATAACCGTGGAACGGACGAATTTGGATGCAAACTCCTATGCATATGCATCATCTTGCGAGTACCTACGTCAAGTTGTCGCAGCTCGACTTGAGTCCACTTTATTACTCCGAATGAGTAAAGTAGGATCGGAACAGCAAGCATGTTAGTAGCAGCGACTTTGTTCTTTCCCGACAGTTCTGATGACCAGATCTGTCGGAGCCGCTGCCGATACTTGCTGCGGAGAGCGTCTTTCACACGTTGTGCCTCCTGAATGTGAGTTTCCTCTACACCCAGGTAGGTGTACGTCTCTCCGGCATCCAGGTGGTGTAGGATGCTTCCGTTCACAAGCTGCGCGTCCTTGTCGTAGTTCTCGCATCGTCCTCTCTTGAGATGAACCAGTGCACATTTGTCCATTCCGAATTCCATTCCAATTGCCTGAGTGTACTCCTGCACCACCCTGAGGGATTGGTCCATATCCCTCTCACCAGAGGCATAAAGTTTGAGGTCATCCACATACAATAAGTGGGTGACCTTATGCCTCCGGTAACTGGGTGGGCCGCAGTTGTATCCCTTGGTTTTCCTGAGCTCAACGGATAGTGGCAGAAGTGAGATGCAGAATAGGAGAGGGCTAAGGGAGTCCCCTTGAAATACTCCTCTCCTTATGATGACTGGCTCTGTTTGGACTCTCGCTTCACCTGATGTTATGGTAAAGCGGGTCTTCCAGACCAGCATCAGTTGTTCTATGCATCTCACTATAGAATCGGGTACCGAAAGACACTTGAGCAAGTACACGAGTAACTCATGTGACGTTGTGTCAAATGCCTTTCGGTATTATTATTATTATTATTATTATTATTATTATTATTATCATTATTATTATTATTATTATTATTATTATCATTATTATTATTATTATTATTATTATTATTATCATTATTTTAAATTCATATAATTCCAGTCACGACCCTGCGGCCTCCGACGTCACGCAGAGTCGTGCTGGATAAAATCCAGTGACTACTCCTCACAGCCTGTGAGGTGAGTAATCACTGGGACCAAGTACCGTGTGCCCCGAGTAGACGCAATGATCCTAGTATGACGGCCTTCTGCATTCCACCAGCCAGGATTTTTCTGGATCTCCGAGAGCAGCGTGTGTTGTGTGCCTCCTAGGGAGCCGATTATCAGGATGACCAATTCCACAGAATGGTCTGGATAGAGCCGGCGGAGTTCGAAGAGAAGATCTCGATATTTAGTCCGTTTGTCCTCCTCCTTCAAAACGATGTTCGGTTCGGCGGGCGCCGAAAACTCGATCACGAACATCGCTTTGGTTTGATGGTCGAGGAGGACTACATCAGGCTTGTTAGCTTGTATCTGCCTGAGGGTGGGGAATGAAAAGTTTCAATAAATTCGGCACCTCTCATTCTCCACAGCGGACTCAATATCCCCCGGAGCAAAGGGCAGCACTGGGGTCTCGTCTATTCCGTACGAGTGCCTTAAATAGTAGTAGAGCACTCGCAATGTTGCATTGTGTCTATGGATATAGGCCGAGACTGCATACACCGTGCAAGAAGACAGCAGGCGCATAATTGTCTCGGGCGCCCTGCGGCAGGCCCTGCAACTTGTGTCAGGGACCTCCATACCCATGACACGGCTGGTAGACGAGAGTATTAAAAACCCCATCCTGGCATGCCATGATGAACCCCTCTGTTTTCGATTTGAGCCCGCCTGACTTCAGAAAAGCAAAAGTCAGTTCTTTGGATAAGGCCCGGTCTTCAATGGTCTTGAAGTAGACCGAATGCATGGGCTTATCCATGTGAAGCTGCAGGAGTTTTTTCACTTCTTCAGCTTTGATGCGGGCTTTTCTCCGAGCGGGTTCTAGCTCAGTAACTGAGTCCTGAGCCTCGCGCTAGGAGTCGAAAATCAGAGACAATTCATCGGCTGCTCGAAGTGCTGCCCTGAAAAGAAAAGCTCCTACTCCTGCCTCTTCATGGGTTTTAACCATTTGCAGAAGGGGATCCAAACTCCTGATGACTTTGCAGGCGCCATCCAGAACCATTCTGTTATGGAGATACTCCAAGCTCAAGAGTCCACGGCCACCCTGGTCTTGAGGTCATCCACATAGAATAAGTGGGTGACTTTATGCCTTCGGTAACTGGGTGGGCCGCAGTTGTATCCTCTGGTTTTGCGGAGCTCAACGGATAGTGGCAGAAGTGAGATGCAGAATAGGAGAGGGCTAAGGGAGTCTCCTTGAAATACTCCTCTCCTTATGATAACTGGCTCTGTCTGAACTCTCGCATTACCTGATGTTATAGTAAAGCGGGTCTTCCAGACCAGCATCAGTTGTTCTATGCATCTCACTATAGAATCGGGTACCGAAAGACATTTGAGCAAGTACACGAGTAACTCATGTGACGTTGTGTCAAATGCTTTTCGGTAATCGATCCAGGCCACAGAAAGATTCCGCTTGTACTGCACAGAGTCCTGTGTAATAGATCTATCTATCAACAGGTTCTCCTTGCAGCCAGCGACACCTCTCTTCGACCCACGCTGCTCAAAAATCCGTTGGTAAACCGGATCAATTACTAGGAGTACTCGCATGTACAAGATGCGTGTGAACAACTTGTAACATGCATTCAGGCAGGTAATTGGTCTGTAATTCTTCGGATTGGACAAATCTCCAGTCTTAGGGAGAAGCACGGTTCGCCCCTCGATAAACCACTCAGGGATTTGCTGCTCCCCATTCAGCCAGCTATTGAATATCCTGGCTAAATGGTGGTGGGTAGAGGGAAACTTTCTCCACCAGAAGTTATTGATCCCGTCGGGACCAGGAGCAGCGAAGTTCTTGGAGCCTTTGAGGGCTTCTCGAACCTCCTCAGTGGTTATCGGTTGGCGCAGTAATTCGGGCTCAGGCTCTCGGTATCTTCCGCAGAAGGTACCGAACTGCGCCAGGGCTGGAGTATCTCTGTTGAATGGATGCCTCACCTCGTAAATACTCTTCCAAAAGGTTTCCACCTGATCAGCAGTCGGCGGATTGTCAACCACACTCGGAGGCGGTTGGAATAACCGAGAGGGCTTTTCGCGAAATTGTTTATTTTCCGCCAGCCCTCTCGCTCGCCTCTTTAGTGACTGTTTTGCAGCCACTAACATCCGTATCCTTCCGAGGCAGTGCTGTTTGATGGTGGATAGCACTGCCTCATTTAGTGTGTGATGGGTGCGACGTAATTTAGTGGCCATCCGTCGCACCTTCGATGTGAATGGCCTGTTGGCACTCACATAATCCATCACACACTGGATACGGGAAGTGTGTTGTCTCGCCGACTGGATCTTGGCTTCCATCTTTGGTACACGCCGATCGGCCCTCTCAATCGGTGAGACCGTTTGTATAGGTCTCTCTGGCAGAGAGGACCGAACCACGTCATACACGGCACAATTGATGTGCCAGATGTCAGCCCCTTCCGGAAGTGTTTCTTGAAGCGATTCATCCATCCTTGCAAGGTCTCGGGTCCGCAGGGCCTTAATGTTGAGTAGGCTCCTGCGGTTCCTGATTTCGCTCACCTCAGGAAGCACACGGTCCCCTCTCTCGTTGTCGAGCAGGATGGGTGGAGCGTGTTGTTCCTCCACACCATCTTCCTGCCGAGAAGGGACTCTTACGTTATTATTATTATTATTATTATTATTACTATCATTATTGATTATTGTCTTGTTC